>JAOXJM010000001.1:158240807-158263701 GCA_026413425.1 Tringa solitaria
GTATTCAAAAGATGGGTTGATACAGTGCTTAGAGACATGGTTTAGTAATGTGGGGGGGGTTTTGTTTGTTTGGTTGGGTGGGGTTTTTTTATCAGAGTTAGGTTAATGGTTGGACTAGATGATCTTAAAGGTCCATTCCAACCTAGAAAATTCTATGATTCTATGATTACTGGACAGGTATTTTTATCTTTACTTGACATACAGTCTCCAATGATGGTGAAACACTGAATTTAATTAAATACCTTTTTGGTATTTGATTAAAAAAATTGGTCTTTCTCTTGACTTGTAGTCTATGCCTTTGGTCATCACCAAAAGGATTATGGATTCCTATGGGCTTAGGTTTTGTTTTATTTTGTTGTGGGTTTTTTGTGGGGTTTTTTGTTGTTGATAGGTTAGGTTCTTTGTTGGGGTTTTTTTGTTTGTTTGTTTTGGTTGGTTGGTTGGTTGGTTTTAGTTTTTGGTTTGGGGTATTTTTAACTGGAATAGAAAATGAATATTCTTTGTTCATTGTATTTCCTGAAAAGTAGTCTCCTTGTGCAGCAAGGCTAAACAAAATTCAGTTAAATACAGCAACTCTGTTTTGGCAGAATACTAGAGTGCAAGCAGTGAAGGAGCTAATCAAATTTCCATCTGTTTATGCTGCATTCAGCTTTAAATGAGGGTTTATACTTTGAGATATTGTATTAGAAATGAAGTTAGACATTTGATTATAATAATTTATGGAGAGAGATAATCATAACCATAAAGTTTCACTGACTTTCGTGGGAAAAAAAAATCAAAACAGAAAAATCTGCTAGCAGTTACTCTAGGCATCAGTGATATGAGAATATACTCAAAGTCTTGAATCATGAATTAAGAGACATTGAGATACTTCAACTATGCCTAATTTAGGTAGAACTTAACTTTCTGTCATTAAAATGAGTTGTTGGATTTCTGCTATGACTAAGTGCTTTTTTTTTTTTTTTCTGAAAATACTTCTTCCAACATCCTAGTGTTGCATTAATTTTGGAAAAGTAGTCTTATGCTAAAAGAAGAGTTCATAGTGATGTTCATTAAATGCAGATCATGTCATTATTCAACAGCAGTCTTTTAGAAGATTGAGAAATGTAATGGTGTTGAGAAGCAGTGGAGAGACATATGAAAATTAAAAAATGTGTTTCTCACAGAGTACCTAGAAAAGAGCAGTTCACTGGGGGGTGAAGGGTAGGGAGTGCAGGGAAGGAGAAGTTTTCTAAAAAGTTAAACCATTTGATCAAAAGGTCAATATCATACATTAATTTGTAGATATTCTCAAATGTCCAGCCTCAGATTACTTGAATTTGATACATTTTCAATCAGTTCCTTCTAAGGTAAATTGCCAGAAAAAAATTTTGGTACTGTTGATAGAAATGACAATAAGTAATTTATATTAGTACAATTTCCATCATGTTATAACATTTACAATGCACATTAGAAAATATTAATTTACAGTATGAAAACATTATGTTAAAGGAGATCAAGTCATAGGAAATTGTTTGAAATACTGCCTTATGAGGAAAGTATTATATTTAACAAAATCATGAAGTTTTGGTTCATTGAAAGGAATATGTTAAAACATATAGTCTGTGGATAAAATATCTGATTTATATAGGTGTCAGGGCAAAGTGTTATGGAATTTGTGTCCTGTAACAAACACATCATCTATCTATTATTTAAGGTCTGAATTTTCTGGGAAAACCTGAGAAGAAAAGAAGATCTATCATAAGGATAGATCTCCTGGGCGGCTGCTTTGGCTAAATTATATGGATCAAAGGAAATACTATAAATAAAGATCAGAGTATAAATATTTACTGTGCCACTAATTTGAGTCAAATATAAATAAATATTTCTTTACTTTTGTAATTAATTTACAAATAAGAATTTTGAGTTCATAGTTATTATTTGAATTGGCAGAGTTTTGACTAGTTACCAAACTTCATAACTATTTGCTGTTGCTGTTCTTTGGCTGGATGAGTTTTGCAAAACACCGTAAGAGCACTTCTGATAAATATTTGAGGTGAAATACAGTCCTTTGTATGAGTACATGTGTTTGTTCTACTTTAACACCTAAATGTTCACAGAGGGAAAGTAGAAAAAGGTTTTATTTCTGTCTTTTGATTAGCTCCATACAGTCAAAGTAATGAAGAAAATCCCAGTTTAATTTATGAATGGTAAAACTACGGATAACAGCAAAGCCTGCAGTTAGAAATACCTGTGAACTATGGAAGGATTTTAAAAGATAAGTACATGGAATAGATAGAAGGGCATTTGATTCCAAATGACAGCAGAAATTTAGATGAGACATCAAGTTATAGCCCTATAGCCCAAGTTAAAGAACAGTAGTACTTTTGTCATAACTACTTTAAAAAATAACTCTAGCAAGTGTCCTTTATTTAATAGCTCTACACTATTCATCTTCCCTGCAGTGAGCGAGTGATGACCCTTGCAACTGTAGTAATTAAACTTCAGTTGCAATAAGGGCCTCTGACAGTCTCAAAAGGAGAATTATAAATTAGAACTCTGACAGCTCAGCCCTCTGAAAAGAAAGAGTCTATTTCCTCTTGGCTTTTTAACTCAAATTCAGTCTTGACAGATAGAGTCGGGTGTGGAAAAAAAATTTCATGTAATTGATCATAGATCTGAACGTGCATTTTCTATTACTTTAATCACGATGATGTAAATATAACATTATACTCTGCAAGTTCATTAGCTCTCCATCTAGTGGGAGAAGAAGTAACCAAATATTCATTATGGACTAGGCAGTGACACTAATGCAATAAAAATGAAGGAAAAGGATGTGAGCAAGACCAGTGAGTGGAACACAGCCTGATGGAAGATTCTTTTAGCTCTGACCACAGTGTACTGGACTGTTCTCTAGCAACTAACTTAAACCATAATCAATTCAATTATGCACAGAGAAGAAAGTAGCTTGCAAAACAACCTAAAAGACTAATGTTTACCAGAACTAGAAGAGATGTATTCAACTTCTACTCAAGGTTTAGTACAGATAAGATCACTGCTGAACCCATTCACCATTCAGCCTTCTGCTGAGAGGTTCTTGGCTAATCATTACACATCCATTCAAGACTCTGCTTAAGTGCTATTTTGAATGTTGGAATTAGATCCTCTGTGCTGGGATACAAAATATAAACTTTTTGAGGCATGGTTTGTGTCCAAAAGATCTACCACAGAGCCTTACTCAGTTCCGCATAATCCTATACTAGCTCACTACTTTACTCAGCATTTGTTATTATTGTTATCATAATTTCTTAAAATAATCTGCATTAAAAGAAACAAATTCAACTTTGCTTCAAGCCTCCTATATTGAGTCTACCCCCAACTGCCTTATTAAACAAAAGTAACAGTAATACACACTTAAATAATAATAAGATAATGGCTTTTGCTGAGGTGAAATTATCATTATGTTTAAATTACAGTATTGACCTAATATAATAATCAACCACGCTATTTGAAACTAGAAGTTAATACATTACACCACAGATTTTCAAAACACTGGAGGCTCTAGGGAGGTATGACTTTCCTTCTTTCCCCAGTGACATGGGCTTGGTTCCCCAATTGTTTTGTCATTAAGGTTTGGAAAAATGTACTCTCATAGATTCAGATGTAGCGGTTGAAAAACTTATTGCTGAAGGTGAATTAATTTAATCTGTATCCTAGTTTATATTAAAATGGACTGGAAATGTTCATACTGTCTTACATCTGAACTATGAAATGCTACAAATAAAAGACAGCATCAAATAACATACAGTGGTTTCAAAAACTGTTCTTACTAGGTTTGAGACAGAACAACAATTATTTGCATAACTTTACATTGGAGATTTTTGTACTCTTACCAAGGTCAACACATATTGACTATGATGACCAACATCAAAACTGACAATTAAAAGACTAGGAATTTAAAAATGTGTCATAAACCAAAATTAATTGCTTGTATATTCAGATTAGTTTCTCCCTCCCATGTCCATAAAGTGTGCAAAAGAAGCATGGCCAGCAGGTTGAGGAAGGTGATTCTACACACCTACTCTGCACTTGTGAGACCCCACCTGTAGTATTGTGTTCCACTCTAGGGCCCTCAGTATAAGAAAGACATGAACCTGCTGGATTGGGTCCAGAGGAGGGCCATAAAGATGATCAGAGGGCTGGAGAACCTCTCCTGTGAAGACAGGCTGAAAGAGTTGGGAGTGTTCAGCCTGGAGAAGAGAAGGCTCCAGGGAGACTTTATAGCAGCCTTTCAGTACTTAAAGGGGGCCTGCAGGAAAGATAGGGAGGGACTTTCTACCAGGGAGTATAGTGACAGGACAAGGGGTAATGGTTTTAAACTGAAAGAGGGGAAATGTAGATTAGATATTAGGAAGTAATTCTTTAAAGTGAGGGTGGTGAGGCACTGGAAAAGGTTGCCCAGAGAAGTTGTGGATATCCCATCCCTGGAAGTGTTTTCAGCCAGGTTGGATGAGGCTTTGAGCAACCTGGTCTAGTGGGAGATGTTCCTGCCCATGGTGGGGGGCATTGAAATGAAGTGATCTTTAAGGTCCCTTCCAACCCAAATCATTCTATGATTCTATGATTAAAGATCTTATTCAAGGCATTAATCCTATGCTATAGCAGTATTTTAATTTATTTATGGCAGAGGGCTGCCTCACAAGAAGGTTTATGTTTTGTTTTGTGTGAAATATTATTCATCTTTTTTGCATTTCTGCCTAAGGTTAAGGTAAGTGATAGGTTCAGTGACTGATTTGTGCTATGAAATTCTGTGAGAATAAACACCAGTATGAGGGATGTTTTTATTTTTTCTCTCAGGTGTATTTTTTTAAATTGCAAAAGTAACATTAATCCACTTACTACAGAGAAGTAGACATATGGATATTTGGGATGTGAATCCATAGAGTGCTTGTAACACGAGTATATTTTTATTTATTATTAAAGAGTTTTTCAGGAGCACACATTGGGTGATATCACTCCAAAGCTCACCTTGAAAAGTAGTTCGTTCTTTGAATTGTACTACCAAGCTCAAATAAGCTCAATAATCAGTATTCTCTTTGAAGAACAGAATAGGCTCCCTGTTGTTGTACAACAACATACATCCACTGGATTTAGTAGAATTGCACTGAGTCAGACCAGCTGAAGATCTGGCACATAAATCATGCAAAAATGCTATTCCAGTACACTGGGAAATCAGTCGGGCTGTTGGAAAGTAAAGATCATCTGGAAATCCTGGAACTGTTCCTATAAAGCTTAAGCATAATAATTATAATTGATGGTATGTTGCTTCTCTATTTCCAACAGTGAATAAAGATGGCAGAATAATGTATAAGAATAGATGTTTTGGGATTAACTTCCTTATGCATAAAACACCTTCTCTCAATTCTGATGAAGGCTTTTTGCCAATGCTTTACTAACAGTAAGTGCTGATGGAGGGAGACAAAAATAGCCTTCTGCAAGATATACTGAGAGTACAGTCTGACAGAATAAATCTCATTTGTTTGTGTCCCAGGCTCACACTTACACTGCTAAGCCTTTATATTCTTGGCAATATGGGTCCTGGGTCCTGTACACAGATCTCCTTTCCACTTGCATTTATAATGCAACCAGAAAGGCATCTTGATAGAACAGTCACCTTCACTTTGACTTATGAAAAGGAAATTGTTTAGACTGCAAGGATAGTTAGCTGGAATGTGTCCTGAAGCAATATTTCAGTGCTGCATCCTGTGTTTAAGTGCTTCCATCTTTCAAATAAAGCATCTAGTCCTATTCAGATAAAGAACAAGAGATCATCCTCTTTACATTGTCTTTGTCCTACTACAGTTTTAATTCTGACCTTCTCGCAAAGACAGGACAGGGAAACTTGTTAGTGAGTTGAGGGTACTGTTTTTTAGTCTCTTGAAATGTAAGATATAAATGTTGATTCAGAAAGGGCTGTGAAGCTTAGCAAACTTTTTTTTTTTTTCCAGATGGAGAATGAAATTGAACAGATTTTAGCTAGGAAAAAAATGGATACGTAAATTAAAATTATGTTGAAGCCACTTAAATTCTGATTTGAAGGCAAACTAGCCTTTGCTTTTACTCCATGGACAAATTTTTGGTAAGCACCCAATTGCTGAAATGCTGTTATTGGGTAATTAAAATAACAGCATAATGATTTTAGTTCCTCTTATTTAGTAAAATAGGCTACGTAAGTTATTCGTAAATTTCAAGGTCTGAATTGAAGATTTTGTTCCAAATGTACCTTTTGATGAAATGATATGAGCATGTATTTATTTTCCATGTACTGACTTTACTAAACCTGTATTCTAGCACTGTTGTAAGCATCAGCTTTATTAAAGATTATAAGTATATATACATATAAGCACATATATGTTTGACTGTTTGGAGGAAAAGAATCTGCTGTTTCTCCTTGGAGTGCCATGACTAACTGCATTTCAACCAGAGCAATTTTAGTGTGAATACTCCAGGGCATATTCGCTTTTGGCTCAGTTCTGCAGAGCTGTGTAAAGTGCTAAGCATCTACAGCATTCACTGCCTTTACTGGCTTTCAGTGAGAGCCATTGAGTACCTGCTAAGATTCAGTCCTATGTTCAAGGACATTTAGAGGACAATGCAACTCCAAATGAGTGACTGAGTCATGTTATATTCATTAACATCAGCTGTAAAGCAAGGTTTTTGGGTAATCATGTCAAAATAACCCGGCTTTCTATCGTCTGTCACACATGCAAAGCAAGAGAGCATTTTTAGTATCACCTGGTTTTCATGGACGGGAGCTCCTTGTAATTACAAGTTCTGTATTAATCAATATTAATATATTCACACTGGATTACTGTGATTAGTGTTTATATATATACAATGCAAATATGGAAACACATCCCATGTGCAAAAATAGACAGTGAGATGAAAAGTGTGGAAGCTGCAATTCTGCACAAATGACTCTGATCATTTAATGACTCATAATGGCTCACTTAAAATCTGAGGCATAAAGTAATGAAATACAGCTTGTTGAAAGCCACCCACATATGACAGCCTGTACAGTAATCCAATGATACAGCAATGATGTTATGTTGCAAGATTTTAAAAACCTTTGACTGAGTCAAAGTGAGGTTTGGACATAAGACAGAAAATCCAACTTTCAGGTGCCTCTTCCTTTATTAGATCTATTTCAGTTAACAATTGAAAATGAGCATGCAGTTTCTTCCAGAAATGGGCTTGTGGTTTGGTGGTACTGGGCAATTCCCCACCTCAGAAAATTTGCACATTATTTGCTACAGCTCAGTACACATTTCCAGCTCCACTTTCAGACAAAACCCTTAAGGCAAATTTTCATACTGTGAGTGACCTCAAAGCCATGAGTGAATGGAAACTGTTCTATAAAAGGATAGTCTCATATCTACCATATATTCTCTGGTTTTACCTATAAACAAGATGCATATTTTGGAGTCTTATGTAACTTTGGGCAAGTGATAAAACAAGAAGAATGGGTTCTAATGACACACAAGGAGATACAACATTTTCCTTTCGCATCTCAGTGACAGAAAGCAAGTACTTCTGGTACAAAGAACATCATCCTGTAAATTTGTGACCTTAGGGAACCATTTTTGAATGTTCTCATAAATAAAATGCAAGCAGTATAATTTTGTGGGAGCAATTACAGTTCAAGTATCCTTAACAAAAGATATTTATCCTAAACAAAGCTGTTTATTTAGAAAGATTCAATGCAATATTTAGGATTTTTAAGTAACTCCCCCCTCCTTCAGTTTCCTCTGAAGTATTTGCTTAGCACTCATAGGCAATCCTTGGTACTGAAAAACGTAGACAGAAATGGAAGAGAAAAGAAAAAAGGAACATGCTTTCAAAAGCATTCTTTCCTGGAGTTTCCATTGCACCCAATGTTCTTCCACCAGTTCTCATCCCAGACTGTTAATCTCATGTTCAGATCAAGGATGTACTAAATCTCATACCTCATTTTGTGCATGTAACTTTCCTTATTGGATCTGAACATTCCCACCCACTCTCTCAGTTGTTCTAAAAATATATATTGAATAAATCATGATTCAAAAGCCTTTTTTGGGTTTTGATTTGTTCTTTATAAAAGTAAAGAGTTTTAACTAGACTGAAATCCACATGTAACCATGTACTGGTTGCAGCTGGGAAAGAGTTTTCTTTCTAGTGATTGCTGTGTCAATAGGAATGTCAATAATGCATACTCTTTCCATTATTGCTAAGCAATATTTATACTTTTCAAGGACTCTTTTCACCTTCCTATAGAAGCTGAGCAGGAGCATAGATGGACCAGCAGAATGGCCAATGGAACATGCCATACCATAGCTGTCATGCTCAGCATACAAATGGGAGTTGTCCAGTGGGTGGGAATTCACAGTCACTGCTCAGGAGGGTGCAAATTCATCAATTTACTGAGTGGTGAGAGTGACTTGTGTCATTATTATTATCATTATCATTGCTATTTTTCTTTTTCTGATATTGTTCTATTAAAATACCTTTATCTCAACACATGAGTTGTTTTTTTTTTTTCTTTTCCATTCTGCTCCGTTTCTCCCTACTCTTCTAGGGGTGAAGGGGGAGAACTGCACGAGCAGCTGTGTGGTCCTAGTTGTTGACTGGGGTTAATTCACATCAAACCATTAAAAACATATGTTTTCAAGGTGTTTGGAACTGGGGTTTGGTTCTGAATCGTTCTTAGCATTTTTCAGAGAGCACCTGTCCGATAGAAAAATTAGAACTGAAAACTGTACATAGAATAACTACACTTAAATGACATCCACATAAGGATTAGGACACAATAAAAGCTGGTGATTCCATAAGAAATGTATTGTTCTCTCATGCACTGGAAAAGTTACTTTTTAAGACAGATGTATACCATTACTGATAGCGAGGAAATAATTTGTTAGCAGAATGTTCTGTCCTTTTGTCCTGTACCTGACTGAATTATAATGCAGAGGGTATAAGGCTGAAATGTTTTGGATTATTAAAATCTCCTTGCCACTGAACAAAAATGTGATTGGATGTCTAGTGAATTGGATTGTGAAGAAGTACGTAATGATGGTTAGAGATTAAAAATCACGTGAGGACTCTGTTCAAGTGTTCCCATAATAATTTAAATATGAAGTATGAAGTAGAATGAAACACAAGTCAGTTCTAATTGACATGGATTTTAATATGAAATTTCTGCTAGCAGGAAGCTGAAATTTCATCCATAACCAACAGTGCGATTTGATGGCACAAAATGGAGTCAGAACAAACTGTACCTAGACTTCAAAATTATATATTCTAGTCCCAAGATAAGAAAACCAAAGGAACTGTGGTTTTTTTTTGTTGTTGTTTTTGTTTTTAATAAGAAAACATTTGGCATTAGACAGCTTTGCATTAACAGCAATTCTAATTCTGCATTGCCCTTGAGTACATGTTGCTACTGTATTGTGACTTGAAGAAGCTGCAGGAAATATTTCATTAGGTGAGTGGAATGGAACAGCACACATGTATGTTCTTTTACACATGCACCCAGAACAGCATATCTGCTCACTAAAAAACTTAAGATAATTGCAGAACAAAGTTTATAGATTGAGAGTACTTCTTTGTTTGTTTAATAGAATGTCGTTAAATTAAAAAACAGAAAAACAAACAAACAAAAAACCCCCAAACATATTAAAATGCTTTCATAAAAGGTACTAGGTTATCTGCAGAAGACAGTGACATGCTATGGCTTTTATGCAATGATACAATATCATCATGCACTATTCTTCTGCAATAGGCATCACCATAACAGCACAAATTATTTTCCTCCTACAGACCTATTTAAAAACATATACACCTGGATGCTTCTGCTTTGCTCAGCCCTATGGAAAGATGGATTTCCAGTCCTGCCTGACACAAGTCTGCTTCTTCCACTGGAGAAAGCCTGAACATTTTCCATACCACTTTCACAGCACAAGGTGGTAACGATTGCCATACTGATGTACTTGCTAAGTAATAAATACCCTGACAACTCTGGGATGATAGTGCTGTTTTTTAACCTTTCACCATTTCTCTCTTTCTCCCATCTGGAAAACAATATCTACATTCTTTTATGTTAACAGTATTTTCTTTTTCTGCTCCATTTTGACAGCAGAAGGACATAAAGTGAAAACTTCCACTAAACATGTATGCACACAGAGGCATGAGGGAGATAAAAAGTTGATGGATCATTACTTTTGTCATCTATCAGGTGCCCATGCAAATACAGTCTTCATATGCAGAGCATTGCTTTAAACTCTCTTGGCCAAATGCCAACTGATTTTCACAGGTCGTAAAATGTTACTGCCAAGTCTCAGATTTCTAGCAGTTACCACACAGCTCAGATGCTTTAAAGGCTTAACTTTTAAGTAAAAGATTTTTTTTTTACTTTACTTAAAGATTTTACTTTAAGTAAAAGATTATTTAAAAAGTAGGATGCAAACATTATGTTAAACAGCCTTTAAACAGCCAAGTTAAGTATTTTATTTGCATTCTACACTTCTATAAGTAGTTGTGATGGATTTACCCTGACTGGATGCCAGATGGCCATGAAGCTGCTCAATCACTGCCCTACACACCTGGACAATAAAAGACTGGTGGGTCAAGATAAAGACAGGGATAAATCACTCACCAATTGCCATCACAGGCAAAACAGACACAGCGGGGGGAAATTAGTTTAATTTATTATCAATCCGATCAGAGTAGGATAATGAGAAATAAAAACTAAAACACCTTCCCCCCACCCCTACCTTCTTCCTGGCTTATCTTTACTCCTGAATTCTCCACCTCCTGCCCCTGAGTGGTGCAGGGGGGACAGGGAACGAGGGTTGTGGTCAGTTCATCACACGTCATTTCTGCCACTCTTTCCTCCTCAAGGGGAGGACTCTTCACTAATTCTCCGGCTCCATCATGGGTCCTCCCACTGCACACAGTCCTCCATTAACTTCTCCATTGTAAGTCCTTCTCACGGGCTGCAGTTCTCCAAGAACTGCTCCACCTTGGGCTCTTTCCTTGTGTGCAGTCCTTCAGGAACAGGCTGCTCTTGCATGGGTTTCCTGCCAGGACCCTGCTCCAGTGGGGGCTTCCCATGAGGTCACAGCCTCCTTAGGGCATCCACCTGTCCCACTGTGGGGTCCTTCAAGGGCTAAAGGTGGATATCCATTTCACCGTGGACCTCCATGAGCTGCAGGGCGACAGCCTGCCCCACCATGGTTTCAATATGGGCTGCAGGGGAATCTGTGCTCTAGCACCTGTAATACTTCTTGCCCTTTGTTCTTCACTGACCTTGGTGTCTGCATAGTTGTTTCTCTCACATATTCTTACTCCTCTCCACCTGCTACTGTTTTTTTTTTTCCTTCTTAAATACATTATCACAGAGGCGCTACCACCGTCACTGACTCAGCCTTGGCTAGTGGTGGGTCTGTCTTAGAGCTCTGTCAGACATAGGGGAAGCTTCTAGCAGCTTCTCACAGAAGCCACAGCTGTAGCAGCTCTGCTACCAAAACCTTGCCACACAAAACGAATAGAATTGTTGAACCATTTTTGTTCAGACATTTCAAGAGCATCAGTCGTGCCTGGTTAGATGACAAATTCAACACAAATCGATCTGAAAAAGACTTCAGAATTCTAAGCTCTTAAAGCAGTCATTTAAATAGGAAGCTATTTTCACTATTAAAGTAGGTAGAATTCTAGACTGCATATACAAAAAGGTATTTATTATTATTTCTGACTTGTGCAAATAGGAGCTGCCTATTCATGTAGCAAAGAGCAGCGAGGCAGAAAATGTGGCTTGTATCAGCTGTAAGAAGCAGCTAATTACCTATATCAGCACCACAGCTGTAGCTCCTTGCTAAGGAGGAGAAATTATGTACCTCCCTTTATAGAAGAGTTCATTTAGTATTATTTCATGCATAGTTACATTCCTCCATGATTACCAAAATATCAGGGAAAAACAAAACAAAACAAAAAAACCCACACAAAACAATTATTTTATTGAAATTATCTCAATAAATGCGAAACATTGCTGTCTGTGCAGTAAAAACAAAATCAAAGGCCAAAATATATTCAAGAACTCAAAGTCAGTAGCAAGCCATGCAAGTATTTGTCACTTCCAGAAATTGCAATTATTTCTAAGTAATAATGCATTTTTTCAGGAAATGCATCTTAAATAAATATATCTTACATCTATTTATTTAAGAGCATCCATCTTTGCAAAAACTGCCTCACATATTTTTTCCTTTTCCATTCCTAAGTGCCCCACTATGATTCCACTACCTTTAGTCTTCTTCTTTTGTGCTGTACCCATTAAAGTAAAGACTAAGTTCAGAAGTACTCAGTTACTAAGAAGTCTTTCACTTTTCATAATATTAATTTCTTAATGATTTATTCTTATCAAAAGTTTCCATTTTATACAAAAAGGTGAAATTTTGTTTTATATGTTCCAAACCATGTTTTGATGTTTTCTAGCTCTTCATGCACATGCTGAGAGCTACCTGAAACACATGTGCACTTGTAGTGGTGAAGGACATGATGAGCAGGAAAATCCCTAGACATTTTGCCTAGTCTGTGATATGGAGTACTGAAGAATAATTTGCCTTGACCTTGCTGGGACTATTTGAGATTTATGGTAAAACCACATTAAATGATAAACGTTATACAAAACAACCACAGGCTAGACAATTAAGTATATATAGATGGTGATTGCAAGCTATCCACTCATGGAAGAGAGACTCATAGACATTTGGCCTTACTATTTATTTGAAAGGTAAATAAGATTAATACTAGATGTCTAGCATAGATCATGGGATGAACCTGGTTTACTTCAGTCTGGTTTCTTTTCCAAATAGTAAGCACAATAAGAAAGAGGTATTCGTTCACTGAAACATTTCATTTGTGCTGAAGACATGTAATCTGAATATTGGCAGCAAAAGAAGAATGTCGAATTTACATAGAAATGGGACACATTATATTATTCAATGGTCACTAAGGAGAATATATTAGGTACCTTGCATCTTTTCTTAAAAACAATATTTTGCTTCATATTTTATTTGTTTTGTAACTGCTGTTAAATTGAGTCTAGACAACTAATCAGTTAATTCTGAAGTAAATACTTGGATTTGATCTACTGAGTAGTACTCTCACTGGCAATGACTACATCTATCCACTGACTAGTTCTCTGTTATCTCCAATGGAGATTCAAACAACTGGCTCAGCAAGACACCTAGACTGCAGACATCTAAGACAGCTAAGGAGACCTGACTCCCATTTCTGAATTACACATGCAAAATCTTTATGTATAGCTGGCTCAGCATTGCTGGTCCAGAAGCAGTGATATGTTCTGTGATTTCCCTTTATGTTGGTAAAGCTGATTTCTTAATCACTACTAATAAAACTAATTGCTTAGTTTTATTGTTCATATATCGACAATTAACCACGATTTAAACTTGCATGAAAGTTTTTGTGATATGAACGGGTTTGTCTGATGTAAACTACTGTATTATCATTTGTGCATGCTTTCTTTTTTCCTGTTACCTTTCTATGAGATCTTTGAAATTGCTTTGTGGAACAAACATATTAAAAGTTATGAATTTCATTACATGTAGTACGTGTACATGTACATATATCTTAAATAGCAATTTTTCTCCTCTCCAAAATCCACGACATTCCATTAAAGTGGGAAGACTTGCTGTTTTCATAGATGACTGCTGTTAGCTTAGTTTTGCCATATCACTGAAATAGTGAAATAGTGTTTTTACATCACTAAATTCAAGGTACATGTAGTGTGTCCTGTGGTACGACTTAAGAGCATTATGGCGATCTTGCAAGGTGCACAGTTTGCTGAAGTAAAAGCATAGGAATATCACAGCAGGTAGAAATCAGCATGATGTAGTTTTCCAGTTTCCCTTTTCAGAGTAGCTGCTGGGGTGAATTATACAGCAGAATTGCATTCAGGTTTGTCTTGGAATGAGAAGTTGCCCTTAGAAGAGCAATTTTGAGTAAATTAAAAATTAAGCAGTGTGGATAATCGAGAGACAAAGACCCAAGGGACCTAATTTTCTTCACAGTCTATACTGCAATGTTGTCTCTCTAAAAGTTACAAGGTTTGTACCTCAACTCTTAATGGGGCTAACAGTTAGACGGAGCTGGGTTGATAGAATTTAGGGAAATAGAACCAAAGAAAACAATATGTTAACAGTTTTCTTATACATTGTAAGTTTTCAATAAAAAAAAAATCATCATAAACTGGCTGGAAAAAAAAAAGTGAAGTATTTGATAGAATAATAAAGTATTGAATTATATTGGCTACATATATACTTTTCTAATAACATGCAACAGAGGCTCTGTTAGTGCTCTGGAGCCTTCTTTGAGCTGAAACATTTCACAACACTTAAAATGTTTTGTGTTTTCTAAATGTCATTCTTCCCAATGTGGCCAAGATAATCTTATTATTTTGGTTGTCTCACATACAACATTTATGTTTCTAAGACAAGATAACAAAGTGCTAGCATACAAGAACAATTGCCACAAAAAGGCATATCCTGAGAGGATTTATGCTGTTGGAGGGTCAGCGTAGTCTGAAGGAGGAAGACCTAGTGTGTTCCTGGACAAACACTGGTTGCTGGAGAGGTTTCTGTAGGGAACTAACTTTTGAAACAGCCATATAGGCTTTACTAGGGAGAGCACTAGTTATCTTTCCTCCTAAGAGGACTGCATTTCAAAAGGGATCTCAGAAATGCTCTGAGATTGCAGAGAAGATGAACTGAGGACAGGGGAGTAAAACTGGGACTATTTCCAAATGACACGTTGCCTACATAGCTGCTGAATTTACTGGAGGTGTTTAAATACATCTTCAGTAAATACCTGTCAAGAATGGTTTTAGTAGAGTTGATCCTGGCAGAAAATTGCTGACCTCCTGTAATCCTATCCTGCCCTGTTTTCATGATCCTGTGATTAAATGTATAAAGAACCTCAGGAGAAAGAAGCTTAAATTTGGATGGCAGCAGATTTTTTTTTATACTCAAATAGCCTCAAAAGTAAGGTAGCAGACCACTTTCAAGGCTCACCCAACATGCCAGCATATGTAGTCTTGTGCAAAATCAAGCTTTAGGTCGATTTAATGTTTCTGAGTAAAACTTAGGTTTGTCAAGTACTTCAGCATTTGTAGGAGGCAGAACACTGACTCTACTTTGGACACCAACTCTTAAATTCTACTTAATTTGCACTTCAAACATAAAAGCTTGTTAACAGCTTTGCCCCAGCCGTACAGCCATTGAGGTTTTTTGGGGAATATCGAGAGACAGAACTTCAGGCACTGTAGCCTAATTTGTTTTAAGAAGGATTATGAAATGAGTTAATCAAGCTGGAAATATATTCTCATTGCATTAGTCATTTCTCTTTTATCAGAGGAACACTTATACAAAGATTTTTGAGGTAATATATAACAAGTGGACTTAAGTTACTAAACTAAATAGCTTGCTGAGTGTTCAGTCTGTCACAAATTTATTTCAACCTGAAATATGTGGTCGTAATATAGAAGTTTAAAGTCTAGGGTAAGTGATTTTAGGTTTAAGTTGGACCATCTTTAACAATAAATTTAACTTGATTCAAATATTTTCCATTACATAGAGAGCTCTGAATAAACAGTACTTGACATTTAAAAATCTGAAAAACAATGTAAGCTGCAGATAGTATACTTGAAAATGCAAACAATTTTATGTCTGAATATATTCTTCTGAAGCAAAATCTTAAATGTGTTCATGCTAAATAAGCTGAAAATAAAACGTTCATGGAAAATATCAGAAAGATAGACTGATAGGAATTTTCTTCCTTCCTCCTAAACTGAAGTAGTATAAAAACATTGTCAAAAATGCTGACTACATTTGTGGCATATGGATGTCATTAAGTGAGAAATCTCAACCTAAATCCTGACATGGCTTCAGCACCTGCTGCAAATCAGTTCTCTGATTTGTTTGAGACAAGTGACATGCCTGTTAGAGGAATTTAAAATACCAGGTTGTTAGAAGAATTCTGCCCTTGCAGGGTTTGTGGTTTTACAAAGTACTTCCCTTTTATTGAAAGAACACCTTTGTGAAGTCTTGTTATGTTATGAGACAATTTTTAATCGTGCTACTGAATTAACTAATTTGCTTAGCATTCATGGTCTGGTAATGTCATACCAGCATGTACTATACAATCATCATCACTGTTTCTTGGGCTGTCTGAGAAGTCAAAGCTCTCATGTGTGAATTTACTCAATGCCTTACTTCCAGCATATCATTGCTTTGCACAGAAGCTCCTTCTCCTTTTAGATTGTCACATGCTATCAGCATGTTGAAATTTCAAACTGGAAAGAAAAGCAATCTTGAGCGCTGAAAACCAGCTAACTCTTATCCTAGCCTATAGATTCTGGTTCAGTTTATTTTCTTCTGACCCACTAGTACTGAATGTTTTCTTTCTGCAGAAGTAAAATTTCAAAGATAGAGGGAATTCATTTGCAAACATCCTTGCAGTTAAGATGATTTTCCAACAGGTGATACCCAAGGGCTGGTACCAGTTCAGGGATACCAGGACATGAGCTTGCTCGCACTTCAGAAGCCAATCTCCAGTGCTGCATATTCCTTAGTTTCCCTTAGTTTGAGATGCCCTCAAATATTACTTACTAATATACTTTCAGCTATTTCACACTTCTATTATTATTATTATTATTATTATTATTAATTTATTTATTTATTTTAGTAGTGTTTATTCCAACAGGGCCGCTACAAAAAACAGGATAAATAGACTTCAAATGATAACTGCAATGACTGGCATATAGCCAGGATAAATGGCAGCATTTGAATTTCAATATAATTTAAAATGCACCTTTACTGCCAAGGCTAAAATACTAATTAGTCAATAATCCCACAACACTGTTAGGTGTTCAGGGGAGCAAGAACTTCCTGGGCTCAACTTTATGAAAGTAGATATGCTTATTTTTAAATTATGCAATGTCACTATTTTGGTTATCACAAATCCATTACAGGTTTTAATAAAGAATGTAATGAACTAGACAGGAAAGGTTCTTTTAGAGCCTTGTTGTGAAGATCTTATTCACTTTAAACTCCAATTTGAAACCAAAATTCCAGAACTCCTTCTTGAATGTCACTTTCCACTATTAGTGTCTATGCATTTTGCTATTCTTTCCCCAATATTCTTACAGAAATCAGACACACTGTGGGAGAAAAAAGCAAGTGAGAAGATTTTGAAAGGATCTTTTAGATCCTTGAAGCTAAGAAAGTTTTTTTGTTGTCTTAAGGTTTTGAGTTTGTTTGTTTAGATGAATCATCTCTAAAGGAGATGAGACAATTGTTGTGTACTTTCTTAGCTAGTCAGAGTGTTCAAGTTCTTAGGGAAAAACATAGGAATGCACAAACTAACACACTAAAGAATGTTCTACACAGAACTAAAAGTAGGTATGAAACTTTATGGTACTTTTGCCAGTAAAATGTGCATGCAGTATGGTGAGAGACGATATAGTATAGGATTCTGCAGGTTTGGACGAGACTTAGTCATTTAATTACAAAGGTTTTCAGTAAGTATAAAATCAGGAAGCTTACAAAAACTCCCCACAAATTTTTGAGCTATGTAACTTTAAAACTTATGAAGAAAAGTGTAAAAGAATGAATATAGCAGGTAAAAATAGTGAGTGCTTTCTGTTCAAATGAATTATTCTATTCCTTTAAGTCAATGCACCTCTTCCCTGAAATTTGATGTGTAAAAGAGAGTTGTTATGAGTTGCAGCTGAGCCACTGTTCAATATGAAAGTAGCATGTATTTGAATAGAGAAAGGAGAATGAACTCAAGACATCTCAGGAACATAGACAAAATCAAATTTTGCCATTCCATTATGTTGTTGTGTTTGGAACTGCAAACTAAAATTTATCATCAAAATATTTTTTAAGCTTCTAGGGGAAGGAGAAAGACCGAGATATTAAAAGAGTTTGGGGAATAAGACTGGGGGGGTGATCTTTCATTTATGCTTACAAGCATTTTCTTCCCTCCAAGAGTCTACTCTGTGCTGTAGCTTTGCATCTCCTCTCAAGCTGTTGTCTATCTTATTCCCTATCTTGTCCTTTCTTTGTAACTTTTCTTGGTTTCAGTTGTTTCATTTGAGTACTACTAACATTTGAGTAGGAGGGAGAATACATTAAATATTTCTAAAGAGCAGGGTTATTGGGATTGTTGTGCCAGTAAGGCTGAAGAAAATGTGAAGCATTGAATTTTTGTTCATGTATTGAATTACTTACTGTGAAAAATGCAGATATTTTTTTTCATAAATTTAAAAGAGAAAAGTACATCTTTTTTACCGGATTTATTGTCTAGTAAAAGTAAAAAATTAATAGCTTTCAATTTTCATGATAATCACTGAGACCAAAAAAGGATTGTTTCTTGACCCAGGAAATTTTCAGGATCAGAGGTTTCACCTAATGTGAGATTCAGAATAAAAAGATTATTATGACAAGTGCATTAGGCATTTCCATGATTGACTCATAACCACCAGAAGAGTCAGTTGTAATTGCCATTTGGAGTGGTGAGGATAATTTTGAGATCTTCAGTTTATTTGTAGATTCTTCTTGATTCAGAGTACGAAGAATAAACAGGGGTTTAAAAGTAATCAAACTTTTTCTTAGAACACCTACAGAAGCTGATTATATTATCTTATACCTAATTATGACAAGGATATATTACTTTTACTCTCTTTTTAATTAATTCTTATTATAGTAAAATAATATAAAGGATATAATTACATATTACTCTCATGACATAGGGAGAGAAGAGTGCAATCATAGTTACTGTAGAGCAGCGAGCATATTTCTTTGTAACTTTTTTTTTCTATACAGAATAGATTATTGGGCATTAGATTAAGACGCCCTTAGATTTGAATGTCATTATTGTGATCCGAAAAACTCTGTCCAGTTTCCATTTAAAGTTGAGTCAGCTTTCAACATAAAAGTACTATATCTGGGGATCCCAGAGAGTTATGAGTGTCAACAGGGCCAAATTCAGCATTTATCTAGCAGGCAAGTCAAATCAAGGTCATTGGGCTTTTCTGGGCTTGCTTTCATTTTCTTGGCTTACTTTTTCCCCTTGCAGACACAATTACTGCTCAAGTGATCTGTCTGTAGAGAAAGTATTAGCAGAGCCTGTATGAAACTAGTTCTTCTTTTATCACAGACATTAGCAGAATTAATTTTTATCTCTTAAGTTAATGCTCAAGATTCTGTATTCACAAACCAAGTGGCATTTTTAGTTCAAGATTTGTAGACATAGAAAACTCCAAGAATATTCAGTTAAAAATAGCATGGTTTATCTGCTATTATAGGGAAGCCATTAATCCCTGTCCTGAAATTACTGTTTGAGATGAATTTAAAGCTACTATATACTCAACCTTAAGAGCTTTGTCCACATCAATTTTCTCAGTGAGACCTGTCTCAAGTTTTAGATTTTTCAATTAAAAGGTACACCAATAGGAGTTTTCTTATAATTCTACTAGCGATAAGCAGAAAAATCTGGATTCAGCTGTGATACACTTCTATGCACTTTGCACAAAGCTAGTCATTATCACAAGCGGTTTTAAACATGAAGCTTTACAGTCAGCTGAAAATCTATAGTTTCTATGTCAAGAAAAAATGTCAGAATTAAAAATTAGTCACTCTGTAGAGGCATTACATTTCTTCTTATTCATTAGAACTCCTAGATCATTGGGAAATAAATTTGCTTTATCAGTTTTCAGTAATTTGGCATTCAGGAAATTTAAAAATGTATGTTTTACAGATATGCATGAGGTTTGCACTAGATTTGGTAGAAGACAACTGTAGTATAACATGGCACTGTTGCCACATATGGACTTCTACTCATGAAAAATCTTGTTTGTTTAGATAGCAGTCACAAGTTTAGGTCTTATTAGTTGGTGGGGATTCCCTCACACTACATAGTACTATATTTCCTGTTCTGGTGTGTAGAGGGTATAGCATTGGTGCTGGCATGTATACCGCTGCTTTCATTTGTGATTAGCTCAAGAGGAAAATAATTCAAATGCTATTGAAGTGAACGTTGGTAAAACCCAAGTCAGGTAGGATCCCACAATCAGCACTGTAAGACCTACTCTTGGTCAATAGCAAATACTGTTATGAATCAAATTTTGCCCTAATTTGTTATGAAATTTAATAATATTAATGACTTTAAGTCAAATTCTGTCATCCTCTTCTGTTTTCTTGCAGCCTTTCTCATGTCCATTTTAAGTTTAATCTATGCATTCCACCTCACAGCTTAAACAACCAATTTACAACTGTTTTCTGACAATTTATGTATAAAGATGATAAGCCAAATACAACTGGAATTTGAAATAAACATCCCTGTAGCTAGTGAACAACTTGCATCTCTAACAGTCTCTGATGGATATGTTCTCCTTAGCTTGAAAGAATAAAATAAGTTACAAAACTTTCTTTAAAGGTTTACTTTTGCAATTGACTGACAGGCTCATAACACCTCTAATCTTGCAAATTTATCTTATATCTCTACATAATAATTTTTTCTGAAAGATAGTTGTGAAAAAGATATGGGTCAAAAAATTCAAAGAAAATTGATTAAAAAAGAATTAAAGTTGTCATTGAAAATCCTGCCAAGGAAACTTGAAGAGAAATAAGTCAAACCAAACCAGAACAAAACAAAACAGAGGCAAAGAGTAAAATTCAGAAGTACTTCTCTGCTTTGCAAACGTGCCTGTGAAAACAGGTCATGTGGTAGCGCACTAGAAACAAATACTGATTGCTTCAGCTGTGGTTCTTTTTTTTTTAATATAGCTTTATAGAAGCACAAAAAGTTAGCCTAGACACCTCCAGGAGTGGCAGAAACAATGTGTAAGAAATTGGAAGGGAAAAAAAGGAAGACAAAGCAATAAAATATATTCAGATCTTCTTGCACTGGAGTTAGATTAAGCCCATATTTTGGTTTTTTGATCGTGTCAAATTCTGAAACTGACCAGTTAAACATGATTTCCTGCTGGACTTGGTGTTGCTTTGTTTGTAGGGAATACTGGCAATTACACCCTTTTAAGAAAATCTCCTAGCAAGCATGCCCATTTTGGAAAATTCATAATCTGCTTTTGTTCGGCTGTTATGCCAGAGATGTAACACTGAATTTAAAAGAGTGAAATAAGAGGCAAAAACAGCTAAGATAGTTTTTGTGACTACTGAAAGAAACATAGATGCCCTCAGAAGTGGAATGACGGCTCTGAGGAGTTAGAATCACTACTTCATGTTAGTAATCGTTAAAGTATGACCATGGAAGAGGTCATAGTTATGACTGTCTTTTCATGATCCCGGGTCTGTTGAAAAGATAATAAAGTTTTCTTTAATGTTTGTTTTTCTTCCATGGAAGAGATAATACTTTATTCAGCTTTCTTTTACACTCTAACAGAGGAGGCCAAATAGGCTGAGATATTTTTTTAATGTGTCTACATTGTCTAAAATTTTGAATTCAGGATATTGTAGAGCTCTGGTCCCAGTCCCAATATATGGCAGAATTAATCTGAAACTATGCTACATCATCAAAGAAGATGAGCATCAGGCATCTTCTTACAACTGCATGGAACATCTCCTTGCTTCATGGAAAATAAGGATATACAATATTTCTCTAGCGATAATCAGAACTTAAATGTTATACATAAAGAAAAAAAAAACATTAGACAACAAATATAAACATAGTTTTAGCTACAGATGATGACTCCAAAGATGTTTCAAAACTACAACTATAATACCAAAAAAGAAAGCAAGACGTTTTTTTTAAGCAGTACACAATACCACTGATTAGAATGAGAAAAAGAATATCAAGTGTCGTCTGAACAGCAGCCAGTGGGTTTTCTTGGAATATGAAAACAAGAAATAGTGACTGTATGTTCTTAGCAAATCCTTTTCCTAATCAAGAGAAAAAAAGTACTAGGTTCAGGACAGCAATAGCAATAAGGTTCCTTATTGTTAAAATACTGGGCTAAATTCACTGGCAAAGAATGTGGTCACAATCTAATAACCCTGTCTTTACACTTGCTTATGAGAATTTCACATTTGTTATATTTGCACATCTTACAGTGACCTTTAGCTAGGAACAGTTATGCTTCTAATGGTAGATAATACATATTTATACAGATGCTGAAGGCTATTTAACACTTTTAACTGTTGACTGTTGAAAAGATATGAAAATGGGGAAAATAAAACAAAACAGATCCCAAGAAACCAAAAAAGCATTGGATTACTTTGAGCCTGCTTCTACAGTAATGTAAATGTGTAATGCTATTGAAGTTCCTGGAATCTCACTTTTATGACGCTATATTAACTATATGGGTAGTGTGGTGAGATAAGAATTATCGACTAGCTAGGTTGCAAATAATTTCTGTTTCATGTTAAGATATTTTTGAGAAAATATTAAAAATAAAATATCCCCTATTCAGAGATATGTGCATTATCAGTTCTACACCATTTGCTTGCAGACCCCAAGAAAAGGCAGCTGTCCCAAAAAGACAGGATGTCAACAGACAAAATTAGTAAACGTCAGCCCAGAGTACCCTGTCTCCTTTCTTCTCTGGCTTGTATACTAAAAACTGTAGTAAAAGCTCTGAGTTTAGTACATTGATTTTAACAGATGTTTCCTCATCAGTCGCAGGGACTCTTAGTTTCGATCACAGACAGTTTAACTCATATTCCTTTTGATACTGGTATCCCAGGAATCTACTGTAGGACTACCCTAGAGCTTAGCAAGTGAAAGACATAAAAAATTTCACTGAATTTCACTGAATTTTTGGAGTTGGAAGGGACCATAGAGATCA
>JAOXJM010000001.1:158272265-158285857 GCA_026413425.1 Tringa solitaria
GCTATAAGGTCTCCCCGGAGCCTTCTCTTCTCCAGGCTGAACAACCCCAGCTCTCGCAGCCTGTCTTCATAGGGGAGGTGCTCCATCCCTCTGATCATCCTCATGGCCCTCCGCTGGACCTGTTCCAACAGGTCCCTATCCATTATGTATAATTATTTAAAATTATTTAAAATAAAACCATCAGCTGAAATGATTTTATTTAAGATTTGAAACCTATATTGTAAGTTGAACTAAAACCTGCCAATTGCTTAGGTATAAAAACATCTCATGTTGTTTCTGTTCTTCTGTGAAGAAATGACAGTTTTAAAACTGATATTCCTATATTAAAAAAAAAAAGTCCTCCAAAAATCAGTAAAATTATGAACATCTGTGAATATTACAAATAGCTAGATGTAAAGTAGTAACAATTGGGAGGTTTGGGAAAGTTTTAATTAAGAATTTTAAGAAAAGTACAATTCTGAAACCTGTTCTATGGTTAATAGGAAAGAAAGGGAATGAGGGGAAAAAAGTAATTAATAGCCAACTGGAAAAAATCCAAATCAGACCCCAGAAACTACAGACTTATTAAGGTTTCCTTTTTAAAAAGTGCTAGTTAGGAAACCAATCTGGACTAGTGATCAGACCTCCTCAGACCACTTATGGTCAGACCTCCACACCTCACGCTGCATAGAGAGACTGTAGCCATTTTTTCCTTTCATCATTGTATTCCTGTCTTGTAGTAAGATGAACTGTGCTCATAATAGCAGCTCATAATGTGATACTGTAACTAAAACAACAAAGAAGATCTTTGGATTACAAATGCAAAATTGTCAGATAGTTGGAGGTAGAGGATTATTTATCTACACGTACTCCTATTGAGATTACTACTTTTTTACTTTTTTTCTGGAGTACCTGTGTTTATTCAATGACTCACTACTTGTTTTTTAACCATGCCAAGTGCCCCAGTGCCAGTGCCACACAGAGTCAACTAAGAAACTAACTTTTTTTGGGGGTGTTGTTTAAAATGGCAATAATCACAGAACACACAAGGGAGTCTGATCATATTAAAACTAATAGTGACCAGTGAGAATAAAATAACAATCAGCACATTCAACAAAAATTTACCATCACTTCTCTGCAATTGGATAATTTGTTTTGCATGCATATTTTGTTAATGTAAAACAGGATGATACATTAACAAAGGATATTAGAGTCAAAGGGGATTACAGCCATGTAATCACTTGTGGGCATTTATGTGAAATCATGTTTTAGTTTCAGAGGGCTCTTAAAGGAAAGATACCTTTAAGGATGCATTTACAGATCCTTTTCTGGAGGGCTTCCCAAAAAATGAGAAGCAAGAGAGGACTGCAGGAACTTTTCATAAATGAAAAGAACAGGTAAGGCATAGTAGTTCCCTGTTTTATGATCTTCAGGTACTTCAATCTTGTACCTGATATTAGATAGAAAATTTACTTTAAGATAGTTTATGTTGTTATCGGCTGTAAAGCAGTTGTCCTTCCTCTGAATGAGGCAGAAGGGCAGAAAAGAATGGAAACAGGAGCAGAATTTTCAGAAAATCCTGATTAGATAGCACATACAGTACTATGCAGGTGAAGCTTTTGCATGGAGTGCATTAGTGCATAAATGTGCTTTTATATTTCTTGATACATTTTAACGATGAACATATATTTTTTTTCTGGGTATACGAGCAGTCTTCAATTTAAAACAAGAAACAAACAAAATCTTCTTCAAAAGTTAGAACTAAAATAGCTCTTCACAGCTGAGGCATTACTTACACAGTTCCCTGTTTTATTGTTTCCATCAGCTACAGCATGTCTGTAATATTTTCAGTTAATTTCTTTGCTGGATATTGAAGTAGAAAAATGCAACAGTAAACGCTGCATACCATAAAAAAAGCATAGGCCATAAAGGCAGCAGCTATAAAACTTGACATTAAGCATCTTTTGCATCACTGTGTGCTCAGCAAAAGCCAGTTTGTAGCAAGTATTTCTAAAGTTATTATCTTACAGCATGAAAAATTTGGCTCATTGGGTTTAAGACCAAAGAAGCAGAACACTTATCTGAACAGCGACTGGACCAAAGAAATAGAACACTTTTCTGAACAACTGGATTGGTTGTTAAGAGATGAAAAAGAGTCTTCCAAAGGAAAAGCAATACACAGACTTCTAATATGAACTACTAGCATTTTAAGGGGCAATTTTCCAAACAAGTTTCATTAAACAAGAGGCATTGACAGCCTGATTACTATCTGTGCTCATTTGGATGGAAGATTTTAATGGTTGTGCACTCTCAATGATATTCCGTACATATTTAGCGGAAAGCCTTAGTCTGGGTTGGAATTTTGTAACCATTTTAAGATTTTAAATGCTGAATTTTTATTTTTTTGGGTCATAGAAGAATCAAAGATAAACTAAAACTCTCCATTTCTCCTACATTTTCTTTTTTGTTATAGAACATACAATGAAATGTCTCTAAATGGAAATATAATTAGAAAAAAAAAAACATGACTCCATAAAAAATCTCAATAGTAGACTTTAATATGCCTGAGAACACTGAAGTGGCTGTTTGAAAATTAGTTTTGACCAATATTTCTGCTACCATTTTCCCTGATCAAAAAATAATGAATCCTCTACTGGTATTATCATAAAATCATAGAATCATAGAATACCAGGTTGGAAGGGACCCAAAGGATTATCTGGTTCAACTTTTCTTGGCAAAAGCACAGCCTAAACAAGATGGAGATGGCCCAGCACCCTGTCCAGCTGAATCTTAAAAATGTCCAGTGTTGGGGAATCCATCGCTTCCCTGTGGAGATTATTGCAATGGCTAATTGTCCTCACTGTGAAAATTTTTCCTCTTGTGTCCAATGGGAATCTCCCCAGGAGTAACTTGTACCCATTACCCCTCCTCTTTTATGTATGACTCCTTGTAAAAAGGGAGCCTCCATCTTCTTTGTAGCTACCCTTTAAATACTGGAATGTGGTGATAAGGCCTCCCCTAAGTCTTCTTCTCTCAAGATTGAACTAGCCCAGTTCTCTCATTGTTCCCTCATATAGTAGGCTTCCCAGTTCTTTGATCATCTTTGTGGCCCTTCTCTGGACCCTCTTCAGCCTGTCAACGCCAATTTTTTGTATAGTGGGCACCAAAATTGAACACAGTATTCCAGGTGTGGGCTGAAAAGCACTGAGTAGGGACGGATAATGACTTTTTTATCTCTGTTGGTGATGCCCTTGTAGATGCAACCCAGAATCCTGTTGGCTTTCTTTGCTGCAGCAACACACTGTCCACCAGAACCCCCAGGTCCCTTTCCGTAGAGCTGCTCCTCACCCAGGTAGATCCCAGGCTGTGCTGGACTTCTGAATCATGTTTTCCCAGGTATAAGACCTTACACTTGTCCTTGTTAAACTTTATAAGGTTCTTGTTAGCCCATTCTTTCAGCCTATCCATGTCTTTCTGCAGGGTGGCTCTCCCTTCCAAAGCATCTGCTTCCCCACTCAGCTTGGTGTCATCAGCAAACTTTGTCAGGGTACACTTGATCTCATCATCCAGATCACTTATGAAGATATTAAACAACGATGGGCTCAATATTGAATCATGAGGGACCCCACTTGTGACAGGTTGCCAGTTTGAAAAGGAGCTATTTACCATCATCCTCTGTGTGTGACCTGTCAGCCAATTCCCCACCCACCACACAGACCACTTGTCTAGACCGTAATGCATCAATTTCTCTAAGAGGAGGTTGTAGGAAACCATACTGAGAGCCTTGGAAATATGCAGGTAGACAATTCCCACTGCTCACCCCCCATCAACCGAGCAGGTTCCTTTGTCGTAGAAGGGGATAAGGTTTGTCAAGCGCAATTTTCCTTTGATGAATCCATGCTGGCTTTTCCCAATCATGTGCTTCATTTGACTTGTGATAGCCTCCAGGAGGATTTGTTCCAAAACTTTCCATGGACTGAAGTAAGACTGCTGGGCCTCTTTCTTCCAGTCTTCTGGGACATCCCCTGATCTCCACGACTTCTCAAAGATTATGGAGAATGGCCTCACAATAATGTAAGCCAGCTCTCTTAACACTCTTGGGTGGATATTACACAGTCCATCAATTTTTAAAGGTCAAGGTCTTGTAATAGTTTGCATATGGAATCTTCCTTCACTGATGGTGGATCTGTGTTTGCATCAACCTGAATTTTTCTTTGGGGCCAACAGTACTGGTAAAGACAGAGGTGAAGAAAGTGTTGAGAACCCCTGCCTTTTCAGCATTGTTGGTGACTAATTCACCTCTCCTGTTTAACAGTGGGACAATATTTTTCTTTCGTTTCTGCTTGTTATTTATGTACCTGAAGAACCCCTTCCTGTAGACTCAGAAAGCTTGCAGTTAAACCAAGGTTGTCTCTTACTCCACCTTACTTTTAAAGGCGATCAACTATTTTTGTGCTTCCAGAAGAGCATTCTTGAAAAACTCTCAGCACTTGCTAGCTCCTTTACCCTTGGTGGAAGCTTCCTGAAGAATCCCTCCCACCCGACCTTTGAGTAAGCTGAAGGTTGCTTTTCTAGAATCTAAAACCTTTGTCTTAGAACTAACCTTCAGAATGCTCAGCAGGATCCCAAACTCCACAATATTGTGATTGCTGCAGCCAAGGCTATCACTAACTGAGATACTACAAAGCAGGTTTTCTTGGTTTGTGAACTGCAGCAGTGCTTCGTTCCTGACTGACACATATAACATTTGTATGAGGAAGCAGTTCTCTATGCATTCCAGGACCTTGACGTGTGAGCTTCTGTGTTGTTCTTCCAACAAATATCTGCATAGTTGAAGTCATCCATAAGAACCAAGTTCTTCTGTGCCTCTTCACTTCGCATATTTCAGAGGAACATGGATAATCCCATGAATTTAAGTGCTACTTTAGGTGCTTTTGGAACTTTGAAATCTTTTGATATCTGCCAAAAATATCATAAGATCATGTGATAATTTAAGCTAGAAGAGACTGCAGGAGGTCTCTAGTCCAACTTCCAGCTGCAAGAAGGATCAACTATGAAGTCAGAGGAAGATGCCCAGGGCTGTACCTAGTCAGGTCTTGAAAACCTCTTCCTCCTTCAGGGTTGGAGACTGCATAACCTCTGGGGAGAACACACTCCACTATCTGACTCTTTTCATGGGGGTGAAGATTTCTTGTCACATCCAGTCTGAAATATTTTTGTTTCTGCTGTCTCCCGTCCTCCCACCACACCCTGTTATGAAGAACTTGACTCTGTCTCCTCAATGACCTTCCAACAGGCATTGAGAGCTGCCGTTAAGTGCCCCCCTCAGCCATCTCTTTTCCCGGCTGAGCAAGTCTTGGTATCAAGCACTCCTCACATTGCAAGTTTGCTAGTCCTGACCGTCCTGGTGACTCTTCCCTGGACCGGTCTGCTCTCCAGTGGATTAATGCATTTCTTGTTTGGGAGTAGGGGGTTGGTAAGGGATGGCAGGCAGCAGAATGGATGCAGTATTCCATATGTGGACTTGTAAGTGCTAAGTAGAGGGGATAATCGCCTCCCTTGCTCTTCTGGCTATGCATCCTGTAAAGCAGCCCACAATACTGTTGGCTTTGTTTTCGGCACAGGTACAGTGCTGGTTCATGTTCAGCTTGCTGTCTACCAAGACCCGTGCATGTACAGAAAAACATTACAATTTTTATTGTATAATATATTAATTAAATATTTTGAATTTATGTTTGTAAATAAAGCTATACTGGAAAAATATGCAATATATTTTTATAATTGTTAAAAACAACCAAGCCAACAGAAAAATTGTGCTGGAAAGTTTCTATCAGTAGAACTATCCAGACTCAGAATTAAGCTTCAAATGTGTGAAATTTACTGGAGAGACCAGTTATGTCTCATTGGATCATCAAGTTTATTTCTGACTTAAAATTTTACAAAGTTTTCATATTACTATAAACATGGTTATTGTTGGTCTTTATGCTCTTTAGCTTAAACTCTATCATTCTGAATGGTCCTGTTTTCAGAAATATATGCCAAGTACTGATATACAGGTTTTCAAACAGAAAAGGTATCTTTAATACAATGGAAATTGGATGACTAAACTGCAAAAGAAAAGAAACATTTTACATGAAGTCTCTTTCCTGTACAAGGAATTGAGAAGTTGGATATATTTTAATATTATAAGACATGCTAAACTTTTGTTTATCCTAGCTAGAAATCTTCCTTGAATGTGAGAAAAAACTTTAAGTTTGGCTTTACCCTACATCTTAATGTAAGTTATACCAACAGTATTTCTTTCTAACTTCAGGGTTTACGTTCAAAGGAATTCATACAACATTTAACTTCCAGAGCAAGTAGTTCTTGCAGTCCACAGTGATCTGACACATGCCCGTGACAGTCAGTTATTTGTCTGTAAATTTTCTAAACTCTCTGTTGTTTTATGGAGAAAAAATAATTTTAAAATATATGACTTAGCTGTCTTGCAGATGCCCTTGAGTATTTTACATAATAGGCCTCTGAAATCATCAGTTTTACCTGCATTAATTTTTGGTTAAAGTACCAAGTGATGTGTATGTTACTAATAGGAATATTCTACTTCAGGTACTGTATGCTGAGGGTTGGAAAAATATGTTTATCACTGTGAAAGCTTTGCTGTCCCTGCACTGAATGCACTGTCCATCACCACATTGCCTATTCAACAGGAAAAGGTACATACTACTTTTAATCTGTGTTTTGTCTCCTATTTTAGCTGAAGTCACATTGAAATCTCTTTTGCAAATCCAAGGTCCTTCATGTAATATTTTTAATGATGGCATGGCAGTCCATATTGTTAATAGAAGAAAGAAAACATACTGAGTTAATTCTACATGTAGGTACAAATTGATCTTACTCTCCCCATTATTCTTTATTATCATGCTGTTATTGGGCAACTTTTTTCCTGCTCAGTGATCTAGACAGCATTAATAGAATGCCAAAACGCAAAACAAAGGAAAAAAAAAAAAAAGAGAAAGTTTCTATTGACCTTGGAAAATGCTCATAGACTCAAAGATGGGCCAGACAAAAAAGCATCATGAGCGAGACATCTGGTAGGATATTTTTTTGCTTGTTTTTTTCTACATCTTTTTTTTTTTTTTCTTTTTAAGAAAAGCCTGGATTGTTGCCTAGTTCCCAAACAAAGTTTTGTTCAACTGCTATGGGCCAAAACTTGTCACGAGTACATAGAAAACACTCTGGTCAGGCACATAATGAAAGAGAAAACTTTGGCTGAAGCCAGGAGAATACCTTGGCAGGAATACATTATCTCTCTTGGTCCTTGAAAAATATGACATTTTCATTTTTCATTTTAATGTAGTATAATTCAATAAAGTCCAAATGCTTAGCAAAATATCAGATTGGACTAACGACCTTGTTTCTCATTGTTATTAAAGAATAGCGGTCTTCAGTGGAAAGCATGTAAAATTCAGATGACTCATTTAGAGAAGACCTTATGGATGTTGAATACAACACTCAGTATTAAAAAACTACTATTAAACCCAAGATCACTCATGGAGCAAAAAGTTATCTGAAGACCGATTCTCAATCTTTTCTGAACCAAGGCTCCAGCTTGTACTCAGCAGTTACTTAAAGCTTTGTTCCTGTGCAATCCTGCATGAAGAGTGTTTATGAACTCTGTAATTGTAGGTGACCTCTTTTTATCTACCACCCTGAAGTATGAACTGATTGATTTGTATGAAGTTATTAGTGTGAGGATCCCATAATACACATAAAATATAAATTATAAATTGATAATCTATTTTATACATAGCAAACATAATCCACCGAAATGATGCTGCTTATAGGACAAACATACCCTTATCACTGATTGTGGTAAGTCTTTCATCAGTGTTAGCCAGAAAAAAGTCCACTTGAGATGTTCAGTCCTCACTATTTTAGAAAGTGGCATGAGACCATGATCATGTCTAATCTGTATGGCAATCAATACACAGAAAATTATGAAAGAGAACTGAAAATCTTAATACATTTACAGATATACATATATGGATGTTATATTATATTTTCTTCCATATCTCAAGGTGGTAGACAAACAGTTTATGAGAAGATTTTTTTTTCTTTTTGATGCCTCAATGATGAGATTTGTTACTAGTTCTAACATTTTTATATAATCTCTTGGATCTAATGTTTGCTATTACCCTCTTACTGATGTTGATAGTCATAAATGACTTGTAGGTTTTCTGCATGCATGACCTCTTTTATACACGTCTGAGTAGTTTTATTCTTCCCTCTATATACGTAATCATTGGTTTCAGTGTCACCTATCCATTTAGCTTTTATAAATTACTGAAACAATGATGTTGCCATTTCAAGAAATCTAACTGCAGCTTTGTAATAAAGTTGCTCCATTAGCAGTGACACTGCTAGGGTGTCACTGATTCCCACATACATAGCTTTGTCATCCAGATACTTGTTCAAATTTTAGCGGGTCTATTCGTGTAAATAAATTCAAGTATATCCACTAGAGTTTCTTGTAGAATTAGATCATAATGGAAGTAAAAGGCTTAACTGGCTAAGTAGAATTTATTTTAAGAAGGCTTAGGCTTTTGTTCTTGGTTTACAAATGGCTTAGTAAAGCTAGTGGATCCACTGTTCAGTGCCCAATGACAGATTCATGCTACAAAATGACTGTCCATCCATTTTAAGGTGTAGAATAGAGAGGTTGATGGTGATCTAACACATCTCAGATATTATCTAAATTAATTTTTGTGTAAATAAAGGTTGGATTTGTTTTTGTTTTTGTTTTTGTTTTTTTTTTTTGTCTCAATTGTTGCTTTTTCAGATAACGTTATATTTTCAACAGAAAAGAAATTGAAACAGTCACTGGCTTGTAGTTTAGACTCATGACTTTCCTACTTATCCGCATAGTAAGTTTTCAAGATTCCTATCCCATGTCTAATCAATGCAGACCTGACATCCTTACTATCTTCATTTAATGACAACGTTTTCAATAGAATGCAAACCACCCTTGGTGCATATATTTTGCATGTACAGTGAACCTGATATAAAATCTCTATAGTTTACTATTTACTAAAAAAAATTGCAAAAAACTAAATCTCCTTTCAGCCAAACCATGATAAGATGATTAGTGACTATAATTTGTCATAATCACTGCCACATTTTGTAAATGATGCTTGAAAGATCTTTGAGTATCCTCTCACTGTGAAGAAAAAAAAAGTAGGTGATGATGTACCACTACCACACTTTTGTAGGCATTCTCACAGGTAAAAGATGATATGGTTACAGGAACTTTAACATTTTAATTGAAGGGTAGAATACTCTTGGAGAAGCATCCAGGATGCTGTTAAGAAAAGTGCATGGATCAAAGCAGAAGGAGTATATTTTACTGTAATAGAAACACAAAATTTGACAGATCTACAGCCACTTATTCTTTGGTAAATGGAATTTTTGCAGTTAAAATGCAGGATTAGGCCTTTTTCACAAGGAACTATAGGATGTTGACATACTACTGTTCACTACAATACTTTAATATTGAATTTAGGATTTCATGTATTCAAAAGTAATTTTGTTTGTGAGTACTATAATGTTAACATTAATTTACTATGGTTTGGGTGACTTTTATACCATTGTCTTTGAAGCTTTTGACCTAAAGGTAGTGGTGCCCAAATTTGTATAGGTTTCCAGTTATAAATTCTGATTTGCCTTCTATTTTTCATTGTGCTGTTTTTGCTTCATTGGATTATCACTCCTCATGTCAATACTTTTATGTGAAAATGTGTTCTTGTGGTGAATGGTCACTTTTATATATAGAGAGATATAAACACATACTTTGAGTTTAAGATACAAATAAAAGGTGCTCTGAAGATGTAATCATCACACTTAGAAAACTGCCTGAAGTTTCTATTCAGATAATCAAACTTTGTATTGGCTTTACCTCTAGGTACTTCATTACCCTGGACTCCCCACAGAGCAAATTTTTCATGGGATCTTATTATTTATTATTGCTGTGAAGAGTCTTGGTTTATGCAAGTTAATAATCTAAGTGTAAACCAGAAGGCAACAGGTAGGTCAACATTGATTAATATGATAAACAGTGATCACAGCATGCCTGATGCCCAACTATGCAAGAATGAATGTTTTAAAATTTGACTTTATTATTAATAAAGTCTTTTTTTCCCACCAACTGCATTAGATACTTTATAATAGCTCAATTTCCATATTTTTATGTAGTTAATCTAAATTAATTGTTTCAAATGGGAAAAAAATAGTAGATTTAAAAATTAGTTCAGAGGTAACAGCAAAAAAGTGAAAAAGAAACCTAAAGATAGTAAAATAAGTAAACAAAGGTACTTTTTACTGCACTTTCCATTAATTCTATTATGATCAAATTATCAGCAAATGTGGCTTTGTAACTACTATTCTATTTTGAAGTCATAAAGATGTAAATAAACTACTCAAGTGGAATGTCACAGTTTGTAACACAGAAAAAAATCTGGTTATTAATTTGGCTGTTTGCTTTTGTTTTTGATTTGTGACCTTTTTCCCTTTAAGGAAATTTTTAAATTAGGGGTTTTGGGAGGAAAATTATTTTTTTTTCATTTAAAGAAAAAGTGTTAATGCAAAATACTCTACTGTTTCATACACTCAATACATTATTTGGTGATTCAGCTTATGAACTTACTTCTTTTGAAAATTTTAAGACATTGTAAAGCCTCTTAGAGACTTTGTGAAAGATTTTTGCAAAGATTTTGTGTATCCTTCTGGCAAGCTTGTTTCCCATGAATCTCTGAATTTAGCAGGATCCCATTATAAGACGTATGAGAAGGCTAGTGTCTTTTCTGGAGCCAGTGCCCTCCTGAACACTATGACTGGACATGCAACCATTGTACAGATTAGGGAGATTTGTATCCCCTTCATCTCTCATCATACGACTTAGTATGTGCTTGTGCCTCTTTTCTGGGCATGTGGCTTGTAGCAGAGCAACTCAGATATCAATATTAATATGAAAGATCAGAAATCCATATTACAGTGCACTGACTTGTCAAGCAAGAGTCACAGTTTTAACCAGCTTATAGCATGCCTAGATAAAACAGATAATTTTGAGGAGAGGAATGAAAACAGAAAATATAGTAGCACGCCAGAGTTCAAATGCAAAACCTGACTACTATAATCCTACATCTAACATAGGTCTTTGCTAGAAGCTTGATGCCAAACTTGTATTATCATGTCCAGCCTATGTTCTGCCTCCATCTGTGATATGCCTGTCAGTTACACACGGAATATGAGATTTATGTAACTTCACCTGTCTTAGAAAGAAACATACAGAACAAATAATCTAATTTCCAAGTCAAAGAAATGAAACAGGTAACTCCAAAAAGTAAGCTTTTCTATCTGCAGCCTCTAAAAATAAGATTAATTTGTTCTAGGAGGCGTTTATCTATTTATTCATTATTCTTAAAAAAGAAGACTGACATTTAGATGACTTACAGTAGAAAATATGAATCCCATCCTTAATTTTTAAACACATCAGATGCACTTTGTTTGCCCTTGCACATGTACCTAGTGTCCTTTGTGATGCACTAAGCCTTCTGCTACAGTTGTCCTCAAGATCTCATGTGATACTTTCCTGCTCTGTATAGATACCTCAAATACTGTTGGCCCTCACACATAATGCTGCATGACTACTTGTGGGCAGCTGAAAGGATACTTTAAAGATCAGTAAGATGCACCTAGGGAACAACACAGAAGATCTACAGTTCAGATATTCAGTTCCCAGTTTTCACCCCTAGGCTATTAAACAACAAAAGCTCGAGGTCTGTATAGGTATATTTTCATAGTTTTCACTGACTTCACAGGGTTTTGTTTGCAAGGATCTGACAGCACAGTTTATGAATTCCTATTTTTTTTCTTCTTCTTTTTTTTTTGGTAAGTATTGAGGACATCGAAACTATGGCTACTCTCCAAGTCTAGTCATTTTTTAAAAGGGAAAGCTTTATTCCTCTTCCCTGCTGTCTGCATCTCCCTTCTGCTGATGAAATAGTCTGGGTTTTTTTTTACTGTAGACATAGACATCTATATTTCCATAAAAGAAAGCCTAGCCCTTCTATGAAATCTATGTATCTGCAATAATCATCCAGTCACTTGGCTGTGTGAAACACTCAGGGATCAGAGTTGTGGCTTCCCTGTCATCCCTCCTGGCAGGAGCAGGGTGTCCACAGTGGGTGTGGGCCCCTCAGCCTGAGGCCTTGCCTGGGACTCTAATGCTGCATTTTTTGCCCCATACTCTCCCCTGATTCCATCTGGGGGTTCCCATGGGGGGGACGCAAAGAGGCTGTTGCCCTTGGGTGGGCTGACAGTGCTCCCCAAGCTTGTGGCAGCTCCAGTGGGATGGTGACAGACGTGGCGGAGAGATGTGTTGACCAGTTAGTTCCTACTGGCTCCAACCAGCCAAAGCCTCCTTGGTCCCCTGACAGTAACCTGCCCTGACCCTGCAAGGGATGCAATGCCTGGGGCTTTGCTAGTGAAGATGAAAAGGCAGACTAACTGGGCTGAAATTTCTACTTGGCACTTTGCATTTCATGAAGTAAACAGGTACAACAGAAACAGAGGAAAGGGCTGTACAGTAATGCAAAAAGAGCATTATAAATTATGTATCAGTGTCAGCACACTTGACTGCCCTACTAAAATACACAGGCATGTATGATGAAAAGAAGCATCAAACCTGAACAGTGACAACCAAATAACAAATTTAAGAAGGAAGTTGTCATACAATTTTCCATGCAATTCAGATACAAAATCTTGAAACATAAAAATTACTGCTGAATGTAACAAAACAAGATTTAGAGGCATGTGGTGCTTAGGAGACAACATCTTCCTGTGCACTAACAGTGAAATTACATTGGAGGTAATCCTAGGAATGTTCACTAGGTACCTGACTGACTGCGAGATGGAGGCATTCAGAGCAGATATGCATTTTCACTGTCTTTATTCAGCTTTATTTCCTTTTAGTGATTTCCTTGATTTACTGAAAAATTCATGCCCTGATAATAGTGAGTTGTCAGGGACTGAAAAATAATGAGAAACTTTTACCAAAATTACTAATGAACTAGGAACAGCTCATCAGACTATTAAGCCTTTTGCCTCTACAGTTTTCAGCTGAATATAAAATGGAAGAAATTCTTTCATGACTGGGGTGAGCCAAAACAGGTATTACACTTAATTATACCAGAGGACAGCAAAATCCCCCAAACTTCCCTCTTTTCTCATGCAAAACTTTTTACTGCACAATATATGGGCATACCTTTACACTTTCCCCTCTTCCCCACCTAATCACATGTGTTGATTCACAAAGGTCATCTTTGAGCAACTCATTTATTTGGAAGGACAAACTTTTGGGTCTTCTTCAAAACATCCATTTAAACTACATGACCCTGCCATATTTATTAACCAGCAACACTTCATAGACAGAAAGGCATTCCCTTTTTGTTTGAGATCCTTCAGTAAGCTATCTGAAAAGAAGACAGGTACTGTGCCTTGTACAAAGCCACGATGTTCAGCCACAATACCAGAGCCACAGATGCTTCTCCTCTAGCACA
>JAOXJM010000001.1:158304130-158318116 GCA_026413425.1 Tringa solitaria
GGTGGTGTGTGTGTTTGTGGTTTTGGTGGGTTTTTTGTTTGTTTGGGGGTTTTTTGTTTGTTTTTTTTTTATTGGTTGGACTAGTTGATCTTAAAAGGTCCCTTCCAACCTAGGTGATTCTGTGACAATACAACAGATGCTCTCCTCCACCTCTCACTCCAGGGAGAGGAAGAAGAGAGAAAAAGAGAGTTATGACTTTAGAGAATAAACTAATTTAATGAAATTAATAGTAGAATAAAAGGAAATAATGAAATAGATATAACACATATATATATAAAACCATATGAAGCTCCCAGGGACACGTCACCAGCATGTGCTAGGAAAGCCTCAGATTGGTCTCAGTGATGAATGGGAACTGGGTTCTGGAACACTCTGTTGGATATCAAAGGTAGGCAAACTGACAGGGTCCTCCTCATACCAGCCACTGAAGAAAGAGACCCATTGAAAACAAGCCCTTGACAAGGAACCAACCTGACCCCTTTCATTCTTCAGCTTTTCTAGCGAACAAGGAAGATGGTAGGGAATATGCTATTGGTCAGTTTGGGTCACCTGACCTGTCCGTGCCTCCCCTTAGGTGCAACCCCTCCACAGAGTAAACAACTAAGTCAGCTGACCCTGGTTGCCACAGTGAGTATAAGCAAGAGCCTATCTCACTGAACATATCTTTCAGGAAAACAAGCAAACAAACATATAACAAGTTTGCTTTTTAGTAAGGTTCAGTAATAATAATCCACTACACCTTTCAGAAAATTTTCCAGTATCAAATGTCAGCTCTGGTTAAATTTGCCATTTTTTTTTTTCTAGTTTGAATTTGACTTGTGCTAATAGCCAGAAACCCAGCAACAGGTTATCTATCAAACTGTATATTAAAATATTTCTGTATTAAAATGTCCTTATCCTTTGCTTGTAAACCATGCTGGTATTCTTTCAAAATTTCAGTATTAACAAAAATGTTCTTTTGTGTTAAAGGGATTAATGTCTGTCTATGATGAGCTAAATCATACCTTCTTTACTCAAGCCTGTACTGCTTTGGGCTAGGATAGAGTTAATTTTCTTCAGAGGAACTGGTATGGTGCTATGTATTGGATTTGTGCTGAAAACAGTGTTGATAATAGAGGGATGTTTCAGCTATTGTTGAGCAGTGCTTACACGGCATCAAGGCCTTTCTGCTTCTCATGCCACCCCACCAGTGAGTAGGCTGGGGAGCACAAAAAGTTAGGAGAGGACACAGCTGGGACATCTGACCCCAACTGACCAAAGGGATACACCATACCAAATGATGTCATGCTTTGCAATAAAAGGCGGTGTAAAAAGAAGGAATGGAGGATGTTTGCAGTGATGATATTTGTCTTCCCAATGCAACCATTACATGTGATGGAGCTCTCCTTTCCTGGAAATAGCTGGACACCTTCTTGCTGATCGGCAGTAGTGTATAAATTCTTTATTTTGCTTTGCTTGTGCTGACAGCTTTTACTTTGCCTATTAAACTGTCTTTGTGACAACCCATGAGTTTTCTTACTTTTTCTCTTCTGATTCTCTCCCCCATCCCACGGGGGGAGAGTGAGCAAGCGTCTGTGTGGCACTTAGTTGTCAGTTGAGGTTAAACCATGACAAAGCCTTATAATTGTGTTTTCCTGATGTGAATTGTGAATATATGTGACATATTGTGGATATATTCTGTTTCCTGATATATTCTGAAGTAAGTTTTTTTTTGCCTTAGCTCTCAGTTTATGTGAATTTGCTTTGTTTAAGTTCTGAGATGACCAAAGACTATAAACTGTTAATGCAGAAAAAAAAAAATAAACAAAGTGAAATCCCATCAGTTAATGAACCATTTTGCCCAGTAATAATATAAACTTGAGCTCTGCATCTCATTGACACTGTCACTGGGCTTTTGGTATATGCAGAGCCCAGGTGCAAGCAAGTCATGTCTACCCAGCACATATAGTGTATTCTACACATATAGTCTACTAGACATAAAAAGGACCTTGTGTCTATTAGGAGGTGAAATACGAGTTTTCTGTGTCTTCCAAACAGCTATGTCATTCATCATCATGTATTAAAAATCCTCTAAAGGGATCAAAAAAACTTCTATCTCTTCAAGTCAAGAGAAGTTTTTCTTTTTTCATCATGCTCATCCCCAGAATGCATTTATATTGTCAAAAGTGCATACCTTCTGGCTTTCATTTCCATAGATTAAGAAAGAAAAACTATTAATTTATTAGCATAAAACTGTCCATTTCCTCCATTGTTACAGTATCCCTCCTTAGTACAGTTTCAGTTAATCTTTCATAAGCATGGATGAGCTCTTTCAAGTGCCTTATATACTATAAATACAGTTTTCCTTTTAATGGAATTATCTTTACTGATGTAGATGGAGAATGTTTTTACAAGCTTAAGACCCTGTGTGAGTCTGGAAAGACACTTGGATGTTCAGGTATGCAAAAATGTCACAAACATTGGAAATTCCACACCTAACTTTTATGTAGATACCTTCATGTAGAGCTTTACATTTAATTGTCTTAATTTTGACTGTTTTAATGCCCTTATTTTTTAAAAAGAAAAAACAACCAAAACCAAACCCCTAAGCGTTCTGCAGCAAACTAAGTTGCTTTGCTGCAGGGCACTATTGTTACTGTTAAGCAATGATTCAAGCAGCTAATTAAAAAGGGAAACCATAGGCAATGACCAATATGACAACTTTTACACATTGTAGAAGCCTACAAATTAGACTGGGCATTTGTGACACAATCTACTATTTACACCTGTACATTGTTCACAAAGCCTTTTCCTGTGTGTTCCATACTATATTTTTCATGGTTGTTTACTGTTGCTATTATTGTTGTTACTGTACCGTACTTGATTAAGTAGTGTTACCATTGAGAAATAAACTGATAAACCAGTCATTTTCAAAAGTATCCACTTAACATTTCTTGCTTGCTATTTTTTGGATGCTCATATAAGGAAAAACAAGGTGACAAGACTAATCAGTTATATGCAATTCCATATTAAATCATTCTACTATTCAGTTGAACCTAGTTCATGAAATTCAATGGTAAAAAGAAACATGAAAAACAAAAATAACACATTGAAACTGATGGCTGCATATATAAAAGCAATTCTAATTTTATCAAAAAAAATGAAAAATAGAACTCTCAATTTTCTAGATTTATTGTAATATCCACGGTGACAGAGGTATTCTGTTCTTTTTTAGCCATATTATAGTAGGATAAAGGAACTTATGCTGCCAGAACATGTTGCTGTGACTTTTATCCCCATTTTAACACACATAAATGCATGCTGACTTGTGAGAAAAGGCTGTAATCTTTATAAAAATCTTTCTTAAGCCCTACAATTCAAGTTAGATTTATAGAACACTTAGCCAATTTTGCTGCTTTCAATCTCCTGAAAAATTATAGATAACACTTCATAACACTTCAATTTTTGTAGTATGAATGAAACAGCCATCTTAACTCTGGTCTTATATTTTCTTAAAGCAAACTGCCTGAAGATGGGCATTTGAATTTTTCATTATTTCACCTCTTAATTTTTTAAGATGTTCTTCTTCCACAGAAAACACCTCCTCGTTTTTTTTTATAAAATTGTTTCTAAATTGCAGCTCCTACTTGTTTTATTATTATGTTGAAATAAGATAATTTCCTGTTCTTTTCACATAATTTTCATATTTTTAGTTTTTCCTTCAAATTCTTTCAAATGTAAATAATTTTAAAAATTATTATTGATATGAAAAAATGAATCTATAAATTAAATACAAATACAAATTTTTCAGTGAAAAATTCAGTAAAGAATCAAGGATGCAGTCCTTTGGTAATCCATTAACCAGTCTGCTAATGAGCCCATTAACAAATCAAAAATCAGACTCCTAAATCAGTGAAAGAGGAACAGATGGGTCATTATTCTGAGTGTCCATTGTTAATCAATATATAGAACTTCTGAATATTAAAAAAGGTATCTTCAGAAAACATTCAGCTTAATCTTTGTCTAAAAGAACTTACTTTGTGAAGTGGGTAACTGAAGCACCCTGGAAGTCCGTGGGCCAAAAATCTTCTCTCAGTTACAGAAGTGTAAATCTAGAGTAGCAGCACAGTTCTAAATTTTTTCCTGATGTCAGATTTAACTCAGTGCAGCATAAAAAATAGAATGAGTATCACCTTAAATATTTAACAGAATTCCAGCTAAATTTAACAGAGATTCCTCTGTTGATATAAAATGCATGTGTATGTAATTTTTATCTTGAGAAAGTGGAAAATGCAGGGTCATGAATACATATCCTACTTTTTTTTTCCATTGCTGATGAACTTTTTCATTCCCTATCTCTTTTTACTTCTCTGTCCATATAAAAATTCATTACTGCCACTCGGTTCATTATCAAATTTAGCCAGAAGAGGTGGTTTAATATTTGTAAGAGGAATATAGTTTGAGATGTTGTATTAATTTAAACTGAGAAATTTTTCAATGCTAAATGAAAGTTCTATAAGGCAAATGTCTATAGAAATGTTCTATGTAAAATTCTATAGAATGGAAAAAAAATAGGAGATGCAAAAAACTTTTTGAGTGTACTAATATTTATGAGATTTTCGTCTCTGATTTCTCTGTTTAGGTCAAATAATTTCAGCTCTGTGTTTCTATTTGCCTAAAAAGACTCATTTTCACTTGTATGAGTTACTTCCATCTGAATGTCTTCCTACACAGATCAAGGTGAAAATAGGCTACCTTTAAATAAGTAGGCCTAATAATAAATTGTGGTGTTCTGTGTTAACCTGGTTCTTTCTGTAGACAAGAAATTACTGATGAAATACATGTTTCAATTTTTAGGCTCTAAAGTAGGGAAGAGCCATAGAAGTTGACTTTAGAAATTTGGAAATACTCTTATTTTCTATTTTAATGTTTATTAAAATGTTATCAAAGGATTTAGAGGTAAGTGACATCTTAATTTCCTTTACAAGAAAAATTTTTATCTTCTTAAAGGAATATTACTAAATGACTTTATTGGAACATTATTTTCTTTCTTTCTTTTCCCCCAGGGTATACATTTGAGCAGGGTGAATGTCATAATATCTCTTTACTTCAATATTTCTTCTGCTTTATCCATTGCACACACTAACCAGGAGATGAACACAAGGGCTGCAAAAGCTAGTTAGAATTATGAAACACATTTTTCATGTGTTAATTTATTGCTACAGTTGCAAAGATTCCATAAAGTTCATTGTCTTAACTAGCAATGCTAAAAAGAATGCTTGTTTTAAAAAAAAAAAAAACAACAAGCAGCTTTATCTTCCTCGATTAAAAAACCACGCAGGCTTTTGTTATAATAGAGCTGACAACACCTGCTTAGAAAAAAAATGAAAGACTGAAACACAATAGTTATCATGAGTATGTTGTTTTTAAGTCAAGAATTTTGTTCCAAGAAGCTAAAGAAGCAAGACCCTAACACAGTGTAAAGGTAAGAATATTTGACTGGCAAACTCTGAAGCTGAGGCTAGTTTATATTCCTGCATTTTATTTAATGGCTCTTTAATACAAAATAAATAAGCCCACTGAGAAGATAGCAATAAGAACCAAATAAGCTACTTCCTTCTGAATCCCCGAGACGATGTATTAATTCATTGCTGCATGGCTTCTCTTTGGCCTTCTCTTTAGACTATGGAGGAATTACAATCCCCTCATTTCCTTGTAATGTCAGGAAAAATCCCTGAAAAATGGGATCTCCGGTTATGCTTTTCGCCTAGTTGGCAGGGAAACTTTATGCTATTTTCTATGGTCTGTGTTACCCTAGCTATGAATCACAGAATCACAGAATCACCTAGGTTGGAAGGGACCTTTTAAGATCATCTAGTCCAACCAATAAAAAAAAAAAATAAAAACACAAAGAAAACATAAACACACACACCACCACATGAGTGTAAGATGATTTATAGTCATATTTATGTATTGACCACAGTCCCAGTGTTGCTAAAGTTAGCCCTTGGCTATTGTGTTATCTGTCTCACCGAAACCACGTTGAGCCCGATGCAGTCATCACGACCACATGCACCCATTGTGATTAACAGGGGTGGTTAACACTTGGGCAGAGCTGTGGAAGATAAAGGTCAGGTTGGTACCTGGGAAGGGGGAACACACTGTCACATGGATGAGACACAGGGAGAACAAGGATACTGTACAACCTGCTGGATGGACCATGTGTCCAAGGCAGCTCCTAGGGGATCTGTGATGTGTAATGTTTATTTGTGTGTGTGTGTGTGTGTATGTGCACATGGGTGTGTTAGCAAGGCAGATCTGGAGTGGGACTGTGGTCTCAGGGGCTCATATGTCCAGGTGACAGGGTGACTGGGGAGATAGGAATCCAGGGGCAGCTAGAGAGACTTCTGCCCATATGAGTGCAGCTGCTGGGGGCAAACACATTACACGTGTGGATTAACTTTGCACTAATGGACCTTCATCCCGCTGTGCCTGAGAGGAGCGGAATGAGGCCCTTGATGCTGTGTTCATGTGAATGTATGTCTGTCTATAATCTGTGTGGTCAAATATGGTTATATGTGCTTGTATACTGTATATGTGAGTTTGTGTGCCTACTGGGAATACATGCTTGAGTTCACTACTGCTTGGTCCTGGGGACATGGAGTTATGGAACTGTTACACTGAAAATGAAAAAGAATGATTTCAGTAGGAATTGTTTTGAACCATATAGAATAAGGTGTCAGTTTATCATTGAGTTTATTCCCTTGCAATCCTATACACCCAAGCACTCAGTGGTCTCTATCCACTGTAAATTCTACCACAGCTCACAAGCACTTTCCAGTTGTACAAACTAAGGAAATCTGTATATGTGCTTAAAAAAAAAAAAAAGAAAAAGATTAAGAGTCACAGCTGTGAAGTTCTGTGAAAAGGGAGCAAGAAACATCAAAGGTGCTGCAAGTATTCTACTTCCAGGAGTATGAAATTTGATGATCTCTATGCCAAAGGGGAAAGGAGAATAATCCCAGTTTCTCAAAATTTAATGTGTTGAGAATTTCTTCCTGTGCCAAAATCTTGTGATCAGCTAAACACTGAGTACTTGAGCAAGACATCAATAAGGAAAATTCAAGATTTTAACAGCAGTGAAAAAACCTATGCATTCTGCTATGCACCCTGGCTTTTTCTGTGATCAGTATCTAATGTTTGATAGGAACGTGAAAAAGCCTTAAACATTGTATATGAAGGGCAGCAAAAAATCTTCCCTGGCTGCTGTAAGCGATAAGCAGAGCCATGAAATATGCATTCAGTATAATAAAATATTTTGGAAAGTAGAAAAGTACAGCTGAATCTAGTGCTAGGGCTATTTGAAATGGGAATGAAAGTGGGACTATAACTGGAAAAAAGCTCTTACAGATAGACACTGCATTTTTCAGATGGAAAAAATGTCATCAAATTCAAAGTTTCAAAGTTTGTTTAATATTTTTTATTTAGCCTTTCATTGAAGAGGCTGGAACAAGTATTTTCTGAAAAAAAATGAGTGTTTTCAAGTATTAGTACATATCCACTTAGTCTGTGGTGGTTACAATTTACTGCTGTACCTGCAATGGATAATAGCCTAGGGTATGCTAACTCTAGTAGCTGGTGACCTGAATTACTGTTCTCTTGACATTAGAAACCATGCTAGTGTACTGTTACAGCTGTAACTGTAATATTTTGTGAACTCTCTGTGTTTGTAGACACAGTAAAAGCAATTGAAATACTCAGGTTATTGGTCTTTCTCTCTGCCAAAGCAGTACGCGCTACAAGAATTTTTTTGTCTTTTGATGATGTTATTCACAGTGTGAAAGGCACTGAAATTTCCACTAATTCCCTCACAAAGCCATTTTATATCTCACTGTGAGAATTCTTTAATATAACAGCTTTTTCTTAAAATTATCTGTTTATTTTTTTTTATTTTCTTTGCACCTGGTTTGCACCTTCTCACTCTTCAGTACCAATACTGTAATTTTTCTTTTTGATCTTTCAGCCAAGCATTGTATACTTAATTTGCTTAAGACTTATTCATATTCTTCAGGCACCTTCTTCAGAAGTCTTTTCAAGTACTGATCATCTTTTTTGTAAAGAGTTAACTGTAAGTGAAAGAAATATATCGAGTATAAGGGACTCGTCTCCAGGCAGATGTGTATAATGTAGTTATACATCCCTGATCCATGGCGTTGATTTATGTTCAGATTATGAGAGGATTTTATCTACTAATAGGCATTAAACTAATTTCTAGTGTTCTGCTTAATACCCCCTTTAGCTACGTTTTATCGTCACAGCTTAGTGGTTTCTCAGAATCATTATATTTCTCTGACAGATGAGGGATAACATGAGGACTTCTACAGAAAGCATGAGTGTGATAGAAGTCCTACCTCTTGTTCTTAACAGAGGTGATATGATGGCATTTAAAAATTTCAAATATATTGACTGTTAAGTGGAAATGTGGAAATGTGTAGCAGGTGCAAAATCCCACATGAAGAATAGAAGTAAAACCAGGAAACTATTCTTTAATGAGCTATTAAGCAGATTATTGCACAATAATCATATCCTTTAACAAAAAACAAGAATCACAGTAGATTAGTTTTACTTATTTATTCATCCTTAAAAAAATATGGTTCACTTTTTATTGCCTTTGTTTTTCTGGCTTCTCTTAAGTGCAGTTCTGGGTCATTTAGCACTTGTCTTTCCCGCAAAACAGTCTTGATCATGTGAGTTTGGCATTTTACTTTCTGCTGCTTTTAGTAAAGATAGACCAATTTGATGGATGGTAATACTGAAATACAAAACCTGCTGAGAATATCTTACATGGTTTAGAAATGTAATATAGTTGTGTGAGAGTTTATCAGTGTATCTAGAACACATTAGCAAGATGTTCCATGTACTTCTAGTCATTACTTTGAGTTCTTAAAAAATCATTACAATTTTTCTCTGTGGGACACTGAAAAAAATGAATTTGTGCTGTCATTCTGTTCTTTAAAAGATACATGCTGTCACCTAAAGCAGAAAGCATAACATTTGGATAAGAAATTATGTTATTACCCATGGCATAACTATCATTTTGTCACTAATAAATGATAATTCTGATTCTTACTACAGTTTTATAGTTTGTCCACATACAATGCCTCAGAATTTTTTACTGAAACCTAAAGATGAGAGAATACTAAGTTCCTACCCTCCTTTTCAAAGCTCTTTTTTTTTTTAATGAACACATCAACACTATTTTTACTTCTAGTCTCCATAAATGATTTTGAATAATTACTTGTGTTTAAGGAACAGTCATTGATTGCCTAAAAAAAATATCCAACAACTCAGTGGTTACTGAATAACAATAAACAACTCACTTCATCTGCATCCCGGCTTCTGAAGTTAAAATCTCATCCTGGCAGCTTGATTAGTTTTTTATTCCTTGTATCCTGGTTGGCATCCAGCTTGCACTGCAAAAAGGTTTAGGTTTCCTGCAAGTCATTTACCATGTCTACTGGCTGTGTGTGCATGCCTTGGATAACTTGGAAGTTCTCATATCACACCAGAAAACTATGTTTATTGTTAAATCTGTGTTTTGAAAACAAAGGACACCTAGAATATCAACCAGTCCAACATCCAACTCAGTGGGTGTAGTTACAGAAGGTTGCTCGGGGTCTGCTCCAGTTGCATTCAGAACACCTCCAAGGATCAAGACATCTCAACCTTTCTAGGCAATCTGTTCGCATACTTGTTTATTGATTTATCCCTTCCCTTTTTTGTCTAATCGGAATTTGCCATGTGCCAACTTATGTCTGCTGCCTCTTGTCCTATCACTGTGTTCCTCTGAGAACCAGACCTCCATAAACCCTCTAATTAGGTGTCTGTAGACAGCAGTATTGTCTCTCCTGAGCCTTTTCTTCTCAAGGGTGAAAAACCCTGTCCTCTCAACCTCTTCTCGTTCATCATGTGCCCCAGCCCCCTAATGATCTTGTTGGCTCTCTGCTTGGCTTTCTTTAGTTAAGTCAGTACCTATCATGTACTGGAGAGCCCAAAACTGGCCGCAGTATTCACACATATGGTCTCACAAGTTCTGAACAGAGGGAAGTATTCGCTTCTCCTTGCCAGCTGTCTTCACTTTTGCACATACATCCCAATAAGCAGTTGATCTTTGGTGCAAAACCATTTTGTTTTCTACCAGGATACTCACATCCTTTTCTGCAAACCTGTTTTCTAGCCAGTCATCCCCCAGCCTGTGCTGTTGCATCAGGTTATTCTGTCACAGATGGAGAACTTAAGTTTTGACTTTGTTGAACTTCATGAGGTTTCTCTGGACCTGTATTTGCAGCCTGGTAAGGTCTCTCTGAATAGCAGCTCTACCTTCCAGCAAATTAAATGTTCCTCCCAATTTGTCCAGACCATTAGCTAAGAAGTTAAACAGAATTGACAGTGGCCTTGACTGAGGCATGCCACTCCCAGTGGCTACCAGTTGGACTTTCTGCTATTGATCATAATCCTTTGAGACAGAAGATCCAGCCAATTTACCACCACTATTGCAGTCCATTTATTCAGGCTTTACCTCACTAATCTGTCTGTAGAGGAACCCACACCTAGAATTCAACTCGCAGAGATAAGCACTTATCTCCAAAATGCTGAAAGTTGCAACATCTAGATTAGAATTCTGGAGAAGTTTTTTTAGATCTTATTGCACTCTTCTCTCCTTGTTACTTAATGAACCTTGAGAGAAAATGTGCATTGCTGACCAATAAAACCTGAAACCCACCCCTCTTCATAAAATAGTTTCATAGTTTTGAACTTATATTTCTGGCTTTAAAATCTAAACTTAGTTTCTTTTAGCTATTTATATTTCTAAGTCCCAGTCTTGATATCACACTCACATTTTTTTCCTAACTTTGTCCACCTACCACAGAAAATTTAATCAGCCTGTTTTAATCAGTCTATTTTCCTTTTAAGCCAAGTAACACAATTATATTTTTTTCTCAGATGACAGTGTAATGCTTTGTTGTGCAATATCTAGCCACACCAAAACCTCTCAAAATGCTAATTTCTGGCTGCCATTTCTGTCTTTTTTCTTATAGGATGGCTTAAAATACAAGTGGATATGCAATATGACTGCCCTTTTCGTAACTACCAAGTTATTTTCCCTAGCTTTTTATATAATGTTATTACCTTATCATCATACCCTCAAAAATACCAATTTAATTGTTGTCCAGAGAATTTATGCGTTCCAATACTGTGCACATCTATGAAGGTAAATAAATATTAGATATCTTCTGAAGAATATATGAGATTTTAAATGGTAAAGAAAATACTCTTCCAACAGTTAAGCTCATTACATAAAAGTTTCCAGGAAATCCAATAAAGAAAAATCTTTACTTCTACTTACATTAAAGGAGAATTTATGTTTGTGAAAGACAAAAAAAAAAAAATAAACCAAACAGAAATGTATCCTGAAAAGAATAAAGGACTATTTCCTCTTTCAGTATAAATTAAGGTGTGCTTGCTGATGAATTTCCAGCTCCAGTCTAGCTACAGGTATAAAAGACTGTGATTCTTTTTTCTTTTACCATCACATAACAGTGATCAATAAATTGACAGAAAATAAGTATTTTTGGGACATGAAATAATACTGCTGTTGCTTGATTCAGATAATCTCTTAAAGAAATCTGTGCCTTTAATAACATCAGTAAGGCTTGAGCCAACTAAACATAATGTATTTTTTCTGTGTATGCCAAACTTTTGGTTGTTCTTGAACTCATATTAGCAATAGAAAAATCCTATTACCAAAAAATCCAATTGCAAAGAGAAAAAGATTAATCTTAGCTTTGGGAGTTCTAGCAGAGTGAGTTGCAGAACCTGTTAGGAGATTAACCAGCTTGCCCTTGCAAAAATACAGTTTAGACATCTCTATAAGGAAGTTAAATAATCTTGAATAGGAGTGTAATTGAAATTAATACACTGGGGTTGTTGATTTCAATACAGAAGAATGAAGCTTAGTTGATACAAAGAATATTTATATTAGAATTATAATATCCACACTGGAGGCTGAATAAAAGAAGTGATGCAACAATGTCACACTTCTACAAGACAAGAAGGGCCTTACTTAGGAATATAATCAGGTTGAAGAAAGAAAATAAAAGATTAAAGGAAGTACAGCAAATGAATAAGGCACAAAAATGACATATTTCATAATGATTTTAACAGAAGTGTCTAGTCAATGATATGTGGCATTGTCATTTAAAATCTTATTTTGCTAGTCAGCAAAGGCTTGCATTTTTCTTATTGTTGACATCATTAATTAATCTTTCTGTATTATTATTTTTTACATTTGCAATTGGACTGCTAGGCTTTGCCTTTTGCACTCCTCAGTGTTAGTCTAAGATTAAAGACTTCAGCTCTCTTTGAAATAAGGAAATCTTTTTATGGCTTAGCTGCAAATTATCTCTTTTAATTAACAGGTTACTGGAAAAGTGTTTAAGTATCTAACTCCTCTCTGCAGCTTTGTGGTATAGGCTCTTTTATTATTTGTACTGTGGTAACCCCCAAAGGCCCCAGCCATGAAGCTGCACGTTATAAAGCTACATGTGTTAAACGTAGTAAAAAATACCTAAGGCAGATAATTTATGCCCCAAGAGATTTTGGCCCCAAAAAAGGTCACCAGATATTTTAATTTCACTAGAATTTAAATATTTTTCTCAGAGGTATTTCTGAATATAGACCAACAACTTTAGTCCAATGTACTTGAAAACCAGCTCACCAGACTCTAGAATGGTTGCTGTTACTAAGAACATACAAACTACAGTGTGTTACCCTCTACTTCTACAAAAGAGATAAGCTTTCCTCGTCTCATGAATATCCTGAAGGAAAAATTTCTAAGGATTCTGAAGAGAAAAAAAGAAGTATACATCTGAGATATGAGTAAACTCTACATTAAGACACCTAAATTTTGAAGTCTATTTGTGTGGCTTTACATGTGAATAAGGCAGCTTAGTTTACTAGTACTTGCAGGATCAGATCATATTTGAGTAATGCTTATTGGAATTTCTTAATATTTTCTTGGCATCCTGATAGATTTTTGAAAGGCATAAGCCAGCTATATGTCATACAGCTAAAGCAGATATCTTGAAATATCTCAAATGTCACTGAATGTACAGTACATGAGTTGCTAGTCAGTGCAGCATCTGGAAAATTATTCAACTGTCTAAGCCCAGATAACTCATGCCATATGAGGAATTCTTTGGTTCCTTACCAGGTCTGTAGTCACTGTCCCATAAAAATGTGGGTTCCTTGTAACTTCTGTGCCATACCTGCCAACTTCCTATGGATGTTTCAGGTAGTACACATGGTGTCAAAGTAGCAGTAGACACTTAGCTGAGGTGCCTGAATCAATCCTGAAGAAAAGTAATTGTATATGCTTTCCTGGAAGAACTGTGCAATGGAGCCCACCCCAGTTAATGGAAAGATGAGTAAAAAGTAAAATCAATATGCTTTTTCAAGCACTAAAACAGTCTCACAGTAGACTTTTTCTGATTTATTTATTTTATTTTATTTTTGCTTTATTTTTTATAGATGGGAAATTTTCAGAAAGCATAAGAGCATCAAGGAACTTGAGTTTTTACATAATTTAACCAATTTATATTTTTCTGCTAAAGCAATATTGATACAATATTTTTCAAATGAAGACCTAGTAACACACCATCAAACAGTTTTTTGTATTGTTCATTTATCCGTTATAGTTGATCTATCTGTCCAAAGCATTTGTTAAATCAGATACCCATATAGTAAACCCCTTTGCAATTGCGTGCATAGTGATAATGGCTTTACACTGTGCAGAAGTAAAACAATATGCACCAGAATGAAGATAAATGCTTTATCTGGATGACATGAAAAGTCATGGAATTTGTTGAATTATTCAAAGTCACATTACGTTCTCAGTCTCTGACAAACTTCATAACTTGCAAACATGAGTAATTCTGATCTTCACTC
>JAOXJM010000001.1:158326866-158343474 GCA_026413425.1 Tringa solitaria
GACAGAGGGAGGAAGGGAAGGAGGGAGGGAGGGACAGGAGGAGGGAGGGACAAAATGGAATTCGGACTGTCTGCTAGATAAAATACTAGTACTTACTCAAAAGACAGATATAATAGAAAGGTCCAGTTAAAATATAATTTATGTTAGGGATAGATCCTTAGATCTTTTGAACTGTATTTTGTAGAAAACAAATAATATATTTCTTTCATCCTTTGAGCATTGAATTTTGTCTCAGTAACTTCAAAAAGGTGAACCAGTTACAATAAGATTTTATATAAGACATACAATGAAATCCAGCTTTCCCAGTATAGAAATACAAATGGAACAATAATGCAAAAAACCAAGAATTCACAAACTTTGAAAATGTGCAGTGAATCCCCATCTTAAGAACGGTTTTGCATGTATAAAGCATTTTCAGGAAATAAAAAAAAACATTTTAATGCAAGTTTTCAGAAAATGCTAAGCAGAGCTTTGTAGATTAATAAAATACAAAAACTCTGGAAAACATGAACATTAAAATTATACTTAGACATTGGCATGTAGATTCTGATAGAATTTTGCAAAGATGAAATATGTGTCTCAGAAATTTGAAGGACAACTTTCACTTATTGTAGTTGAACAGATAGCCAAAGAGTATAGCTGCTGGAAATTGAGAATGAGACTGAAAAAATCCAAGCCAAAGCCTAAAAATCTTTTGAACATGCCTATGCTCCTTCTAGAGATATTTCTACCCAATATGCCAATCTTTCAGTCAGGATTAGGATATTCTTGAACAAAAATCTTGGGTATAATATTATTTTCTCTATTTTTTTCCAATATGGAGGAAGTAAATTCTAAGCTTTTATTGTTTAGAGAAGTCTCTGAAACCCCCTTGATATAAAACCTAAAATTTCATAGATTTTGCTTTCATCACTTCAGTGGACGCCTAACTTGTTCAGCAAGTATTCTTCTCTGACGCTCTTCAGAAGTCTTCAGATCATATTAATGCCTGGGATATTTCCAGTTCCTAACCTGTACATTTTTTTCTTGATCAAAAAAATGTAAGGTCAGAAGTACTGGATTAGATCAACATCTGGTCTCTGAAAACAGCCAAATGTCAATCTATTAGAAAGAACATAAGGAAAAGGGAAAGCACATTCTTCCCACTAATAATCTTCAGCTTCTGAACACTTATAACTCAGCTAGTTATGTGCTTATGTAACCCATAATAGTTTTATTTTCCACTAGCTAATACAATATTCCTTTGAATTACGTAAACTTTTGTAAAAGTGTTCCCCAGACTACATACACATTGTGTGTTTGGAGGTGAAATAAAAAAAAAAAAAAATATTTTTCCATCTTCTGTCACCTTCTGATGTTCCATAACTATTATGTTTAAACACAGTTAACAATTCCTGGGAAGAAACAATTCCTTTCCACCTTGTTCATTCTGCTGATATGGCCATGAATTGTTTCCTGTGGTAGGTCATCTCCAAAAGAGCAAGAGTGTTTAGAATATGTTTGCTAGGCCTTCAAAAATCTGTTATGTGTTTAAGTTCCGTTTGAATTGACAAGCCTTACGTATGCAAGACATTTTAGAGTATCAAATGTTTTCTACAGGTTTGGCACAGGACTGATTATGAACAATTACACTAAAATAGCACTACAGAAGCAGAAGGAAATCAGTGGAGGAGGAAGTCTCTATGTCTCAGAGATCTTCTGGTATTTTGAAGAAATACCACTAAAAATGCGAATAAGATTCTTTAACTCTTTACATACTAAAATTTTAAACTTATGCAACTTATATTTTAAAGATTCTGTACCCATATTATATTATGTGCATTACCAAAAGAGAAAAAGAAAGGAAAGACACTCAGTAAGGGCATATTTAAAGTGTGCCAAATAGCTATGTACAAATTCAGGTGCCCTTTTTGCTGGGACATCTCTTTAAGAAATTATTTAATCTAATGTAAATGGAATGACAATCACAACAATTTAGGAGAATACGAAGATAATTTCTTTTTATCAAAGCTATTTTTGGTTTGTGCCGTTATTATTCAAACTTTTTCTTACTCATTTAATATCTTTTTTCTTTAAGCAAGAATTTTCTTCAGCAGAAAAATTAACTGCCTTTACTTCTGTGGTATTTTTGTTATCACTGGTTTTCTAGACTGTAAATTAGCTCTGCTTTACATATCCAGATCCCTGGCTCAGGCTGAACATAACACAGCCCCAACCAACACCCCAAAATCAACATTTGAATATGTCAGACATAAGACTGATATGTTTGACTCTTCCCTTCCTTTTCCTTTTGCTATCTACACCTGCACCTCATACAATTATGATACGCTACACCAAATGCTCTTGCTTTTTTGTCCTCTGTATTAGATGCAGCAGTTTGGGATGACCTATTTTTTTGCTAATCGGCTATGCCTGGAGATACGGATTCTGCATAAGAATCTGAAAATGCCAAACTTCTGGTTTGTTGCATTTCTCACAATAAGGGATCTTAGAAGCAAAGAAGTCCCTGTTCTTTTCTTAAGTCTTATTTAGCAGTGAGCTAAGTACTCACTTGACTACCCATTTGACCATTCTAATATCACAACCCCAGAAGAAGTGTGAATTCTGAAAAGTATATTTAAGATTCTTAAGGTTCTGATTCCTTGTCTTTAATGGGTATTCAAAGCATGCATGCGTTAAACAGCCCAAATGTTTGGTTTTTTGGTGTTTGTTTTTTTTTTAAGAATTCACTACTGTTGAGGTCTTTACATTCTCTGAGTACTTACTGATTCTGTGCCAGTCTTTCATTCCTCAGCAGCAGATAATTTTGATGAGATTTTTGAAGCCTAAAATAAGCAAATGCAATATACTTCTTTGAAAATTCACCCTAAAATGTTATATTTTATTTTTGTCATTATTGCAGTGAGCTGCCTATATGGCTTTTTTTTTTAATGCATTTAAACATTCTTGAATATAATGCATAATTGTTCAAAAAAATTTGCAGCTATAATGTTCCAAAAATGTTATGCATAACATGCTGCTGGATTAGAAGGGAAGGGAAGGGAAGGGAAGGGAAGGGAAGGGAAGGGAAGGGACGGGATGGGAAGGGAAGGGATGGGAAGGGAAGGGAAGGGAATGATATTTTTGCAGCTAAGCATGTATTGCTGTGTTTAACTTACGAGGGACTAGATGATTGCTGCAGTGTCCTCTTGCTATAATTGCTTGATAATCTAAGTAACATTTATTTTATGATCTTTGTAAATGAGAATAAAATTTTCTTTAAAAGATGATGTGAAAAATGTTCTGATGTTATTGAATGAAATGTTAAATCACAAAAATGCATCTAAGGTAGCCGGGAGCTGAAAGCTAACAAGTAACAATTCAGAATCAAATTTAGTAGCTATAAAATCCTCTTGGTACATTTAATCATATAACTATTCTGTCAAACCAAAATAAAAGTCTAGTAGCTTCTTTAAAGAGCTCCAATTCACTTTGTAATAAAAAAAGAACATTTAGTGCCATGCTGAGATTTAAATGTCCAGACATGAAGGAAGGGTTGAAACCTTTTTAGAAAAGAAAATTTAATTTGATACATTACTCTAATCCCTAAAGACTTGACAGAGTGGCTGATTTTCTATAGACAAAGGAGTTTTTTAGAGCCAGATCACAGTTACAGTCTGGCTGCAATTCTTCCCACTTCTCAGTCCTTCTGATTATACACCTAAATGTCAGTCTTTTTGCCTTTATCTCTCCTCAGGTTGAATCATAAAATTCTCCCTCTGTTAGACTGAACTCTTAACAACTTTGCCCCGCATATCAGCTCCACTAGCATGCTACATCCTGAGGGCTTCATTACCTGAGGGATTTGACTTCTGGGAACTATGAGAAATGATGAGTATGCCCAAATACTTGTACTAAAGCAGAACATTTTTTACTTTTAAAAAGGAAAAAATTCTTATATGAAAATATTTAAAATTTTAAAGTCTATACATTTCTCACCTAAATCTTTCTGTCCTTCATGACAAGTTATGTAAAGTTAATATTCTGGTGGCAATCTTCATAAAAAAAGCCCAAATACGGTCAGCCAGTAAATCAATTTTTTTTTTTCCCATTTATTAGTAAAAGCTACAGGATTTGCACTACAGGGTCCCAGAAAATGTCTGAGCTTTCACAGTTTATCTGGAAACCACAGGCAAGTGAGAAGACTGTGATAACTGTGTGTATAAAAACAAGCCCACATGTACCTAACAATAAAGTACAGGGACCTTCACCAGCACTACACTCCCCCCATCGAGCAAACCAGGATGCTGAGGACTTACTGTGACAGCCACCAGCTCCCTGCTTGACAGAGACTTTCACCATTAAATTCAACACTCGGAACGACCCTGGGAGGGGAAGCATAACACAAAACAAATGGCATAGATACTTATAAGCCTTCTTGTACAACAATTTTGACTATGATACTAATGAGACTTTTCTTCATTAATCTGTGAGTGTCAGTACTGCTTTAACAGGAAGAATGACAGCTGCAGAATTTTGATGAGACTGCTTTACTTAGATTTTACTTAGGCAAACAGTAAGCGCTTTTTTCTGGGTATATAGTCTTTCGTTTGTAACAGAGTTTATGTTCTTGCCACTTCCTTGAATTGTCACCATTTATTCAGTAAGCTGACAAAGCTAAGAATACCATTGCTTTTTAATGATGTTAGTAGATCTTTATTTTTTCAGAGGATGGTTTATATTGTTGTTTCTAATCCAGGTATTTTTTTACAGTACATTAAATAAATATCTTCATAAGACAAACTTCTTACTAACCAGATTGATATATGGTATTTATAAATTATTGCCTAGTGGTTAATTTCCTTTGCAAACTGCATTACATTCTAACAGTAAGACTGTACTTTATACATTTGTGCAATTCTTTACAATTTCATAGACCTATTCTCATTACAGAGCTGACTTCCTAACTCCTTTCCTGACTATGCCTCACACTATCACCACAGTCTAACTTAACTTCCTTATTACAAACATTTATTATTATAAATCATTATTACAATAATCATCTACAGGCATGAGCTCCCCATTTTGAGCCTGCACGTGAGCTGCTAGTGAAGTCACAGTTAGACTAACCAACAAGTAGGACAAGAGGCCTGAGTTGGGTGGAGGAGCTTGAAGCTTTGGGTTTCAGCTACTGAGGGAGAGTGCGTGTCTAGATCAAGCTAGGGGAAAGAAGACTGGGGCCAACTACAGCAGAGGGCTGTATGTGATGTGGGCATGTGACCATTAGTGAAATTCAAGCATAATTAGCTGATAAGTCCAGCACCTGGAAAAACACAGGTTGGAGCTGGTAGTTGGATCCTGGCATGGATATTGGAGAAGTTAAAGTCCAGACTAATATTTTCTTCTTAAAGAAGAAATTATCTGTAGCGTATGAAGGCACAGACCCCGGTTGGTGATGCAACCAGAATTGTTTATTAAAACAAACAAGCAGCTTATATAGTACTATTGTATCTTCTTTCCCAACCGACACGCCCCTGCAACCCCCAACTGCCAGGCGGGTGGAATTCCCCTCAATCAGTCGGGCCGCCAGATGTTCTAGACTTGCTCACTGCTGTTCCCTGACAGTATTCCTGCTTCTTCCATTTCTTCTTCTGGTCTCTGCTTCTTCCACAATCCTGTTCACCCACAAGTGGTGGTGGGTGATTTATCTTTTCAAAGGTAAATCGAGGCCTCCACCTATGTATAATGTATTGTAGTTTAAGCTAAAGACTTTGTTACTGGGGTTCTTGTAAGACTCGCAGTCTCTGGATGCAGAAAACAATACACTAGAAGTCTACTTGGATCAGACAAAATATAGCTGCTTAAGAATTTCTAAGGCCTATTATCCTAAGACCTTAATAGTTCAAGTTAGTAAGCTCCTTTCTCCCTTTTATACTCTGTGCACAATAAGCACTTTCATTTAGTTACCAGCAGTTACTGAACTGGAAACAGATACTTTGGGAAATCATAAAATTAGCATCATAGTTACGATACTAATAAAATTTTGCACAGTTCACTACCGTGGACATTAAAAAAAATCCAAATCAACAAACCAGAAAAGGTTTTATTGCTCATCTGCCAAGAGGAGGAGCAATCTGTCTAGAATGATAAAAAATGATGAAAAAGGACTAGTTAAGAAGCCTTAAATTAATGCCATTAAAATGTACTAGACTAGGCAACAAAATATTGACTAATTCAGTCATATAATGAAATAACTAATAACATACTCACCTATCAATAATATATTTATTACTGTGAAGTAAGTGAGTATGGAGAAAAGTAGAAAGAAGCAGTAATACCTGTATAATCAATATTAATATGCTACTACTTCATGCAAATATTGCTTAACCTTTTGAAATATTGCCTGAAAATTATGTTTTTGGAGTTAATCCAAAATATACAGTACAAGAATTATTTGAAACAAACAGGTGAGAACCATATATTAGAGTCCAAGAGAATAAGGATGCGGTTCGTCTTCATCTCTTCCAGGATACCAGTGCAGTTATTTATTCCCAACTCGTCCCAGCTCTCTGGTCAGTGAAGAGAGTTGTGCTTTAAGAAGGTTTTTTACTGTATTCTAAGATAGCTGAATAAAAACTGTAGTGTAAAGCACCCTTTTCGGGACCTAATTTTTCACTGACTTTGGAAGAAGTCTATATTTTTATTTTAGTCTATAAGCCTAAAGCCCCTCCCCATCTCTCCTGTAGGTCCCTATTAAGTACTAGAAAGCTGCAATAAGGTCTCCCCAAAGCCTTCTTTTCTCCAGGCTGAACAGACCCAACTCTTTCAGCCTGTCTTCATAGAAGAGGTGTGCCAGCCCTCTGATCATTCTCATGGCCCTCCTCTGGACCTGTTCCAACAGATCCAGGTACTTCCTGTGTTGAGGACTCCACATCTGGATGCAGTACTCCAGGTAGGGTCTCACAAGAGTGGAGTAAAGGGGGAGAATCACTTCCCTCGACCTGCTGTACATGCTTCTTTTGATGCAGCCTAGGATGTAGTTAGCTTTCTAGGCTGCAAGCACACATTGTCAGCTTGTTTTGAGCTTCTCATCCACCAACACCCCAAATCCTTCTCCTGGACTTCCTCTTTCTCTTCTATTATTTCTGTTTCTTCTAACTACTTTCTATAAGATGATTAAATTAAGAAAAAAATAGAATTAAAGAGAGAAGTTAAGAATATTGTGTCTCATAACTTACTTCCTTATATTTCAATTTGAATAAAGAAAAGTTATAGCTGAAGAATCTGATACTCTGTTCCACAGATACTTGACATAAGTACTTATTCCAAAACAGTGAGTTAAATCTATTAATCTATTTTTTATTATTTTCTTCAGTAATTCCAAATGTGCAAATACTCAGCTAAGCAATTCACACCGCTTTAAGGCTTTTCAGTTTGTTAAGGAACCTTTCCCACAAGTCTGTTTCCCTGTCCCCTTCCTCAAGAAGAAAAGATGTCAAAAATGAAGTAGTGCTTTGTTTTCATCATATGTAACAGTGGGGGAGAGATTTAGAATGCTACATTATTTTTTTAAGTTATTTTACATATATTTTTTGCATTTGCTCCTTGAATATTACATATTTTAAAGCAGCCTCCTGTAGAGATAATTTAATATTTCCCAACCAAATCTTATTTTCATAGCATTTATCATTTCCTGCCTTATTTTATTCTTTGAGCTATAGCATTGTCATTTGTAAATGTATATCTGTGTGTATATTTATATCCATATACACAAAGACATATTTATGCTGCTGTTACATACCAATATATTTCAATGTTGTAGATATTCCTTAAGAAATGACTTAAAGTTTTGAGCTTATTTTTATTTCATTGAAGGCCATATTTTTCACTTGGGGATTAGTGGGTTTTTTTACCTCCAAACTCCTTGCTGAATATTTCCTTCATAGTCTAATATAATTTTTTAAAAGTAAAGATTTTCCTTATAGTGGGAGAAAGTGCTGTCCACTATCACTCATGAGATAGGCAAGGTGGTGGAGGGAGTACCCTGTCTGCTTATCAGGTAGTATTTGCAGGATTTGGGTAAAGCCACCCACACAGTAAAGGGACTCCAAAACACTCAGAGTGCACTTACCTACAGTATGTCTTTATTATCAGCAGCTGTTAATATGATAAATTAGTCAATGTCTTCAACAAATAAATAAAGTCACAGTGAAGTAAGACTTGATCAGACCTTACTTTTCACCACAATGAAGTCCATGTCCATCTGTTGTTCTGTGATAAGACCTGTCCATCAGCCACTCTTCAGACTGTCAGACGATATGCAGAGCTAATTTCTTTCATCCATCTTCCATGCCTGACGTGCATAGCCAACACTCAATATTTCTTCCTGCTTGCTGCAGTCTTAAAACTGCCTGAATAGTTTGTATTAACATGGCGTTAGATTAAACACAAGTAACACAATTTTTATTAAAAAGTCACCTTTTTCCTTGTTCCATGCCTGGTAATTATCTAACTAGGGGTTTAGGTCTACAGTATGGTTATAGTTTATTCAGTATTTATGTAATCATTTCTTCCACTGGTTATGCAAAGCACATTGCAATTTTTCTTGTACTGCAAAGACATTTAAAAATCTCTGACTACACAGGGACTGATGTTGCTCCCTTTTCAAGAATCCCATACTGTTAGAGCACTCTCCTGGGAAATGGGAGACTGGCACTCAGTACCTATTTCTCTTTCAAAGACAAAGATCTAAAGGTATTCAATGTGCCTGACTTTAAACAACTTGCCCATCAGTCACGTAGACATACACAGGACAGAAGTCATAGCTGGGAAGCCTTTATTACCTTAAACTGTTTTATCTAGAGCTCTAGTTGTGTGGTGAGCTAAAGGCATCAGGGTGGAGCAATAAATGCATCCATAGAACTTCCCAGAGTGATTTAAAGAAATTTATTAACTGATTATTTATGTTGCTTATGAAAAGTGTGCACGAATCAGTAAAGGTCAAGCTGTATTTTAATCTTCTGCCCATCTCCCAGGAATAGTTTTAAGATAACAGTAGGGTTACCCAGAGGTAGTCAAAATGTAATATACGCCTCAGAAAATAGAGTATCTCATATAAATTTTTTCTCTATTTTTACCTCTTCAAATTAATTGTTTTAGTAACACAGCCATTGCATCTGTATTTCACAGTAATCTAGGCAATCTTAGATTCACCTTTTTCCAAAAGCAGCAAAGGACTCATGAAAGACTGCCACAGAAATCTAAGTAGGATTGGATCACAGGTGCTACTTGTATTAACAGACCATTGGAATACCTTGATTACTGGAATTTAACATTAGATGCACTCATGAATTTATTATGTTAACTTGTCTTTCTGTTAGCATCATACATTAATCTATATTTTTTTTTCTTTTTAATCTCTTATAGAATAGTCTTCTTTATAAAGAATTTCATTAAAGGAATAATTTCAACATACCTCAACAGATCTCAGAGAGCATTTTTTTTGAGAAGAGTAACAGTGTAAAAGGAAAGATCTGCTGCATGTAGATGACAAACTAGTTATGACAGCTAAAGCATGGTTACACACAGTGCAGATTTAAATAGATGTTACTTTAATGCAGAAATAATTCATCAAAACTTTTTATTTTTATAAACAGTATTTAAGGGGTTTTCTAGGTTTAATGATTTCAGAAAAGGTAAAACATTCAATTTTTAGGACTGTGCAATATTATTATGAAATAATATGCAAAATAAATTACTGTTACTATGAAAAACATGTTAACTATTGCCTAACTGTAAAAACCTATGCTGAATATTGTTGTGCACAAACAAGGTGTTTCATGTGATAGGAATGACTATGACTTTAATATCATATTTGCATTCTATTCCTATTTTTCATTTGTATTAACATAAACTCCTGAATTTCTGAAAAGGTGCAGTGGCCACTTCCCTGGGGAGCCTGTTCCAATGACTGAACACCCTCTCTGCCACGATTGAGAGACGGGACACAGCTTGATGCAAGTAAGATGTCCATTTTATTACTGTTATTCACACACATTTATACTAATCCTTAGGTAGCGTGTTTCAGGCTGATTGGTACCTTTAATATCGTGTTACAGGCTGATTGGTTTACATTCTACATTCTACATTAGGCATTCACAGATTGGCTAACGCTAAAAAGTTTTCTAAACATTACTTCGGCGATCTTTCTTTTGCAAGGACAGTAGTTCTTCTTTTACAGGATGGCTGTCTCACAATCCATAATAGAGTTAGCGCCCTCTGTTCCTTCTAAGCAAAGTTCTTATCTTATCCGTCCCATGGCCTGTGGCCAACAAGTTCAGCACGTCTCCTTTTATCAGTTGGTACTGGGAGTTTTACTGAGACCAGCCAAATCCTGCCCCACACTCTCCATGAAGAACCTTTACATAATGTCCAATCTGATCTTCCCCTGATGAAGCTTCTTTCCATTTCCTTGTGTCCTGTTGCTGTTCACCAGAGAGAGGAGATCAGCACCTCCCCCTTCCTTTAAGGAAGTTGCAGACTGTTATGAGGCCACCCTTCAGCCTTCTCTTCTCCACGCTGAACAAACCAAGTGACCTCAGCCACTCCTCCTAAGTCTTTCCCACTAGACCTTTCACCATCTTGGTCACCCTCATCTGGACACACTAATAGGTTGATCTCCTTCTATTAAGGTGCCCCAAAACTGCACACAGTACTTGAGGTAGGACTGCACCAGTGCGGTGTAAAGTGGGATAATCACGTCCCTTGACTAGCTAGCTATGCTGTACTTGGTGCACCCTGGGACATCATTGGCCTTTTTGGCTGTCAGGGCACCCTGTTGTCTCATATGCAACTTTCCATCTACCCAAAGCCTCAGATCTCTTTCCATGGGGCTGCTCTCCAGCCTCTCATCCCCAATTTGTACATACAGCCAGGATTACCCCATCCCAGGTGGATAATCCAGGATTTGCTCTTGTTTAATTTCATATGGGTGGTCATTGCCCAGCTCACTAGTCTATCCAGATCTCTCTGTAAGGTCTCTTTACACTTAAGGGAGTCCACAGCACCTCCTAATTTATTATCATTGGCAAACTTACTTAATGTATGTTGAATTCCTGCATCCAAATAACATAAAAACATTAGGAGCGCTGACCTCAAAACTGAGCCCTGGGTAACTCCACTGGTGGCTGGCCACCAGCCAGATGTAATCCCATTTACTATCACTCTTTGAGCCTGACTCATGAGTCAGTTGCTCACCCAACGTACCACGGACTTGTCTAACCATATGTTGGACATTTTATCCGGAAAGATACTTTGGGAGACAGTAGCAAAAGCTTTGCTAAAATCCCCAAAACTCCACAAGTACAGGCATCCCCTGGTCAACTAGATGGGTGACCTTGTCATAAAAGGAAATTAGTTAAGCAGGACTTTCCCTCCAGAACCTGTGCTGGCTATGATCAATGACTGCATTGCCTCTCCAGTGTTTATTAATAACTCCCAGAATAACCTTCTCCATAATTTCACCAGGCAATGAAGTGAGATTCACAGGCCTGCATTTACCAGTGTCTTCCTTCTTACCCTCCTTGAAAATTGGGATGAGTCAAGTCATAGGATAAAATATTATCGATAACAGGAATGTCTGAGTTAAGGTAGGAGTTCACAGATGGAAATGAAAGAGTTAAAAAATCCAGATTGTAGTGATCAGTCATAAAGATGATGGAAACACAAACGGTAAACATACTTTTAGGATACATCAAGTTAGCTATGTCAACAGAGTCAAAAAAAAATTTAATTCCATTGTTCAAGGCCAGTGCCTCATTTCAAAGAGTATTGGTATTAACTCATGTCTAGCGGGGAGGCATATGCAAATTAATAAACACAGAAAACAGTCAGTATTCTCTAGGGCAGCACTGTCATTCAGAGAGAAACAGAAAAGTTGGGGAAATGGGCTGACTGGAACATCATGAAATTAAACAAAGACAAATGCGAAGTCCTGCCACTGGGATGTAAGAGTCCCTGGGCAGCAATACAAGTTGAGGACTGATGACTGGGGAGTGGCTATGGAGAATAGACACTAAGGGTTCTGGGGGACAGCAAGCTTAACATGAGCCAGCAGTGTGCCTTGCCAGCAAAGATGGCCAGCAGCATCTTAGGCTGTATTAACGGGAGCACAGCCAGTAGATCAAAGGGAAGTGATTATTCCCCTCTACTTGGCACTCATTAAACCTTATTTACATACTTCATACAGTTTGGAGCCCAAAATACAAGAAATGCATCAAAAAACAGGAAGGTTCAGCAAATGGTCACCAGGATGGTATAGGCATATGCGGGTGTATTCCTGAGACTGAAACCAGAGAGGTTTAGACTGGTTACAAGGAGAAAAGCCTTTTCCCCATAAGAACAGGACGGCAGTGGAGCAGGTTGCCCAGAGAGGTTGTGTGGTCTCCATCTTTGAATCTTCAGATGTTTTCAAGATTGAGGTGGCGAAAGCCCTGAGCATCCTGGTCTGACTTCACAGGTGACCCTGCTTGGAGCAGGCAGTTAGACTCAGATGTCCTGAGGTCCCAACCTCAATTATCCTATGATCCTAATATGAACAAACAAGGAAGTCAGTATTACTGGAAGAGGACTTTTAAACAGAATGTATATAGAAACCTTTAATTGTTAAATTGTTACAGCAGTGAACGTCTGGAACAGCCTATGCATTAGACAAGCACCAGCAAAAAAGCTGGACTTTTTTGGGGCAGAGGTGTTGGGTTATGGAGTGGGGTTTTTTTTTGTTTGTTTCTTTTTTTTTGTTTGGGTTTTTTTTTTTTAGTTTAATCAGTTAATTAAAGGGTTTGCATAACTTGTTTGACTGAAATACTAAGAAACAATATTATTTCTGTATTCATTTACCTTTTTCAATGCAGTCAGAGATTTGACTCCAAATTTTCTGCAAGCTGTTTGGAAATATTTTCCCTCAGAACAATCATTAATAGATTTGGGTGTAAAGCCTACCAAAAAAACCCACTCAGGTATGTAAGATCTTGACCACATCTGCCCATCCCTAACTCAGTGGATTAATTTGCTATGCTCAAATGAAACAACCCAAGAACAGGTAATTTTTATGGGGGAACAATTACTTCTTTCTAGCAAAGAAACAGAGAAACAGAATTGAACTCTGAAGAGCATTATATCCTTATAAGGCATTTAGGGCAGGATGCCAGAAGGTTATAGTGACCCAGGCAGTGATCACTAATTGGCTTTAGATGTAGAAAAAGTCAAACAGTTTGGCCCCAATTCTACTTATCAAAGAGGTCCATGGTCCATTGAATTAGATAACAATAATCCCACAGAGGATGAGGGAAACATATAACTGAACTTCTAACACTGTACCAAAGGCTGAAGACCAAGGTAGGATCATTACAAATTAAGCCAGTCTGCCAGCTAGGACTTCAACATCTTGACCAGTTGGATGAAGGAGTCCTATTCCCCTGAGTCCATATTGCCAATCACAGCTGGAAAGGAGAACATGACTGGTCTGAGTTTGTTTTGTCCAGAAGAAGCACAAGTGTGCATGTGCATCTGTGTTGAACAATACTTGCTATCCATCCTCAACAGCCATCCTGCTCACTACATCAATGTTTGATTTTATGTCACTGAGTGATACGTTTGTGTTCTTGTCAAATACTTGAAGACATGGGAGTTCATCCATGATGCTGGTACTATTAACTGTTCCATTCAGTGCTTTCTTCTATCCAGAAAAAAGCCAAGAAAATCAGCCCTCTTTAGTGCTATATAGAACCATTGAAAAATTAATGTATAATCAGAAATTACCATAGGTGAACACTGACAAGAAAATATGCATATAGTTTATGTCCATTGTGGTCAGTTGTAGATGCCCCATCCCTGGAAGTATTCAAGACCAGGCTGGATGAGGCTTTGAGTAACCTGATCTACTGGGAAATGTCACTGCCCATGACAGGAGGGTTGGAACCAGGTCCCTTCAAACTCTGACCATTCTATGATACTATGATTCTTTGGATGCTTCAGTCTGTATTGGGAGAAAGTATTTACTAGACCTATTAGCTTATCAGAGAAATAGATAAATATTTAATATAGTAAATAGTGCAACCATTTTACCAAGTGCTTAGCATAAAAGTGATAGTAAGGCGTATATGTGTAATAGACTTAAAAAGAAATGAATGCAAACGGAAAAGAGCAAATCAATTTTTAATGTGTCTGGAGTCTGATGGATAATTTTAATTCCACGGTTTGTTAATTGGATGTGAAATATTTTAACAGTACAGTACAATGAAAACATTTCTAGCTTTTTCTAATTACTTAAAATAGAAAACAGCTCATATGTAGAAATATGGTATTGCCCAACTTGTTGACTGCTGTGGTCTCAGAATAAGAGAAATTTTCTTTGTTACAGTGAATTTTATTTTCTTTAGACATATAAATCAGATAGAATAGGTCTTACATAATCTAATATTTAATATTTTCTGAGGTTCAAATTGCTGTGAACATCTCATTTTTATCAAATAACTGCAGAAAGGCATCAAACACCAGAATTAGTCATAGAGGTAGAATTTCTCATTCTTTAGAAAGCTAATTCTGACTCTCCAGTGGGAGATCTGTCATTGACTTGAATAGGTATGAAATCAAGCACGTCGAGGGAAATTCAGGTAGCTGAAATGCTGTTAATGGATAATGTAATTAGAGATCAAAAAGTTTAGAACTTAATCCGTAGCTATTCTCTAAAACTCCAGGAAGTTACCTACTGGTGAGTCTTTGTTCATTTTCTGAGATATCCATTCAAAGTTTTTTAGAAGACTTCATTCACAGCTATCAAAAAATTGGAATCTGTGGCTTGGTGAGATATCATAATACCATGAACACAGAAACCAATTCCATTCTCAGCAGTTTAAATTATTTCCTCCTTCCTTCCTCTTAGGCCCAATCTAACCATTTGTAAGTATAGAATTAAGCTTAGAATTATTTGGAAGAAGCAACGCCACAATTTTGGAATAAGTATTGTTAGCACTATATCATGTATTCCTCTAGTTTTTGATCAGAATAACATACAATCAGTATTTAGTCCACTTTTCAAATTGAAGCTATGAAAACCAAGTGAAAAGAAGGCATGTTAATTCCCTCTTGGTCTTTTCTGCACATTACTGAAGTTGCTTAAAATGACATGACACCTGTTGTGTCTAATGTGTCCCAACTGACCCATTTACCCCAAACCATGTTTTTTTTGAAACCAATTGCACTCCCATTAGCATGTTAGCTCAGATCAGCAGTGCGTTTTTTAAATTAATCTCCTATTTGTGCCATCCCACTATGCTTTGGTTCATGTTATGGAAAAGCCTCAGAGACAAACTGACAAAATGTTTCTCAGATTAAACTGAAGTAGAAGATGTGCTACAGCGGTACAAATTAGAGTTCTCCAACCAGTAACAGCACTTAGCCCATGGGGTCTGACTAGAGCTAGTGCTAAGGAACTCTTCCTCCCTCCTCCAGAAGGCAGACAATGTGGGTGTTGGGTGCCCAAATGAAATCTACTTCTACTGAGCAACACTATTTGATAATGTAATCATAACCTTTCTATTTGCAGCCAGAGGAGACAGTTAGTCAAAACACCAAAGTGGAGTATGGGTAAGTAATATTCACTTTCTATATGTGAATGTTGAAAGGATTAATACCTCATGACATGGTATTCTAGTAGTGAAGGATGATCAGGTTCATAAAAAGAAATTACACTGACACCGGATCCAGAGAAGAAAATTGAGACTATACTCTATTACAGACCAGAAGCTTCCTTTATAAGTGCTCTTATATAAGAGTGCCTTCTACTCACTTCATTAGAGCCGTTCACGGGATTTGCAGGATGCATTTTCTTGCAAGTTTGTTGTGTGCAGGAGATCTGAAGAGCAGACATACCTTGAGTTCAGCAAAAATAGAGGGCAATACATTTCTGAAGCTATACAAATACTGGAGTTGTAGTGATAACAAGCAACACCACTCCTTCCAGAATTTAATCCAGATATTTTTTGCCTTCCAGCAATGTCTCACTCCACCCCTTTTCAGTTACTAGTTACTGACCTTGCCACCTGCTCTGAGCAGCAAAGTCATCAGCTTTCTAGGGGTGGCAGCAGCAGAAAAGGTCAGATGATAACATTTGCCTGTTCTTCCAGTTCATCCTGCCTGTAGAGCATTTCTAAGTGTCCTTTGATTTTTGTGTCTGAGACATTGTCATATACAACTTCTGAACTAGTCTAAAAAAAGCATTATTACTTTGAGACAAAATAGAAAATAAAACCAAAAATTAAGATGACCTTGAAATTTCAATCATTCATAAAAGGAAAAGAGAAAGCATTTTCTTCTTCAAAGGGTTTGGGTGGGGTTTTGGGGGTTTTTCTTTTTTTCTGTGTGTTTTTTGTTTTTTGGTTTTTGGTTGGATTTTTTTTTCTTTTTTTTTTTTATATATATATGTATCTGCAGTTGAACAATCAGCTTTCCATAAATAGGTTTTTCTCCAATCATATCTTATGTTGTTACAGTTTTGTCTCCTCTAAGTTCATGAGAGGTATGAAGTGAAGACAATCTTGGCAGGTTTATTTTCTGTCCTGTAGTGTTCCA
>JAOXJM010000001.1:158346976-158358546 GCA_026413425.1 Tringa solitaria
GTATTTGTACAATGTGCGATAAAGATGCATTTTCTAATGATTCTACCATCAATTGACTAAGAATTCCACTAAAAAGAACCCAGACGCTGAGCTTCATGAGCACATTGTCCTTGCTCATCTTCTCTGAGCCTTCTTGCATTTTGGGGGTTTATTATTCACACAAATGCCTCATTTGTATACAAGTTATATCTTAGCTTCACTAGCTTAGTTTACCTTAGCTTAGTTTAGTTTAGTTTGGCTTGAGTTAGGCCTCCTCAAAAGCCATTACATGAATGTTTTCAGATCTCTACAGAACACATCTAACATGGAAAAATAATAATGTCCTTTAATAAGAATAGTAGTATGATCAATAGTATTATGAGACCCAAAATAATTAGCTGGAAATAATGCCTCATTATACCATTTTATTCCGCTGGATATTGTGTAAAAGTAACATAGAGAAAAATTAATTGTAAAGACTATTTAGTAATACCTATGAAAATGTTGGAGGGTTATTTTCATGTAGACTAAGTGCTATCTCAAGCTATTTCTTCATAATATTTACCACCTGTAAGTAAAAACTGTTGCAAACTATCTAAGGAGCAATTAATATATAAGAAAAGGAATGTGAATCTCAGTTAAGAGAAGCAGGGTAAAGTAAGAAATTCCTTGTTTAACCTTGGTTCTCCTGAGTGCAGAGGATAATACCTTGCCCTATGAAGGGGGAGGAGGAAAAGGCCAATACTCCATTTCTTTCTGCTGTAACTGACTGAAAGCTAGGAAACGGGAAAGGCGGAACCGATCGTTTATCTCTTTTGCTTCATATTCTTTGAAAAGTTTTTTAAGAACAGGTACTAACCATACTGCTGTTGTACCTTACCTGGTGCATAAATTGAAAGTTGCCTGAATTATATTTTTAAATTGCAATGGTTTTGACTGGTTGATAGTTGGGGAAAAAGAGTAGAATATTTTCTTTGGCAAAAAACAATGTAGTACTTACTTGCTTGCTTTTCATTTTCCCCTCCACTTCTGTTTCAGAAAAATCCATGTTTTTCACAGTATATAGCTTTGTATGTTACACAGACTTTATGTGAATGAGACAATGAAACAGTTAAATAAATGCATAGTTCCTAAAGAGGTGAGTTGAGGTGCATTTGATCTAACTTAATGTGCCTCACAGAAAGTAGAAATTGGATTAATATTGCTTTTTCATGCTTGAAGCACAGAAAATTGCTCAAAGGCAGATGGAGGGAGAGCTGAAAATCTAAAAATAAAATTCCCTGTGGAAATAAGGATTTTCACAGTTCAATTTTATTTCTTCTAAGACATAAGTCTCAAGACACTGAAGTGAATAACTCACATGAAGGAAATTTAAGAGTATTATGTAGCTTGACTGTAGTAATAAATGTTGCAGAAAAAAAAAAAATGAAATCAAGAGTTTTATAATTGTAAAATTTGTATTAATTTGCAACTATTGATATACCTGAAAATTGAAAATAGAAAGGAGATATAGAATACAGACACATAATACCCATTAGCTATATTCCAGTTGGCTATTATTCATAGTTTTATGATTTAATTTGTTTATGAGACAGAGTATTTGTCATTTCAGGAGAAATGGAACACAATCAAGTTTGCAGCATTTTTCAGTTTAACAAGAAATACTCTGTGGATATCTGAAGTGAATAACTTTCAGCTATCTGTAGTTTTTGTCCTTTAACTAGTGAAAAAGCATAAATCCCTTGCAACTGGAATAACACTGCCTATAAACAGTTCAAATCTTTTGTCTCCATTGTAACAGGAGATCACAGTAACTACAAGTATACTGAACAACTCATAAACACAGTGCTTGCTATACATTTTGCTAAAGTTAAGTAGCATAAATTAGTGTATACTAAGACTGCTTAGCACTGAATTATCAAATGCTAAACTACATTCATTTTCTGGCATTTTTTTTCTTCTGTCATTGTAGTGCTACATAGCTGTAGCACTAGTGGTCTAGGGAGGTGAATCATCTACTTTAAAATCAGGTGTCAAAAGCTTGTTTGTTTCAATCTGAATTGGTCACCTCAAATGGTCTCAATATAAGAGCATTTCCAAAGGATAATTTATCTAGCCTTAGTTACCTAGTTTAAAGCGAAAAAAAATCATTCTATGATTATGTTTTTCAAATGACTATTAAGTGTCTGGAACACAAAGTTTGAAATAATAGTTTTATTTCTAGATGTCTTAAATTTGAATCAATTAATCTAAGCCCTTGCATACTCACAGTAATCTGCCAGCAGTTTTTCTGAAAGATATGTAGACTGTGAAGTAAAACAGTTTTTCTCAAATTCCAAAACAAACTAAGTTTGTATACCTGTGTTTAAAGCTTTGCCTCATCTTGCATTTTTTCTTAATTAGATATGATTTGTGTGTAGCGGCAAAGTGATAAAGTCTCTATATTTAACCTCATTCGTTGTTACAAGCCACAATCTACAGGTTTCTAAAATCTCATCAGATACTTTCAAGGAAAAGTAAGCACAGATCATCCTATGCATATCCAGTTTGGGGTGCAATAGTATGCCATTGTGAGTATAAGCAGGTAAACTGTAGATAAGTCAATAAGGTGGCTTTTTATTATATTTTTTTTTCTATTCTGCAACTATTGAATAGTTATCATTGTGTTTAGGCATGAGGTAATTGATCAATTTCTCCCTTTTTGCCTCCCCATGAGAAGCATCATGCAATTATTTTAGTTTTGTGTCAGAAAACAATATGATAAAGATAAGGTTTGCGCTAAAAGCAGTACAACAACAAATTGTTAGCTTTTAGTATTGGTTTTAGTTGAATGATGTACTCATGAATATTTCCCTCTAGAAACAAAGTCAAGATGTTTTGCATAGCCACAAAGAATACATAGGACAAGCATGAATCATTAATGAGGAAATTAATATTTAAGAAAAACGGAACAGACATAAAAAACTGTTCTTTGAAACAACTGATAAGATTTAACAGTCTTGTTACATTTAAAGTGGGGCAAAATCAGGTAGAAGAAAACAACATAAATCGTAAAAACCTAAACCTTGATTGCCTATGGAGAAGAATGACTTATGTATAACCTTATTTTAGCAGCTAAATATCACTATGAAGATTAGTTTGTAAATTTCCTATTATTTATTTGTCACAAAAGTGGAATTATTTGGGTCACATCTCATTTATAAGGAAGATTTAGCTGTTTAAATCAGAAAGAGTGAAGTCAGTTTGCCCTCTCCAACATCTTGAAACTTGAACCTATGAATTAATTATATTCAGGGGCAGCTCTTACCTTGGCAATAGTGAGATCTGCTCCCAGCAGAATTTAATATCCTTTGATTAAAGTAATATGACCCCCAGTGTCTTTCTATGGCTTGTTTTCCTCTCACACTAAGCATGAACAGCACATATGCTATCACTGAATCCAGTTCCAAAACACACTGGAATGGGAAATGTTTAATCCTTTTGTAGAATCAGTGAAAATAAGCAGCTGTATTTGAAGACCTCAGAAGTCCAACAAGTCTGACTTGTATGCCTAAATTTCTAAACTACAATTGTCTGGTAGCTTGCAACAAAGTTTTTCGTCCTAACTCAGGTTGCAAGCTTTTCAAAACTGGTATGTTTTTAAAGTCAGCAAAACCTGTACTGTACATGTGGTGATTACCTGGCCAGCATGGGAGCAAATGAGGAAAATACTGACTTTATATTATTTTTTCTGATGAGTATTATGAGTATTGAAGGAAGAAAAAAAGGTAATTCAAATAAAATTCCAAGAGTAATTTCAGAATTATTCTATCACTGATCAAAGTTTAAAATTAGGGAAGAAAAAAACCCTGTAAAATTCCTCACTTAGTTCTTTGCCTCTCTAGTCAATAAAAACTTAATGTTTAGTTTCAAAATTTGTATTCATAAACAACCAAGAAGCTTCCTAAGCTTCCAGCCCAATAAGGTCTAATTCTCTCTGTGCCATTGGCTGATTTTGTTCTTTAAGAATGTGTATGGGTCTGCTCAACTTTTACCACATTTCTGAAGTCTTTTTCCTTTTTGGATTCTCTGATTTCTGAGAATACATGATCTCATTCTGAAGCTTTTCACTTGATCAGTCGTTTTATGTGCACTCATAGGTCTTTCTCTTCATTTTTAACTCCTTTCTCATTTTTACAAAGAATGTAACTGAAAAGCCTTCCTTTAGCAAAGCTTGCTAATGGATACTACAGTTAACGGCAGGCAGATTCTATGCAGGATGATAGTACGAGCTTCATCTCTTCAGGAAAATGGAATAAAAATAGTTATTTTCATCGTCTATAGAATGCATCCCAGTTTGTAGAAGACTGTGTAAACTCCAAGTTAGATGCACATTTCCATGCACTCTGATTCACCCTATTATGGTTTTGTAATAGTCTATGTATAAAAAAAGAAAGAGGAAAAATTTAAACATGTAAGTAGACGCCCTAGGTGGCTTTCATTTCAGGTTCTGATATATATTCTAGTTGATTCTAATGTAGTCCCTGCAAGTTTCTTCTTATATGCCAGCTATACTTACATACTCTAAATTTTCATAGTCTTGAGTCAGATTGCAGATTCCTTCCTAAAGAAATATAGCAAATGAAAACACAGGATCTATCTAAGCCTACATCTTTGAGAGATTTCAGATGAAATTTGCTGACATTCAAATTCCTTCTATTTATCTACCTTTTTTTAAGTTTTGAAATGTTATATATTTCAAGATAGATAATAAAGATTTAATTTAAGGTGTTACCTGTGCCTTTGGATTTACAAAATCTGATAGACTTTAATTTCTATAAAGAATGAATTTGCAAGACAAGACAGAACAATCAATTTTCTGGAAGACAGGTGGCAAAAACTGTTACTGATAGTTTCATGTGCAATGTGTATACAGAAAATACTGTAAGGAAAAAATATAAAAATATTTGGAAAAAAAGAACATGCTATTTTTAAAAATAATCTTTTTAGTGTGTTAACAACACAGGATATTGGTAACTATATGTAGCATAAGATCAGGCATTTTTTCCCAATTAAATTTACATATCCTTATGGACACCATGCCAGATGGCTGTTCAACACTTTCTTTCAAATTTCATGTGGGAGAAAGCAAAAAATGTGCAGAACTTTAAGATGTTTTTGCTTGAGTTGTCATTTTTTTGTCTTAGAGCAATGTAGGGTTTTCTGACATTGAGGGCAACACATCCCACAGGGTAATTTTTCACCAGAGAGATGTTTTTAGAAGATGTTTAAGGGATGTTTTTAAATTGTCAGCAAAGAGAAGAGAACTACTTAGTATTTTATAAGCATTTCTACTGCTCTTTCAACATATGGCACTATAAACAAATGCAGTTTTCTGACATACTTATTGAAGGGACTACTGAACAGTGCTTTTAAATTATCTGAATTAAAAAGGTCAGTTTAACATTTGCTTCTCTTTAGTTCAGAAACACAGTAGTGAGATGGAAAAAAGAAGCCCTTTCATTCCCACAACAGGGAAGTATATATATATTATTTTTTTTCCCCGAAGTATATAGCAGTTCTGTGTAAATTCATGTGAGGGATAGTGAGTGCTGTGTTTGGAACACTGCATTCTGCACTGCATTCTGTAGTGATGGAGGAATATATTGGATCACATAACAAGTGGAGAACATTACTAATTCCCATGATCCAGATGGGGAGTAGAGCTCATATCTGGCTCTTATAAATGTAAGACATTAGACACTTTGCTTTGACACAGCACCATAACCTGTCTTTAGCTCTAAGATCTTGTTTGCAAATCGCAGCTGATTCCCCAATCAAAGACCAAAGTATATTGACCAAGCTGGCTTTGATATGTCACTGTGTCTTAAATGAACAAAACACGAGAGCAGAAGGGGAGTAATCTGCATGAACTTTGATGTGCTTGCTTTTCCAGCTGTGCTGCTATTTCTATTTGAGAAATATACGCCTTACCTTGTTTATCGACCTTTTTTAGTCATTTAGTAAAAAGTATGTTGAGACGTGCTGAGACATCTCAGATATCAAGAGTATGTAAGGTAACACTAAACATTTAGATTTAATCTGGATATTTTGTGTTCAAAAAATCCACAACATTGTGTAGTTCTGAATGTTTCTGAACTATGCTGAAGGGATGATAGGATACTTCCACTATGCAGATGTATCGAGCACCAGCGCTTCTAACTGTCGGGTATTTGTAAGTGAGAAGCTCTCAGTGAAAACGCATGGGTAACTTAGAAAAATCCAAAGTCCATCAGCTATTGCTACTATTCCTAAGTAGTACTAAGTTTTCCTAATATATCACCAAGGCTGCTTGATTTGTGTTGTTGACAGAATACTTCGGTGTTCTTCTCTGGACAGCTCTGCCTTCCATGACTCCTTTTCTATTGCCTCTTTCTTCTCAAGCTATGCAATAAATAGAAATGCTGCCTTCTCCAGACACCTTATATATATATATCTCTCTGGCTCTTGTGCTGTCTACATGAAGACATCTATTTTTTTATGCTATTTCTTATTAAAAAAACCCAAAACAAAACAAAACAAAACACACCCCACCCCGCCCAAAAAAACCAGACAAACAAATTCCGCAGCATATTTCAATTTAAAATAATTTTTTTTTTGCTTTGGACCACCTTCTCAGAGGTCTTGGGAAAAAATTTATTAGTATAATACTTAACAGTTGCTACCATAAGAAGCACAACAGAACAGTGTATAAATAATTGAAACAGAGATTATTAAGCAGGAGTCTCAGTATTTGTTTCTGTCCTCATTAATATACTTCTACATATGTGAGTGAGTTACTTGGTTTTGGTGGTTTTGTTTGTTTTTTTTTTTTCTCCCCCTATATTATATCTCAGTTACTAGATTCTGTGGCTCCTTATAATTGTATGAATTACAAAAAGAATATAAAAAAAAGATCATCTGTCTTTTCACGGAATTTTGAAAAAGTGTCCATTTATGCAAAGAGACTGTGAAATACAAATTAATCTGCTTGCTTAAAGGAACACAATATCACACTCTCCTGGATGCCCCTGAGGAAAGATGCAACCTCTACTCTATTGTTATTTTATTTTGTGTCTGGAATCTGTATTGGCATTGCCACTCAACACAAAACCAGAAATTCCTGTCTTTATTCATTCCTGCTTCTGTTCCTGGACTATTAAAAAAAATAAATTATGCAAAATAACAACCTGAGTGGCAATTAATAAGAAATTGTCTGCTTGGAGGAAACAAAAACATCTACATGCACTTTGTTTTGTTTGCAGTTATTCTATTTCCGTGGGGAAATTACAACAGCTAAATCACAGCACATAAGGATAGATTCATCTATGAAGTATGTTTACAGTGTTGCTTTTCACATTCTTTTTAGTGACAAGTGGTACAAGTGGCCATTTGAAGGCAACATGGGAATAATTTTGAGTAACAGATATGTGTTCCTTAAAATATTCATGTCACGGAGTCCTGTCTTGACAAGATGTTATTCAGTTGTTATGTCTATGAAACAGTTGCTACAGCAGGAAAACCAAGAGGAGTTGCAGGGGGCTACTTTTTGGTGATTGCTTTATCCTTTTTCCTTAAAAAATAACACTCCCCCCCCCAAAAGTTCTTTGTGGCAATTCATCAGACTGAGATTGTTAATATGTTAATATGTTTCAATATGCTTTGGAGCTAAAATAGATTCATGGCAAATACCAGTGTTAAAAATGCTTTGCAGATACTAAGTTAATCCTTATTTGTAGCACTGTGTAGAGGTAATTTGTTAATCTTTTAGAAACAGTGCTTATTTGGCAGCAGTGTTTTTAGTGGTTTTTTTAAGTATATGCTTTCTACTTAGGCAGATTTGAAACATTTATATATTATTGTCATGAAAGGAAGTGGTTTATAAAAGTAGTTCTCGGGAGTTTTCAGATTTTTTATATCAGCAAGATTGCTTATTCCATACAGAATGAAAATTACACATCCCATTGTGTCATTTCTAAATTTAGGAGTCTGTATGTTGAACATATTGAAGATATCAATATCTTCTCACAAAGATGAAACCTAGGTAGCATTTGCCTCAGCCATGGTAATAATCATCATAAGTGAAAGTAAATAATGTAATACCAAAGGAAGAGGATACTAATGTGGCATTTCTTCATGTTCTCTGGAATTAGCAGCAGTTAATTATGTCTAACTAATCAAAAGTATTTAATAAGTTGTTATAAATGGATATGAAGTCTGAGAAAAGGGGAAGATAGCATATACTGGAGCTATATTACTAGTTTGCTGGAACATTCCCTACAAAAATGAAGTTTATTGAAAAATTCTAAACTAATCAGGCCTTCCAGAAACTCTGTACTCCATTTCTTTCCAAATATTTCTTACTTTGTAAGAACTCATTCAGTATAAATTCTATAACTAATTCTGGGAGCAAGGACTAAGGCCACTCTACTTTTAATCTAAAAGCTACGTGGTCAAACTATGGAACCAACGACTTTTTTCCTGCTCTTTTTTAAATAACCAGGTTTACATTCTTCCTGTCCATAGTTTTTACATTATTTTTGGTTTAGATTACCTCAATTTAGTTTTTGTGAAATTGTTTGGGAAGAACTGAATTCTCCTCCCACATTGTGCAGAGAATGAATGTAACAGGGCTGGTATTGCAAATACTAGTCAAGCTAAAGTCAAGCTAAAGCCAGAGCTGACAAGGACAAGATATGCAAAAAATTCTTTAGTGACCGAAGAACCCTTATTTGTGGTGCTTCCCTTTCTCATCTGGAAAATAAAGAGAAGAGTGCCTTTTAGGGTTGCTGGTAGGAAAAATACATTAGGAAACTCAGTGGGTTGGATGAGAGCTTTTATCTCCTAGATAATCAGGTTTTGAGGCTTTGGAGTTAGGTTTTTGTTGATTCTTGACCAACAGACCAGCTAGTTAGGTTATCCAGAGTCTGATTAAAATACATAAAGATAAACTTAATGAGCGTTTACATGCTTCCTTTAAGTAGGTATGCTGTGGGTGGAAATACATGTCTTGAATAAACACTTTTATGGAAAATAATGTTTCATTGTCTCAGTATTTTCCAGTAGATTCCTGAAATGTGTTATTGAGGTGCCCTTTTGTAGTTGGAGGAATAACTGTTGTTGTTTCCATGAATCAGTTGCAAAATATGGGTAGTTCTTAGCCTCAGAAAATCTAGAGAGCAGTTTGAGTTTCTATCTATCATCAAGATTTCAATTTCAGTGAAATCCACTTGGAGAAGCTAGTGCTTTATTGTCCCATTACAACAGCACATCTGGGATCACACAATCTCATTTAAGGTGTTCATGTGACCATCCATATAGAAACATTATGATCTAGCCTTTAATTTCTCCCTAGTGGACCTTTGCCTTAGTCAATACGAAAGATGTTGGATTTTCCTTCCTAAGCAAGTATACAATATTTATGTTTAGTCGTCTTTGCTTAAGCCATAATATTCTAGCTCTGTTCTGAATAGCCCGTTACATCATGTTCTAACAGGACTTATCTGTGGTGCTTATCACCACTATGCTATCTGAATGCTTTAAAAATATCGATGAGTTCATATGCATAGAAGTTCATTTAAGGAGAAGAGACATTATGAGTAGTATTTTAGAGATACTGAGAAAGTAAAATTAATAGTTTCCACTGGAATTTAATGACAAATAGTCATAACCATTTTGTTTCATAAACACTTTTGTTTCCACTAAACTCAGCATTCACTTTTTCAAGATGCAGATCTGATTTTTTCAATTAATTGGGACTCAATTTATTGTTCACAATGAAGACCTCCTAGAGTTCTGTTACAGACCTTAACTGCAAATTAGACTAAACTCAGGTGAGCCTTCTCACGGGTGACTAGTGGGAAGGGTTTAGTTCCACTGACTTTTTCAAGGTTACATAGGAACCCTTGCAGAGAAAGGGATAGAAACAGGTTCTCAGCAGGCACCACTCTGTATTTCAGTCATGAGAATGACCCTTCTTTTTGCAGTTGGCAGACTCACCTTAAATATTCTATGTTGCAAAAAAATGTTCTGTGCTCTCCATGGATGAAAAATATGTCCTTTTCAAAAGACTTCCCTTGGAACTACGTGCAATCTTTAATGTAAAGTGAATACGGGAATCAGTTTGCTATAACAAGGGGAAGCAAATATAAATATAATATATTTAAATATATATTACATATTTTGAATATAAGCAGACTTTACAGATGCACTGTTCTAGCAAAAAATGATACATCTACCAGGAAATCAAGGAGTGTAACCATTCAATTGCACAGTATTTAAGAAGAATTCTCCATTTCTATATCTACAGCTGTATGTATGTACTAGTTTTAAGCCAACAATGACAATGGTATCACTAACGTTGCTAGAAAAGTAAACAATTATATGGTATAGGGAGGCCTTCATCACCTTGTTGGAATGATCAGATGGTGCACAGAGGGACACCAATCATTATTTTTCCTAACAAAAAAAGGAGGTAATTCTCACAAATCTTTCTAAAACAAATTTTCAAAACATTCTCAGAAACTTTTTACTTTCTTTCAAGGCATAACATCCGTTTTTTGAACTCAAATTACAAGCATTCAGGACATATGTATGACTCACTTGCCAAATTTCACTTTTAAAAATCAAAACCACTTAGTGCTAAGCAGTAAAACTGCTAAAAATCAGCATATTTCTTACAGGTTTAAAATAGAACTAACTTACTTAAGAAATTTCGGGGAAGAAAAATATCTTTTCCTAAGATCATGTTGTAGCCTGAAGCAAATTCCCGTAAGCACACTGACTGAAAAAAAAGAAGATAGATATTGAAACACTAATCTTAGTTTATCAAAGCTTTGGTCCTACATAAGTTAATTCCTGTTCTTTATCTGTAAAAAGTCTATAATTGCTTTGCAATGCTATCTTTAAGGTAACATTTTATCTGTTTAACAGAATAAAAGGCATTACAGTGCAGAAAGAAGTCATCTGTCAGGATCTTCAGGAACAAACTATTCAAGGTAATTATTTTTAAAGGAAGACCAAGGAACCTGCAGATATCTTGTAACAGTAGTGTATACATTATTTCATCTTCTGTCTCAAGCCGTAAGTCATGATTAGTGAGCTTAATGTACCTGATTAAATGATATATGATAATTAAAACATGTCTTGTTGAACCTTGGTTTTGAAATCCAGATCGGTATATCTGTTCCCTGGATATATACTATACAGGTATATTTTATCATCCAGAACTTGTCTTTGTTATCAGTTGCCTTGAAAGGGAAGAATGTTACATTACAGTCCCATGAAAATCCTGAAAAAAGGGGAAAAAATAAGTGGTACCACTTTTCTAATGTTTTCCTAATCATGTAAGATTTTAGTTTGACAATGAAGCTTATGTTCATCCATTCTTGTCAATCCAAAAAGAGAAAGATAGCTTAAAAACACAGGTTAAAGAGAATAACAACTTCAAGGCAGAGATAAATAGTATTTGTGGGAAAAGTTCTAAGAACCGATATAATTGGGATGAAAATTTTATTAGGAATTATGATTTTTATTTTGTTTAAAACAACAGAGATAAAATGAGAAGTTATTGA
>JAOXJM010000001.1:158376840-158402361 GCA_026413425.1 Tringa solitaria
ACTCGATGATCCCAAGGGTCTCTTCCAACCTAAATGATTCTATGATTCTATAAAGGATGAAATGACTCTTGTGTAAAAACATGCTACTTCTATAAATCAAGAAAGTGTAATCGTGATAGCAGCACTTTGACTATATAGGTGAAAACTAAAGCAGATTAGATACAAATCTTCTAAATTGTGTAGAATTTAAATGAATTCTAAAATAATTTTCCTGCTATTACATTTTATTTTTCAGGGACTTCTGTTCCAATAGTGCAGGAATCTTTCATTCTTTTCCTAGTTCATACTTCATGCCTCAGTTTCTATTGTGCATCTTTACACTGACGTCTTTGTTCTTCCATTTCCTCCTTCAGTGAAAGGTCTCATACATGAATGTATGTATGGTTTTTTCCCTATACAATCTTGCTGGTGTACCCTACTTTTCTGTGACCAGAGTTTCCCCAAGGCTAAACTTAATGTAATAAATCTCTGTTTCCATTTTAAAAAGAGATAGGTGATTAAGTCAGTTGTTGCTTGTGGACAGGAAAGTAATTTCAATATATAGCAGCCAATAAGGGAACTTTCTGGTCAGCATAACTCTTGTGGATACAATAAAGCATGATTTATGAGACAACCACAACAAAATAAATAGCATGGTTTTAAATAAACAATTACATTATTGTTTGAACATGCTTGTGATTCAGCAGCTTTTTAATGTTATGAGAGTTGTGGTTCTCACTTTTTAATATAAATTTCAAATTACTTAGCTTTTCTTTTTGTTATCACCAAAGATGCTTGTTTTATGGTATTTTATAAAAACATCACAATTAATTTTAAAAAGTAACATTTCATAACAAAATTTAAAATTATGTACTTCTATGATCCTAATATATCAGTGTATATCTCCCTAAAGCAAACTCAGCATGGAATTTATAGAGAAACAAGAACTCCCACAGGTTGACAGTCTAGTACAAATAAAATTTTTAGTTTTGACACCTGAGATTTTCTGCTACTTTCAATTTTTTTTCCTTTTTTTTTTTTTTTTTTAAGTGGAATGGCTTTAAAAACAAACACATAGCTGATTAGTTAAAGCTCCATCTATTATATTTTACAGTATGCTTCTCACAATTTATGTCTGCAGAGCAGGACTCGATAGCAAAGACTGATAACTTACAGAAAGCTCAAAGTTTCCTCAGCATTATTTGAAATAGAAACATATTGTCATCATGGTTTGGGAAGATTTGTGGCTTTTTGGTCTACTCATTTAATGAAAACTGGAATAACTTCTCTAAAACAAGTTGGCTGTTATTCCAGTTCTTCCAGTGTAGGGTATGTGGCAGCACAATCATACAGTAGGCTTAGCAAAGGTAGTATGTGGCCTTAAACTTATCCTCTGGATGGATATATCTCTTTCATTTTACCACTGAGGAAACCTTTATGATTAGTTTAGATTAGGAAGATTTTTAGAAATCTGAAGTCTAAACATAACAACAGCATATCTATAGGTCCTATAATTTAGATCAAGAGATGAGTTTAAAACCCTATTCAAGTCATGTGTTTGGCTTTGACATAGTCTAGAAACATTTACGGTCAGTTACATTTATGAAATTATAATCCTTTTGGCCCTCAAGTGTTAGTTTCCAGTTTACAACTAAGACCTGGAGAATAACCGGGGTTTTTTTCTATTTTACCAACTTGTTTCACTTGAAAAAATGCTTACACAATCAGTTCCAAATCTCAGTCACTGATCACTGAATAACAGATAAAAGGTGGTAAGAAAGATATACCTCTCAGCTCAGTCAACTTTGGTGTATAGTTCTGCTTCCGTCTTTTCATATTCACATAGAAATAGTAGTCTATACATTATGAGGGCCACCACCTTTCCTCCAAAGCACTCGAACTCAGAGTTATCTCACTCGAGAGTGTTTTCTGTGGGGGTGCTCAGAGCATTACACCTTGGGTATGTCAGTACTGTATTTGAAGGCACGCCTCTTGATTTCAGTATTGAATTCTGACTGTGTTAGCGCAAAAATCTTTTTTATTCATATTGAAAAGCTGTAAAGATTAAAATGCTGAACAGAGTAGTGGAAATTAAAGTTTTGTTCCTGCATGTGAGAACAGTTGATTGATATTTTAAGTGTAAAATTCACTTTGTAAAGTCCCTCATTTAAAAAAAAAATGTCCTGCTGGAGTAACATAAAGCTCTTTAATATTTTTCTGCCTTTGGTTGAAATAATTGAGTATAAGATTTTCTTTATTGTTCGAATGTATTTGAGTTTTTAGTCAGATTTTAGTTATGCCTCCCTCAGTTTGAGAAATCTTTGCAAAATAATAGTTTTACAAGTTTTCAAAGTATATTCAAATGACATAGATGTCGGCTTAAGAAATAGCTTTTGAGATGTGGCTTTATTTATCCAAAATTAGAACTTACTGTAGAAGCCAAGTCCTAGGAGGAGCTACTGCTTTTACACGTAGAGTACTGAAAATTTGTTCCAGGTCCTGCCTGAAGTATGTGCAATAAGTACAGGATGTCCTAAAAATTAAAGAAAAAACATTGTCATCAAGATAATATAATGGAAAATTACTCTAGTCTAGTCTAGGCTGCTTAGTACCTACATGGAAAAAGTTAGAGTTGGGTGAAAGTATAGATACTTTCAATAGGGGATTTATTCACACCTTTTTTATTCAGCTATTTCTGATGGAATGAAAAAAAAAGTAATTTGCTAAGAACTATACAGGATTGCTTTCACTGACTATTTTTTCTGCCTGAAAAAGTTTATTCAGCTGCTAGAAATGTTAGAAAGTGTTACAGGTTGAGCTGATGCTTGCTGTTTGTGCTTGTGAATAGCTATATATGGAAATGTGTCAGTGGTACTCTACAGACAGGGTCCTGTGAGAAGTATAGCATAGTAACACCCTCCCTAAAAGTTAAAAAACCAAAACCTCCCAGTTTTAAATACTGTGTTAGGAAAGAAGCTACTTTTCAGTAGGGGTTATTTCTCCTCCTGTGCTCTCATTACTGATCTAGGACAGGTTGAGGGAAGGAAATTAGTTGACCAGCAGATTCTGCAGATGAAGAATAGCAGTATGGTTTGTCCATTTAGGCTTCATTCCTGCATAACCAAAAAAAATGCTGCCACTGAGAAACTCCAATCCTGACTGCACTCTGGTCTCAAAGTTCTGATAGTCTTTTCTTCTACAGTTATAAAATATATTCTACTTATTACTTTGAGTATCTTTAGAGTGTCTGTGAGTATAGTGTTGAGATGACTCTATGAAAATCTACTAGTTTTGGAAACACCTTTATTATTTCATCTTGTATAAATTACAAAAAGAAGAAGAAGAGGAAGAGAAGAAAAAAAGAATAAGAAGAGGAAAAGAAAGGGTATTAAGTAGAACTATATATTAAAAAAATAGACTGATATTTTCAGTGGAAGCAGAAGTAGTTGACAAATAATTATTCCAATCAGAAGACTGTTTATGTAAGCACCTTATTGAAATCCTGATCAGCATTAGATACTGTTCTCAATAGATTTTAAATAATTGGTTCCATAGGCAATTTTATGCACCTAAAATGTAACAGGCATAAGAATTTGGAACCATTTTGAAAAGTGACCAAATTAATACTTATATTTCATGGTAAACAAACCCAACAGAAATAAACTTGGGTTTATTAAAGAAAGGAATTCCTTAAAGAAAGGAATATCAGAAAATGTAATTAGGCTATAAGAAAATCCTAAATGTATTCACTGGAAAGTTTTCCACGTGTTCAAGATGTCCACAAATTTACTTCAAAGGAATAAACAGGATGGAATAGGAGTCAGTGTGTGATCAAAGCAGTGACTTGGTGTTGCAGAGTATTTTTGGGACAAATCACAGGCCTGGAACACTGCCAAAGAAAAATATGAAATTGCTGTAAAATCAGGAATAAGTAAAAATACACGTTATAGAATGCTTCAGGGTGAAAAGAATAACAGAAAAATTGATGTGATATTATTGTAGAGGTCTACTAGAGACTGTTTGATCAGTGTGACAGTATAGACATAACTTTTTCTGAGCCACTTCCAAGGGAACATTGCAAAGGGCAGAACTTGGTGATAAAGAGCAATTTTTATTCCCTTATCTATGAAAAAACCCAAAACAGTGCATTGACAAGTGTCACAACCTAAAGACTTAACTGTCCTTTCGGTGTATAGGGATAGCGATCATGGGTTTGTAGCATTCTGTAAAACAAAAGGACATGAAGGATTTATCCTTTAAGTTTCTCTACTTTTTTATACATTACCACAAATAACAGAAAAATCACCACTAACAAGTATACTTATGATTAATAAAGCAAAGATATATGTAACAAGATACTACAAATCAATTGCAATCAATAGTATAGCAGAGATCAATGAGAGCAACAGTAACAGCAGCAATCAACTATGTATATAATATTACAGGTTACTAAAAACTTATCACTAGTAAAGCAAACTTGTAAATATTTTAGAAGCAGATATACTTGTGATGGATGACTTATTTATAGACATTCCAGAAGGGAGCCAAATCATCCCAGAGGGGAGGAAAAACCAATCCCAGAAGGGGACCCAACCATCCCAGAAGCGGGAACACAAACTAAACCAAACCAACCCCAGAAGTTGACCCAAAGTGGAACACATAAAATAACAGACAGAGTCTCACTTCAAAGATGATCTGCATCACAGTTTGGAGTCAGCCAAGGTTTCCCAGCAAGGCTCTGAGTTCTTGTAGAAAGTTTGTGCGGACCTGTTTAGGAAAGGGAAAAGTATGTGCAGTATGGGAAGTCATCAGGGAGAGATGCTTCATTTGGTTAAAAATTAAGTCTCTTTTATATTTTAGAGACATAAAAGGGCATAGGCTCCAACCACTTCAAGCCGTCAATAAATGTTGTAAATTTCTGGTTTTTACCTGGAACATCTGATAGACAATGATGTTTTCTACATTTTCAGACCAATTTTTTTTTTCATTGTTTTCCTGATCTTGCAGCTAGAACAGACAACAACAGTTACCACTTCTTACTTTCTCAGGATCTTTAGCCCTCTTTTAAAGACTACTTTTCACCTTTTAAACAATAAATTGCCATTACAGTTCCTTGGTTTTGCACTTATCAAGGGTATTCCAAGATGTCTGCAGTTTGTAGGTACTCATCCATACTTCAAAGACGCCAGCTGCACTTCTCAAGGATGCTTCTGGCTCACAGTTCCCAGGCTGGCAGGAATTTTCTCTGTCAGTTGAAGACACTTTCTTCTGTTCAGTAATTTTTGCCTTATAACCAGGTTGCCTTTATGACTGCTCACATCAACAGGTGATCAGACTCTGGTATGTGCTGGGGCCAACACAGTGTTTTAGAGCATTAACATAAGGAAGCTCATAAGGAAGCAGATAGTTTAGATTTGTTCCAATTTATTGAAAAATTGCTTAAAGAATGTAAAACTACACAGAAATTTACACAAAAATTGGTCACTATTAGAAGTGTAGTAAGTATAGAGAGTAGAAAAAGCATAATGGATTAAAACCAAACACACACATAAATAGCATATTCAGAGGCCAGGTGTCTCTTGGGAAGATAAAGATATGTAAGAAATATGGCAGTTGCTGAAAGAAACTTGATTAAATTTCAGTAACAGTATCAACATATGAAAAACAAGGCATGCTATGAGGCCATTGTGGAAATATCAGGTGACGTTTTATTAATTTAAAACAAAAAAAAAAAGAACAGTGAAAAAAATGGAAACAAAGACACAGAACTAAAGATGACTATGAAGGACTAAAGTAAGCTTGTGCAGAAACAGAAAGATTCCAGTGAAAACTACATTTCAATTAACAATGGGTATAAAAGGTAACAAGAAAATGTCTATAGATACTCTATTTATACAAAATTATAGAATCGTTGAGTGATTTGGGTTGGAAGGGACCTTTAAAGATCATCTAGTCCAACCTCCCCTGCCATGGACAGGGACACCTTTCACTAGATCAGGTTGCTCAAACTCCCATCCAGCGTGATTTTCAACACGTCCTGGGAACAGGTATCCACAACTCCTCTGGAGAACCTGTTCCCCTGTCTTACCACCCTCATTGTAAAAAATGTCTTCCTTATGTCCAAACTAAATCTACTGTCTTTCAGTTTAAAACAGTTACCTCTTCTTCTGTCACTACAGACCGTAGTAGCAAAAAGTCTTTCTCTGCCATTCTTATAAGCCCCCTTTAAGTATTGAAAGGCCACAATGAGGTGTCTGCAGAACATTCTCTTCCCCAGGCTGAACAGCCTCAACTCTCTCAGCCTGTCCTCATAGGATAGGTGTTCCAGCTGTCTGATCATTTTCATGGATCTCCTCTGTACTCACTTTTGGGTGTTCCCATAGGATCATGTCTTTCTTGTGTGGGTAGTCCCAGAACTGGATGCAGTACACCATGGGAACAGAGTGGAAGGGGAGAATCACCACCCTCCACCTTCTTTTTATGCATCCCAGCATACAACTGGCTTTCTGGGTTGCAAGCGCACATTGCTGGCCCACGTCCAATTTTTCATCCACCAATACCCTCAAGTTCTTCTCTGTAGAGCTGCTATCAATCCTTTCATCCCTCAGTCTGCATTGATATTGGGGATTGTTCTGACCCAGGTGCAGGGTCTTGCACTTGGTCCTCACTTCATGGGCCCTCTCCTTAAGCCTGTCAAGGTCCCTCTGGATATCATCCCTTCTCTCTAGCAAATCAACTGCACCTTTCAGGTTGGTGTCATCCTCAAGCTTGCTGAGGGCCTACCCAGTCCCTGTGTCTATGTCGTTGATGAGCATAGTAAATAGTATTGGTCCTAGTATGAACCCTTGAGAGACACCACTCATCACTGGTTTCCATTTGAACATTGAGTTGTTGACTGTAATTCTTTGGATGCCTCCATCCATCAAATTTCTTATTCATCTAACAGACCATCCATCAAACCCATATTTCTCCAATTGAGGGGCAAGAATGTTTTGAAGGCCCGTATCAGCGGCCTTACAGAAGTCCAGGTAGATGAGATCTGCAGTTTGTCCACTGATACACTCACTCCATAGTAGAAAGCCACTAGATTAGTCAGGTGCAATTTACCCTTGGTGAAGACATTTTTGCTGTCTCTAATTACCTCCCTGCCTTCCATACGTTTTGACACGTATTTCGGGAAGATCTGCTCCATGATCTTACCAGGCACAGAGGTGAGGCTGATTGGCTTTGCCATCTTAAATGAGTACAATAACTATTGCTCTGCATCATTTAACTTATATTTACTTCCAACCTGCTGGCATAGTGTCTTTGCAATTATTTTACACTTGATTATGTTTTTTAATTTTTTTGCTCACTCTTCGTCCTTTTTGAGTATACATCTGGTTCATCCTATTCCCATCCTATAGTATTTTAACAGATTTTTCTAACAATAAGCTGCCCTCTTTTAATATTTATTCTGTCTTTTAGCTTGATTTTTTTAACTCAAATCTATGCTGAAGTCTTTGGGATTTTTTTCTGACTAGAGCAACAGGCTTTTTAAACAGACTCTCCTCTTTATCTTAATTTAAAAAACACATCAGTTGACAAAAGAGTATATTTTAGACTCATTTGTACCTTAAGAAAAGATTACATACTAATTTGTGCATGCAACACACAAAAACTGTGTAGAGTGCGTTTTGCCTGCAATAGCAACAGAATTCAAGATCCTTGCTTATTATCCCTGAAACATCTAGTCCACTCTTATTTTTTAGTTCCTAAAGTACTTGTCTCTGTTCATGCGTAAAGAGAACAAAGCAAAAATTACTTCTGTATGCAAAAAGCAAGTATATAAAGAATAGTGTCATACTCTGAGGGGATGCATTTTACTTAAAATATTGTGTTGTCAATTTTTATAAACTGTCATCAGCCATGATAAAATACTTTATCATATTTTACTTATCTCTGAAAATTAAAAGAGGAAATCTAACAGCCAAAGTATTATTGTAGGAAAATTAATATATTTTAAGTAACAGTAAAATATTGCTGAAACCTAGCAAACACCTTCTGACATTATTGTCTAAACACCTGGGAAAGTAAAACCTGTTAATTTTGCATCATATAGTATTATGCAATGCAGTCTGGGTGAGATCTATTCAGTCTAAGACTCATCAGAGAACAATCTTTTTTTTGCTTTCCTTTACTTGAATTTTTCAATATTACATTTATTTCTGTCTTTCAAAACACAAGTGACATTCTCTTTCATTCATTAGCTCTCCCTGACTTTTGTTTCTCCTTTCTGCAGACTAGTTATTTTCCATCTCTCCTTCATGTCTTGGGAGAAACATTAAGTTTATGAAAATTCATTTTTATCTCCCTTGATTAATCTATCTTATATAAAAGTTACCCTCTGTTCCAGCTTCCCATATAATTTCTGTCAGCAGGGCATTGGAGTGTAATGTCTATAATTCCAGTCTTCACACTATTTATAGAAACACATTATGGCACCTTTTTCCCTCCCTCAGTATCTGACAAGCATAGTGATATAAATGTGTTGGCTTCATACTCATGTTTAAGCTCCTCCTTCTGATACCAGAGGCTGCTTCTATCAGCACTTCCTTTTGCAGACTAGGTGATCAGCCAGCTGACTAAAGACTTCTGTATTAAACCAGTGATGTGATATATGGGTTTGGCCTGAAAAAGACCTATTAATTTCTTACTGGAATTTGAAGATTGGTTTATAAGCTTCAATTCCAGTACAGATATTTTTAAAGAACATTAGACTAAATACAACTATTCTTTTCAGAAAAACCAGTATGGAAGTTGTTATGGGGAAAAGGTTCTCATTTTGACATGAAAGAATAAAGAATACTTAGCAAACATAATTGTGCTCCCTGTTGACAGTAACTTCCATTGCCAAGAACCATGGCAGCCCCAGGTGATTTGTAACATCAGTCAAAGATACAAAGCACAGACAAAGTCAGAGGCTCATCATGACGTTAGAATACTTACGAGAAATTAAATAGTATTATATCTAAATAAATAAAAATTTCAAATCCCTCTCTTAAATAAATCTCAGTTTTATTAACCAGTCTTTAAAGTAGCTATGTGATCGAGAGAAACCTGCATCTACAGCTCCCTCCATAGAGCAGACCACTTGTAATACACAGGACTTGAACCTTGGTCTTATCTGAAGCAAGCACTGTTCCCCGGTGGTCTTATGACAGAATTGTTATGTTTGCAGGGTGGTCACATTTCATAAAAGATTTCTTCATTACATTACATTACAGATTACATCTGTAGCTATCACTGATGAGAAGTGAATATAAAGAAGGAAGCAAAGGCTCTTTGTCTTTATCCCACTCAGTATTTTACTCTTCTGGTGTTTAACTCCTGCCGTGCATTTTCTAGTTATTCAAAAACGTTCCATTATTCAAAAACAATTTAACAATTTGTTGCATCAGACTTTGCAAGGAAGTTATTTTGCTTTGGTAAGTCAGGAAGTCGATGACGAAAAATAAGAAGTTGTAATATTATTTTTTGGCAGCATGAAAAACATAAAAAACCCTTTCACTTTGTGGAGTCAAAAAATACAGGCACAGAGTGCTGACAAATGAGAGCTGGCAGGACATACACTATTAAACCTGCCAGCTAGCAGAAACCTTTGGCCTAGCAATTAAGTTGCGGTGTGACAAAAGCATAGATCAGATTGTTTGGACTTAACTGATAGAGGAGAGGTTATTACCTACCATTTCAATTTCAGTATAAAAAAAATTCTTCCTTTAATAAGAAATGATCAATGAAATGTAAATTTAAAAATTAATGAAACAAAATTTAAGACAAACCCCGCTTGCTTCAGCTGATATATAAGAAGTTCTGTACGTCTCACAGAAGTTAACTACAATTAGCTGTAGTTGATTCAATGTTATTCATTTAACAGTTGTTGATCTTGAAAAGTAATTTTTATTAACTATTAGCTACTTTCAAGTAACACACTGTGAATTTATTTATTTAATTATAATTATCATCAAACCACATGCAAAATAATAAGAAATATAAATAAAAGAATATTCTTACAGGAAAGTTAGGGTTTTCCAACCCTCCCCCAGGACAGTGGATTCATTTACATCCATCTGCCTCGAGGGCAATGAAAAATTCTTCAACTGTTATTTCATCCTTTCCACTGCAGTGTTGATTTAACATGAGAATAATTCCTAACCAAATACAACCAAGCTAAATGGTCTAGGGGCAGCAAGACTGGGCTGTCCTGTAAGGAAAGTGGCACTAGGATCAGGGGGCACCAGCCAGGCTGGTAGGGCAGGGACATTGTCAACAGGAGGTTACCACCCTGAGCAATTGTCTGTCAGTATTTTTCAGCAGTACTTCTACTCAGTAATTTTCCCTTTCCAACCAAATCACCTTTATGGCTGCTTACATCACAAGTCAAGTCAACAAGCAGGGATTAGGGCTGGGATCAACAGGGACGTGGCTGGGCAGGTGGTAGGGCTGCAGCATAGCTGCAGGACAATGGAGAAAGCCACAGATGAAGAGGAGCAAAGCAGGGTCTCCCTACCAACTCTTTCTCCTGCTCTTTTTCACACAGTTGTCTGACAGAAGGTTGCACCACTGTGCTGCATCTCACCACTAGTCTTGAGAGTGGGGAGGTCAACTCCAAGGAAGCAGGGAGACCACTCCAGACCTGACACTAAACCAACATCTGTTTTTCAGCTTAGAACAACCACTGAAACACTCATTAAAAAAAATCTAAGAAATCATTAAAAAGCAAAGAATCCATCCAAACTGGATTCATAAGAAGTTTCAGCTCAGAAACATTACTGGCAATTGAAGGAACTCAAACACAAGTAGGCTCCTGGCTCCACATTAAAGTTGTGGTCTTTCAAGTTGTGACAACATAAGCAGTCTGAAATGAGACCTATAATTTTATGTACAAACCGTAAAGGACAAATTTTGTTGTTGTCCCGTCTCTCATAAATGCATATTACCTACAATAAAATATCACTTATTCATTTATGAATATAAAAATTGTAAAAACAAAATCAACTTTATATTAAATAATACCAGAAGTTCACATTTCAACACAGATTGAGACACTCTGATTTTCTACCTTCAGGTAATGCTAGTAGCATTACAGGGTAAAATAATCTAAGAAGACATAGACTAAAGAGAAAATTGAAAAGGATGCCTTAGGAAGGGAGCTTGGAATTTATCTACAGAAGCAATTACTCTACATGATGAATTTTAATGGGTCAAAACAAACACATCAACTGACTTCTGAAGATTTTCACACTACAAAGAATATGGGAGAAGTCACAAATGGCAATGCCTTGGGTAAAGAAGAACCTTCGGCTGTCACAAGGGAAGAGGATATTTAGAGGCATAAAAATAAAATACATTTATATATGTAAATATATTTAGACATACAAAAATCATTTATACTTAGAATATAAAATATATTCTATAAGCTAATAATATGCTATAAAAAGAATATATTTTAATATGGTGCATAACAGAGGAAATAAAAATGCTTAATATAATAAGGTATTTTCAAGAATAAGAAAAATATAGGGAAAAAGAAATCAGAGTTGAAAGATTGAAGAATAGATGTATATGGTGGTTATAAAGAGTTCACTTTCCATGACGTTCCAATTAATAATGATAATGAAGCATTTTGTGTCCTACTTCTTACGATGCCAAAGTGTATGATCTACATTTTTGGATAAGAAATGCAATCCTTCTTTATAAATCAGGTTCTCAACACCATCTACATAGTATTATTGCAATCATCCAAAGTATTATTTCTTCCTTATGTTCTATCAGCAAATTTTATTAACTTTTCCACTCTTATTTTAGTAGAAATAATTGGTGAAAAGCATTAAATATTAAATAAGACTGCTGAGGAAGTTCTTCCTGCACAAATAAACTGGTGGTCTCCTTTAATTATCAACTGAATTTTTTCATTTGAACAATTTTTTTTTCGTTTGACAAATCTCTACCTTCTCTAACTTTCCTAGTAATGTGGCACTGTACCAAGGCCTTTATTGATGTCTAGGAAGATTAGATCAAGTGTAATTTCCTACTGTAAAAAATCAATTATCCTGTCCAAGAACTTATCAGGTAAATTGGTCATGATCTATCTTTGTAAAATGCATGTTGTATTTCATTCAGTCTCATCTAACTGACTTAATTTTTGATCAAGTATATATTTCTGGTTTAACTAGGTTGAAATTGATCTTTGTTTAATGCTGTCATGGTTTTATTCATTGGAGTAAAGTCATATCATGTGAAGTCATACAAAATTAAAATTAAAAAAATAAAAGGACCAACTAAATCTGTACTGATAATTAAGTAGCAAAGAAATATTTCATTATGAAGAGGGGTTTTTTTTACTTTGAAGGAAAAGAAGGAAAAAAAAAGTCAGAAACTATGGGAAAAAGGTGACAATGTATCATGAAACTTGTCCACTATTACATTTTACCAGCAGTCTTTTCAGTCTTGTAGGAGAAAGATTTGACATAAATCGTTAGATCAGCCTTTTTTCCAGATACCAAAATTATAGTCTGAGCTGAAGTAACAAGGAAGAGATGGTACTAAAGGGGAAGACAATAAAGCCAAATATGCAATTAATCACTGAATAATTTCCTTTTGTCTGTATGTATAAAGGGCAGATGATGACCTGAATTTAAGAGAAATCACCTGGCTTTGTCCTAGACTTCAGTAATAGTATTCACTACAAATAGCCAAAACCAGTCATGTAGTCCAGAGCAAAACCTGATGTTGTTCAGGATGTAGGAAGCTCTCAAACTTGTGAAATTTTGTCTAGTGGGAAACTTTTGGAGTTTTATTTGGAAACCTTATTTAAAATAATACTTGCACTTTTTGTAAACTCTGCTTTGCTTGTTTGTTTTGTAAAAATCTTTAACATTATAGTAAAATGGATAGGCCCAACAGTGCATGTCTGCTTCAGAATTTCATGCACAGAGACTGAATGTCATGTGAAATATATATATTTTATATATATATATATTTATATATGTGTATATATACATATGTATATGTGTATATATATACATATAATATGTATTTGTGTGTGTGTATATATATCTCCACCTGTAAATTCACTGAGTATTTTCAGGACCCAACTACAGAAAATTCAGCTCAAATAAGTTCTTTCTTTCCTTGAATCTATACTATGTATAGACACAACAAAAATGAAGCTACTATGACATTCATTTTTACTATAATGGTTGAGATTTCAAAGGATGGCAATTTTGGTTTTGCATATCTTTCCTGATTTATGATTTATTAGTCTTCTGAATGCATTGCAAGAATGGTGTAACTTGAATGATGTTGTATACACTCCAAGAAGAAGGAAAGGTGGACATTCCTACCAGTCCTTTGGAAGCTTCACTTTTCTAAAATAAGTCAGATCTTTCACTTACTTTCAATTCACATTTGTGAATCCAAAAGTATATTCTGACTACTTTATTTTTATGTAACGATTATTTTATTTATTCTGTACATGATTTATGTAAGTTAGAATAAGAATTATTTGCTCTTGCATTGCTCTTAATTAACTATTACAGAGAAAGATTTAATTTGGAATTATAAATCAAGTTTGTTTCTCTGTAACCATTAGGCACCCTAGATTAAGTCTCAGCTATGAAACAGAGTGGAAATCTCCTAACCAGGGCAGTTCTCTGATTGATTCAACAGGCTGTAGGCACTTTTCAAAGGTTTCAAAATAGCATCAAGGGTAGAACAATATCCAGAGTTAAAACAAGATAGATATTATCCAGAGTTAAAACAAGATAGATCCTATATCTATCCAAGATATAGGATAGATATCCTATGCAAAAAATTTATAATACATTGGTTAAGCCAAAGTATTATATGTGTAATAATATGCTAATTTATTCCAGGAAATAAATAAAATTATTTTGTAAGGAAATTTTTTTTAAGCTTCAGTTTACTTATTCCAGCAGTCCTTCTTTGTTACTGTTTTAATCTTGATTTAACCATGCAATTACTGAATTGGAAATTTCCAGTTCCTTCTAGGTGACCTGCTGTCACTGAAAAATTTACCAGCAGTTAAGCTATTATCATGATTAAATTTCAGAAAAACTGTACAAGTGAAACACAAAGAATAAGGAATACCAGAGAGCACATTTAATTTGCTAATACACACAACATCATTTTTCACCACCAAAGCAATTGGCCTAGTTTCTTACTAGGGAAGGAAGTTGACTGATTTGTTAATCTTATTCTGGATGATGATAGTAATGTCTCACTCCTATATACACTAAATTATGCATATTTTTATTTATTGATAGCATTTAGTTTGGTTTCCAAAGATGACTAAAGTGTTTAGTAACATCTTTGAAATGAGGTAATTGACGTTTAGAAAAATAAAATTACTTCTTTAGCATCCTTGGTAGTCAGGCATCTGATCCAGGTTTACTGTACTTCATTAATAATCTAATGAATTTGAAGTGAATTATTTTGAAGGAATGTGTTACCCATGTTACTATATGGCTTTTATTAAGTAGGTTAAGCATTATTCTGAAAATAAGCTACTGAAAACTAAGTAAAGTATATGCTTCCAGGAGTGAAATAAAAAATTAGTGTTAGGACTATTAGGTGTAAAGGATTTTTAAACCTTTCTGTTGGTAGGATGTGCTTGATTAATGATGTTTTCCATGTATTTATTACAAGGAGTTAATTTTTCATTATCTCATTACTTGATCAGGATAGATAACTTTTTATATGACCTTTTCTGGACAGTTGGTTAGTACTTTTAGAAATAAGTTACAACTGTACTTATTTGATGATTAATGTTAACGATGGCATTATAATTGTAATAGACATTCTTAATTTCTTTCTCCCTTAAGATGATTGCAGCTCAATAACTGAGGAAATAGTCCTTTCTTTTTTCAATGACTGAAGATAATAAATTTTCTATTTTAAAGGAAAGGCTTTCTTGAACATTTCTGTAAGTACAGAATATATATAATATTGCTCAATATAACCATTATTAATTAAATATTTATTATTGAAACATATGTATAGTAATAATCTGCCAACTCATCAAATTTGATCATATTCAGAGGATGTTTTTTGTTAAATATTTATTTTTTTGTTTTCCTTTTGTTTGCACCTTTTCCTGTTCTTTTAAGTCTGGCATTGGTTTTCTTGGTTCAGCCAGAGGTTATAGAGGAAGGACTTTTCAAATTCAGCAAATAAGAATCCAAACTATACTTGGGGTAAGGTAATGTATTATTACTTTTTAGTTACAGACAGCTCATTTGGTAAGCAAGCTCAAATCTTTTGAACTAAAGACTGTTTAAGACTTACATCCCAGGTGAATGTGTTACCCACTAGGCTACATCAATAAAGCATAGGAAAATATTGCCTCTTATACATAATAACAACAACAACAACAACAACAACAACAACAACAACAACAACAATAATAATAATAATAATAATAATAATATGGACCCGAAGGATGATCAACAATAATGCAGAGTAGGCAATCCTAGCACCTGAGAGAAATGTGCAGAAGACCCCACAGCCCATAAACCAACACTGTGGCTGGGACTACTATGCTGACTCACCCAACTTTACTCCCAGGCTGTGTAATCTCTCCTGTGGTGAAAAGAGGTCACTTAATTCAACAGTGAATTCTGTTCTAAGCAGTGGGATACCAATTACTTAGACCACAGATATCTGCAGTATGGGTTCTGATGGATATTAGGGACTGGGAATGAGATTGCAGCAGGACCTTGCTCTCAAGAAGGGATTGGTGCAGCAGGGGGTGCCCTTGTTGCATGCACTGCACACCCAAATCCCAATGTGTGGGTGTGTAGTGATGAAACTTGGTAAAATCTTTAAGACGATAAAGAATGGGATAGGGAGTAAGAACTCCCTGGTTTCCCAGTGGGAAACTTTGTTGTGACCTTGTTCCTTTGTGCACTGGTCTTTCTTGGAAAAAAGTACAGAAGCTGGAGGAAGAGAGGAGTGATCTGGTAAACAAAGATAAGTTCTCCGAGCTGGAAACCAGAGGTCTAGGGTGAGGATGTTCAGTCCTTCTCCTCCAATAGAGATGAGAGGGGCTTGTTCCCTGCCCGGGTATAAGCAACCCCGTCAGAGTAATTGAAGAACAAGAGTAGAAGAAGGCAGATGGGTCCACCCCAGGGGCTGGCCAAGGCATATGGCTGAGGGAGTGGGATGGCTGCATCTGTGGAACCTAAGTAGCTGCAATGATACTTTAACCCCTGTTCTTGCAGTTGCTGGTATTACACAACCTGGGATGGAGAGCAAGCTGCAAAGAGGGGAAGGAGCGATCATGTGGTTGCTCAAATTCTGGGTGGGGACAGCTGCAGAGGTAGAATTAGCACTGAGCCATGGTTTCAAGGAGCAGCCAGTTGTAACACAAAACAGTTTCCCCTACAATAGTGTGGTATGGCCTGTGAAAGAGCCAAATGGATGGAAAAAGCCAAATTGGAATGATGGAAAAAACACAGATGGAAGTCAGTGTAAACCTATTAAGGAAGCAGCTTGATTATAAGGACAGAAGAGTAAGTTAGTATAAATAACCTGGCAATCACTGTGATAGCTGCAAATGTGTCACTGCAAAAATAATGAATTCCCAAGAACCTCATGGACAGGCAGATTATGAGTACCAGTGATGGTGACAGCCAGTTGTTAAGTCCCCAGTGATACTGAAGAGGCTAGTCAAAAATCAAGTATTCCGTGCCCAATTCTAGGACCGATGGTATCTGGGGTCATAAAAGAGAAACTTTGGTGACAGAAGAGAGAGATACCTGAGGGAGCCTTGCCTCACCCCAGGATCACATACCCCACAGCTTGGACTGCTACACCGGCCCCATTCCATCTCTCCTGCAGGACAGGAAGGTTGTGTGAGAAAATACTAGTGTGATATATTCAGCTTCTCTGCTGGACAGCACTGTCTCTCCCATTCTACAAGGAAGTTGTGTAACTGTAAGGTCCTGGTCCGATTGGTCCAGAAGGAGTTCGCAATGATTCTCATAGTAATTCATAAAATTTTGTATGGATCTGTGATTGAAATGATTTGGTATCCAAGTTCATATTGTTTCCCCAGTTTCAAACTGCTCTTAAAACATGACAATTTCGTACAGAAGCCTAGGAAGTAGAAAACCCCTAATCAAGAAAGAGATTTGAGCCACACCTCCAATAATTAATGTAACACTTAGCTATTAGGACATAAAGAGACAAAGAAGATAGTCATCAGAGTATCTGACTACAACCTGATGAAAGGAGCTCATGCAAAGGGAACCCTGAATCTTAGTTCTTCACTCTGGTTTCTCACTTCATTCATTTGTAAGTGCCAGTGATCGCTACAAAGAAAATGTATACCTTCCCCAGAAGCTAGGCAATTGAAGGAATGGAAAATAATAGAATAATCATTTTGTCTCTACCCTTCTAGTGAAAGCACTCCTCTAGGATGTAAGAAGTGAAGGATCAAACCTGTAAGCTGAGCCTCAGGTCTTGTCCTGAACTTCTAAGGTAAATGATTCAGAGATGCAATTTCTATATGTAAAAGAAGCTGCTTCCTCTTTTTTTTCCATCATAAAACATGAAAGCTGAAATGAAAGTAGAATTCAAATCCACCATATGTCATAATTTTAAAACCCTTACCAGTGTTTTCTGTTTTTCTTTTGATACTCCCCGGTTGAAAGGAGCATTGAATCATACTAAAGTCTCAGTTGCTGACATAGTCTATATGAATTGAGGTAAACTCCTAAGTATTCCCAAAGAAGACTGCCCCTGAATAAAATCAGAAAGCTTGCCTTGTCAAAAACAAAATTTGATTCTATTAACTCAAAAGAGCCAGTAAATAATCATAAAGTCATTAGATGATTCAGGCTGGAAGAGACCTGGGAAGTTTTTGTCCAACCTCCTGCTCCAAGCAAATAAGGTTGCCCAGGGTTTGATACACTTATGTCTTGAAAATCTCCAAAGATGGAGTCTTTAAAATCTCTCAGGGCAACCTGCTTCCTTCCCTGACTGTCCTCATGTGGTAAGGGTTTCTCCTTATAACTGGTCTTTACGTCTCTTGTTTCAATTTATGCTCATTGTCACTTGTCCTGCTACCATGCACCACTGTGAATATCCTGGCTCTGAGTTCTTGGTGACCTCCCGGTAGGGACCAAGGCTGCTCCAGCATATCATCTAGTCCCCTATTAAGTATCATCTTCAAACTTTCTGCACAAGCCCTCTATTCACTCCTCTGGCTCATTGATAAAGGTGTTGAAAAGAGCAGTTCTGGGGATAGACCACTAGCACCTTGAGAGCTTACTCTCCTGGGATCCTAGTTCCTTGTGTAAGTGGAAGTCACTTGCCTCATATCCAGGATCAGTAAATTACTTCTTACTGTCATTGGAGACAATCAGCCCCATCTCAGAATTAAATGGGACTTAGTCCTTATACAGTTAGTTTAAGTAAGATACTACACGTGAGATCCACAAAGAAATTTGAGCAATCCTCCATAACTCTTCATGTGTTTTGACAGTCTCCCAGGGACTTGTCTCATGTTGTGCAGTGTCTCTCCCTCATTATAATGAAATGCATAAGTCATTGTAAAAAATACTTATAAAAAACTTGAAACACGAGAACATGAATCACTGTAAGAACCTCTAGCTATTTTACTCCCAAAGCTTCCTATAGCCTGTGGTTCCAAACTTCTAAGCATAGCCTGTGAACCTTGCTGAAGCCTGGAGATTTCTCAGCCTTCATATTATGTTAAGTTTGAATTCAGAAACAGTCCCAGAACATAGAAATTCTTTGAGATATATATTCAGGTTATCATTACCTCAAAAGTATTCCAAAACTATCTTTGGAATTTGATTCCCAAAAAAAGTTATTGACTTTGATGTGTTTTGGATCAGGACCTAAACGAAGAGTCATCTAAATTCAATTCAGCTTTACAAAGAGTTTCAGTGAAATAACATCATAGTAGAAAGATAGGGAGAGTGAGAGTCTTTCACTAGTTATCTGAAGAATCAGAACACATCCAGTGGGAATTAAACAATCACCTTGGGAGAACAGTTTTGGTAGGAAAAAAAAAAAAAAGAGAGGTTTTGTTCCCTTAATAAGTACCAAAAAGTTTTGGGTTTTTTTCTGAATTATAATTAGAAAATGTAAATATGTTTTTGCATATGGATTTGACATATATGACATCATCAGAATACATTTTAATGTTTCAAATAAAAGTGAATAGATAAAAATACATAATTCATAAGCAAGATGTTGTGCCTGTCCCTGTGGAGACTTAAGTGAATCCTTGGTTGTCTAGTCACAAGTATGACTGACATATATTTTTTCTGCAGTTCTAGACTATGGATCAAAAATCCAGGATATTTTAGAGGTTTTTTGCAGTTTACCATGCATTAGACATTTGTGTTCTTTCAAAACAACAATGAAACCAAAATTATATAGCTCTCAGAAAACTACATATAATAAGTGTTATCTTTGAAGTTTGGAAAATTTAAGAGTGAAGTTGTCTTTTTAAAGGAAATTGACCCTTAAACATAATAATTTTTGTTGTGTAAATTACTAAATGGAGTGTATTAAGAAAGGCAGCTTAATTAAGAAAGCTTCTATTACCAAATATTATACAAGCTTAATGGATACTTAAAAGCTTTTTCTTCAGTGATACCTTCGCCTCATGTAAGATATGAATGTCTGAAGTTAAGATCGTCAGCATTCATATTAGAGTTAATTTATTCTAAAAAAATTCCCCAAAGACTTAGACTATTTACAGGCAACTGAATATTTACAAGAAACTGGCACACAGACTTACTCAAAGTATACATTAGTAGGAAAATTAATTAAAAATATTTAACTAATCTCTAGATTTAATTAAAGTATTGCAGTGGAAGTACAGAGTAAGTTTCTTTTTAGAAACTGGATAACTGAAGATATTATTCTTTTTTTAAAAAAATAGTATAATTTTATTTTATTTTTGTTTTTAATTTCAGCTACTATGCACAAGATTTTCTTTTTACGTATTCATATATTCATTTTTGTTATAGAAAGTTTTCACTTTTGGTGTGTTACATGTTGTGCTGTCCATGCCTGGTGAATGGCACTTCAGCCACATCACAGCTCTCCTGCCATGCTGTGCTGGTGGTAAATCTGGACTCTGCCTACTCAAGGCTCAGGAAGGAGTCTGAGTCATTCAGCTGCACCACAAAAATCATCTCAATGGACAGGGTTTCCTGAGACGTCTTGCCAGAGCCAGAGCTTGCTGAAGCATGCTGTAGGCAGCACTGCCAACTGGCAGTGATGTGACTGAGGCATAACCTTCCAGGTGTCTTTCAGCAACATCTGGAAACAGCAGGCAGTTTTCCTTATGTTTAAGTAAGAGTTAGTGTAAAGGGTGTTGAGGAGGCTGGGTTCTTGACTTTTCAGCTCATCCTCATGGAGGTGGAGGAAGCATAGTATGTCTTCCACCAGATGCTCCCTTATTCACACGAACTGTTGTTGTATGTGGAGGCAGGAGTGGTTGGTCAGCATCTCCCCTGTGGTACCCAGCTCCAACAGGGGGAGGCTGCAGGAGCACGAGCAGGCAGTAATGGACATTGTCCTTCCAGGCATTCTAGCTTTCATAGATGCAGACCATCCCAATGGCTGGGCTGTAGCTGTGGCTTGAAGTTTCTCATCGAAAATCTTTGGCAGACACTAAGAAGCTTGTCTACCAGACCCCCACCAGACCCCCACCAACTTGTATGTTTCAATCATGTATGATACTGGCCACTGAATGCGATTGGCCAAAAATTTGCCCAGATCATATGTGTCACCAGAGTCGTCATCTTCTTCTACCTCTTCTGCCTCCTCCTCCTCTTGACTTCAGGGGCTGCCCTGCTTGCAGCTACTTTCTGGCTTATGAGACCTTTTTCTGGTCCTCCAGCAGAACGGCAGGAGCAGGACCATGGCTCCTGCTCGAAGAGGAGACGCCCAGAACCACCGTTTCTGGAAAGCAGCAAGGAGTAGGACTTTCTCAGCCACCCCATTCTGCTCCTGGGTCTGCTGTATATTCTGCAGCAGCTGAGTCATCTTCCAGCTCGGCTACTCTGCACACTGCTGCATGAGCCTGTGCTGCCACATCCAGTTCACCACCCAACTGCAGTGAATTCTGGACAATACCCAGCACAGCTAGGGTGAGGAAGATGATGACAGCCATCGTCTGCAGGAGATGGAAGAGAAGGGGTCTCAGTGGGGTTGGGCAGGAGGGAGCTGGTCACAGGGGAAGTGTGGGTGGGAGTCACAGGAACCTGGAGGCACATAAGAGGGGGGGCAAGGGAACTGGATGGCACCATGCCCTGTCCAAGGAGGACCCTCACTCCCGGGTGAGAACCTTTCTAGGAGCTGAGGTTTCTGCTCCAGCCCTTGTCCCACTCAGCCTCCCTGCTGTGTGTGCACTCACACTCATCACTGGCCCAGGCTGCACTGTAGCACCACTGGCTGCTGGTACCCCTAGTGACAGCCCATTGTGAACCATCACCTGTGCTGTAACAGGAGCCAGAGCCCTATAACAGATCTCCTCTTGTCTCTCCTTACTTTCTTCTCCATTTACTTTCCTTCTTCCTTTCCTATTTGCTTTTTTCCTTCCCCTCTTTTCTGTTCCCTTTTTATTTCTTCTTCCATTTCATTTCTTTGCTCTGTTTTGGAGCCTGGTTGACAGAGTCCCTTGGGAGACAGTCCTGAAGAGCAAAGGAGTCCAGGAAGGCTGGACATTCTTAGGGCATGGGAGCAGGCTGTACCCATATGCTGAAAGCTGAGCTGGTGGGGAAGAAGACCAGCTTGGCTGAACAGAGAGCTTTGGTTGGAACTGAAGAAAAAAAGGAGAGTTTATGACCTTTAGAAGAAGGTAACTACAAAGAGGTCATGAGGTTATGCAGGGAGAAAATTAGAGGGGCCAAAGCTCAATGGGAACATAACTTGGCTACTGCTGTAAAAGACAATAAAAAATGTTTCTATAAATACATTAACTATGAAAAGAGGGCTAAGGAGAATCTCCATCCTTTATTGGATGTGGGGGGAACCATAATGACAAAGAATGAGGAAAAGGCTGAAGTACATAATGCCTTCTTTACCTCAGCCTTCAATAGCAAGAGCAGCTGTTTTTGGGGTACCCATCCCCCTGAGCCGGAAGACAGAGAGCAGAACCAAGCCCTCATAATCCAAGGAGAAATGGTTAGCGTCCTGCTACACCACTTAGATATACACAAGTCTATGGAGTCAGATGGGCTGCACCCAAGGGTACTGAGGGAGCTGGCAGAAATGGTCACCAAGACACTTCCCACCACTTACCAGCAGTCCTGGCTAAACAGGTAGGTCCTGTTTGACTGGAGGTTAGAGAATGTGATGCCCGTCTATAAGAAGGTCTAGAAAGAGGAACCAGGGAATTACAGGCCTGTCGGTCTGACCTCGGTGCCAGGGAAGGTTATGGAGCAGATCATCTTGAGTGCCATCACACAGCACTACTGGGAGTTCTTCCCAGAGTGTATTTCTACAAAAAAGTAACCACATTTAAAATTTAAATACTAGAATTCTATTTTGAATTCCAAGAATTAACAGAATTTACTACTAATTCACCCTCAAGGAGAGATTAATTCCAACTATAAACTTGTGCTCACAAGCTACAGTGTTTTAATTTCCGAATGTCTGCAAGGGAAGCTGTGTTATTTCCTTTCTTATGAGAAAACACTAATCTTAGAGATAGTGATATACCATCATAATGGACACTGAAAAATGTCTGTGGTGAATTACAGAGCTTCTGGCAGGCTGACACAACTATTTTCTAGCCCTCTGCAAATAGAAGGACAAGAACATTCAGCAACCATTCATTAGAACTTTTTCCTATCAGTACCCATGTATTAGTCCTTTTTTAATGGCAAAGGAAAGCAGTTTCTCATTGCTACATTTGATCAAAGAAAAAAGGTGAAGCAAAGTTCACAGAATAAAACAGATGCCTAAAGAAAAGATAATGTGAAAGAGAAGAAGAAATAATATGGCACACTTTGAGAGCCTGACAAGATTAGGACTGCAATACTCACTCACTTCAGTTTCATATACCTCCTTGCATATAGTTTTTGAAATATACTAGTGGCAGTATTACCGAAGGTTATCTAAATTACAACTGGCCAAATTAGTCTGTGAGAATGAAGTTAACCATTCAGTGGAAGCCCATTTTTAATTGCTGAGGACTGTTAGCGTGATTTTTCCAAACGCATATTTGGGTTTGCTTTTTTGTTAGTCACCAGACTATATTGTGTCATTTCTGTCCCTTTCAGGTTAAAATCATCATACATGAAGAAAAAACATGTAACACGTAAGAAAAGTAATCTAAAAAACTGTATTTTGCCCTAACATGCCAAAGAAAGCAAAAGATTTTCAAGAAATTTTCACATCTTTTTGTCTGGTCTGTACACATAAGTGATGGCAGATCTTCTGGACAGAGACAGCTTTCTTTAGAAAGCTCAGCTTATATACAGAAGTAGGAAAAACAGGAGCTACGAGTCTGTACTGTTTCACTTGTCCATTCATTACCTTTAGAAAGAGACAGTGGCTGGTTTAGGAGATGTCTTTAAATGGACCAATTTTCTTGTTATGAAGTTCTTTACAAGTTCCTAGATATATCATGTCAGATATGCTGACATGAAAATTCAGAAGATATCAAGATTCTCTACCAGTATTTTGAACTGGATAGCTGAGAGCAAACTTGAATTAAAGAGCTGTAAAGCCACCTTAGATTTATCTTAACACAGCAAAGATCTACACTAGTACAGCGCATAGCTCTGCAGAGAAGGACCTGAGAGTCCTGGCGGACAAGAAGTTGACCATTAGCCAGCAATGTGCACTTGTGGCCAAGAAGACCAATGGTGTCCTGGGGTGCATTAAAAAGAGTGTGGCCAGAGATCGAGGGAGGACATCCACCCCCTTCACTCTGCCCTGGTGAGGCCACATCTGTGTCCAGTTCTGGGCTTCCCAATTCAAGAAAGAAAAAGAAACTACTGGACAGAGTCCTGCAGAGGGCCATGAAGATGATCAGGGGACTGGAGCACCTCTCTTATGAAGAAAGGCTGAGATGCCTGGATCTGTTTATCCTGGAGAAGAGAAGACTGAGGGGGATCTCGTCAATGCTTACAAATTACAATGCCTTACAAAAGGGTGAGTGTCAAGAGGATGGGGCCAGACTGTTTTCAGTAGTGCCCAGCAACAGGACAAGGGGCAACAGGCACAAAGTGGAAGACAGGAACTTCCATCTAAACATGAGGAAAAACTTCTTTACTTTGAGTGTAACAAAGCACTGGAGCAGGTTGCCCAGTGAGGTTGTGGAGTCTCCTTCTTTGGAGATATTCAACTTCCAATTGGATGCATTCCTGTCTAACCTGTTCTAGGTGAACCAGCTTTGGCAGGGGAGGTTGGACTAAATGATCTCCAGGAGCGCCTTCCAAGCCCTACCATTCTGTGATTCTGTGATAACATATAAAATAATAGAATTGTCTAGGTTGGAAGGGATCTTCAAGATCATCTAGTCCAACCATCAACCTAACTCTGACAAAAAAAAATCAGTAAATGATAATCCCGAGCACCATGTCAACTCATCTTTTGAATATCTCCAGGGATGTTACCTCAACCACTTCTTCCCTGGGCAGACCATTCCAATGTCTAATAACCCTTTCAGTGAAGAAATTTTTACTAATATCCAGCCTGAAGCTCCCCTGGAGCAACTTGAGGATGTTTCCTCTAGTCCTATAGCCTGTGACTTGGGAGAACAGACCGACCCCCGCCCCTCTACAACCTCTTTTCAGGTAGTTGTAGAGAGCGATAAGGTCTCACCTCAGCCTCCTCTTCCCCAGACTGAACAACCCCAGCTCCCTCAGCCTCTCCTCATAAGACTTACTCTCCAGACCCCTCACCAGCTTTGTTGCCCTTCTCTGGACCTGCTTCAGCACCTCAATGTCTTTTTTGTGATAAGGGGCCTAAAACTGAACACAGTACTCGAGGTGGGGCCTCACCAGTGCCAAGTACAGGGGGAGGGTGACATCTCGAGTCCTACTCACCACACTGTTCCTGATACAGGTCAAGATACTGTTGACCTTCTTGGCTACCTGGGCACACTGCTGGCTCATGTTCAGCCTGACTGTCAACCAACAGCTCCAGGTCCTTTTCTGCTAGGCGGCTCTCCAACCACTCTGCCCCAAGCCTGTAGCGCTGCCTGGGGTTGTTGTGATCCAAGTGCGGGACCCAGCACTTGGCCTTTTTGAACCTCATCCCATTGGTCTCAGCCCATCATCAATCCAGCATGTCCAGATCCCTCTACAAAGCCTTTCTACCCTCCAGCAGGTTGACACTGCTACCCAACTTGGTGTCGTCTGGGAACTTACTCAGGGTGCACTCAATCCCCTCGTCCAGATCATTTATAAAGATGTTAAAGATAGCGGGTCCCAGTACCGAGCCCTGGGGGACACCACTCGTGACTGGCTGCCAACTGGA
>JAOXJM010000001.1:158414597-158426831 GCA_026413425.1 Tringa solitaria
GCTGGCTCATGTTCAGCCGACAGTCGACCAACACCCCCAGGTCCTTTTCTGCCAGTTAGCTCTCCAGCCACTCTGCCCCCAGCCTTTAGCGCTGCCTGGGGCAAATATCCCATTTGTTTTCAGAAAAGGGAAGAAGGAGGACATTGGGAACTACAGTCTTATCAGCCTAACCTCAGTGCCTTGGAAGATTGTGGAGCAAATCATGTTGAAATCCATTTCCAAACATGTGAAGGACAGGAAGTTGTTTGCAAAGAGACAGGGCCCCTCTCTATAATCTTTGAAAAATACTGGAGTACAGGTGAGTTGGCCAAGGACTGAAGGAAAACCAATGTCACTCCAGTCTTCAAAAAGGGCAAGAAGGAAGATCTGGGAAACTATAGGCCAGTCAGCCTCATCTCTATCCCTGGAAAGATGATGGAATGGCTAATTCTGGGCATCATCTCAAAGCATATGGAGGAAAAGAAGGTTATTGGGGGTAGTCAGCATGGATTCACCAAGGGGAAGTCATGTCTGACTAACCTGATAGCCTTCTATGATGGCATGACTGGTTGGATAGCTGAGGGGAGGGCAGTGGATGTTGTCTACCTTGACTTCAGCAAGGCTTTTGACAAAATCTCCCACAGCATCCTCATAGGTAAACTTAGGAAGTGTGGATTAGATGAATGGACAGTGAGGTGGATTGAAAACTGATTGAAAGACAGAGCCCAGAGGGTCATGATCAGTGGCACAGAATCTAGTTGGAGGTATGTAACAAGTGGTGTTTCCCAAGGATCAGTACTGGGTCCAGTCCTCTTCAATATATTCATCAATGACTTAGATGAAGGGATAAAGTATACCCTCAGGAGGTGATAAGATTTGACAATTTTAGGGTTACTCATTCAACATTAATATGCTCACTTCACCTCTACAATGAGCCTTTGGTGGGATCAAGGCCACTTAACCAGAGTGTTTAATGTTTTCCCAAAGTTTCTTTCAAGTAGTTTGTTTAACATGAAAGACTTGCTACCCACGTAGTAAATGTAACTTATAGAATCTTCCAGAGGAAGCTAATGTTTATGATAATGTCTTTTTATCTTTAGAAAACATGAAAATAAAAATTTAACAAATTTAACTGGTTATGTAAAAGCGGCTACCACTTACCTACTCTCCAGTAGGATTATATCTTATCATATAATATTCAGTTATTGAAGGTTTACACAATGATACTGCTGCTATAATTCTAAGGCTTTTTTTTTGAAGGAAAGCAGTTGAAAACTTCTTTCACACAGTTTTAGGCTTAGATGTTGACAAGTCAATTGCATTTTTAGTTTACATTATGCAATAGTAGAGCTATACAATGAACTGATAGCAAACGCTACTCTAATTTTCCACTTATTTGGAGGTGGAAAACATCAGACATATTTCTAAATTTCCACAGATTGAAGCATAAACAGCCATACAGAAATAAATTTCAAATAATCTTCTTGCCTTCTCTCCCTCTCCCTTTCAGAAAAAGAGCTAAATATGGCTGGCAACTGAAAAAACAAAACAAAACAAAACAAAAAAGCCTACCAGGATGCCTCATTTGAACTACAGACAAAAATTAGAATGAAATGCTTACTAGCTGTAAATGCATTATCTATTTAATAGGATTATAGATGTTACTATGATACACTTCTTTTTCTGTTCTGCAGAAGCCACTTTTCTGTATCTTCACATTTACTAATGTAAAAATAACAAGTTTTGCTTTATTCTTAGAGATACTGCTATAAACACTTTTACAATCGGCTCCTTTTGCTTGCTGTCTTTTATGTGACAGTATAACATCAGTAACTGAGAAATTTCATGCACATAAAATACACTATGTGTAACTGTAGTTATTGATATCTGTTGATTGACAGAGAACACTTTCTCCGTCTTTTTCATGAAGTATTTTTTGTTCTTGGATAATATCGTATAACTTATGCAGTTTGATGATACCATTATAATTATTATGCTCGTGATAGTTATGGCTATAACTTGAGCAACTTAATATGAATTCAGCCTTAGACTACATGTGGTACGAACTACACTGTGACAGACAGCTACTGGGAGAATTCATGACTTTTTTTTTCATTTTAATGTCAAGCTTTAGATGCTAAAAGAATGAACATAGAGGTTTATTTCATCTGCAGTTCTCTTAGAATTCAGGTCTCCTTCTTGGTCTCTACTTTCTTTCATCCTGAAGTCTTTTTTTTACAAGATTTTAAAAGAGTTTTAACGTCTTCCAGTATTAAAAATTCTAAAGAAATATATACTACTACTGCTTGAGACCAGAGCACAATATTTGATCTCAAACAACTGGTGGCTTGGGAAAACGCAGCTTTCAGCAATGACAGCTCACATTCAGTTTTGAAGTGCCAGAGGAGCGAGTCCTCACATTATTCTCTCAGCCATTTCCAGGGTTTTTACCTCTATCTTGGGTTCTTCATCCATCAAAACATTGTCTTAGTAAAAGTTCTGAAAGAAGTACCAGCACAGGATTTTTTTTTGTGTAGGAGTCTTCTTCTTCAGTTTTCTTCTCAAAGTCATCTTGGTCTGTGCCCAAGCTTAAAAGAACCGCCTTTTCTTTTTTTTGTTCCATACGCACTTCTGAAGCTCACCTTAATCTCTTCAGTATCTGGGAACACGCCACAAGCAGCTATCTCTGTAAGAACTAGAGTCCTCCCTTATTTATAAGTTACTGAGACTGTCATGTACTTTCCTGAAAGCCTTGGAATAGCCTTCATAAAAGAATTCTAGGCCATGACAAAAGAATCTACTTAATGCACAGCAAAGATGTATTCTGCCTTCTGTACTCACATAGCATTTCCAGTAAAGGGTAGGAGCCCACCTCCATAGTAATTTTCTCCAATTTTTATTTCTTTTATACTCTTTCATTTTTTTAAGCCTGCAAACATGAAATACGGAATTTTAGACTAATACCACATTTTAACTGGCACAATATTAAACCTAAATCTCTAATTTTTTTAATGTAATATGTGCTATCAAGCCTTGTCCAAGACACCAAAAAAGAATAATTTTACCATGTGTTTTTATTAGAAAACCCTCTTTTTGGTTGAATGCTATAAAAAGGCAAGATTTAATCAGTTACGACTTTAGTGTTGCTATATGAAGGTTTGATTGATTGAATTTTCCCCTTACTGTGACAAATGAATTAAATAAGGTTTGTGCCCTTAAAACACAGGATGTACAATCACTCCAAGGGGCAGATCTTTTAAAAAAGATGCATGGTTGTCTTAGCTGGTTATACAACAGTGTCTTCATCATCTGAATGCATAAAAAAGTACAAGTCTTAGCAGCTGATAATTTGCAGTTTAATTCTTTAGTGTACTGTGATTGCTGCTGCTGTCCACTTGGAGTTCCACTGGCTTCTGTAGCACTTACACGAAGAAGAATGGACTCCGAGACAACTCCCAAAATCATATTATGGTGTCTGCTTTGTACTTCTTTAAAATTCATGGCTGTATTGTGCTCTAAAAGGCTATAGACACCAAAAGGGAACGGCCAAAGACATACCGTGAACAAGTAGAATACAGAACCATTATGGAGCATCTGTGACCTTTTAAGCCAGTAGTTTAACATGTAAATATCAGAATAAATGGCAGAGAAATAAGTGAAATAACCGGGCAATAAAGGAAGGAGAATGAGAGTTGAAAATAAGAGAAAAAAAATAAAAGCAAATAAAGGCAGTTCTCTTACAAAAATGAACCTAATAGTTCTGTTTTAAACTTGTGTTCTTGCAGAAAAACAAAAAGTTAAGGTTAAGATTTGGTACTTTTCCTTACTACAGAAAAAAGACTAAAGTAAGCACACATAAAAGAAGAAGATAATCAGGTAAAGGAGAGACCCTGAGTTATCACAGAATTTGAAATATAAAGCAGAAATGGTGAAAAACCATCTGTATCCCTTTTGAGTAACTAAGCAGAGAATTATTTTTTACCCTGAGGCAAAACTGGCCTTACTTTGCTCTCACTGCCTGCTTGATTAGTGGAAAATGAAAAGAAGAAAGATGCAGGGAGTCGGACGTTGAGTGTTGTATGTCCTGTTCTTGCTTATATTATGGAAATATTGGCTTTTGCCTCCTATCAAAATATGCATGCTGCTGTCCCAGCTCTTGCAAGGGGTACTTGTATTAAAATGCTGTCTCTATTCACACATATAGGGATGTCCTGCTTGACAAACCTGATCTTCTATTTTGACAAAGTGACCTGCGTGGTGGGTGAGGGAAAGGTTGTGGATGTTGTTTACCTGGAATTTAGTAAGGACTTTGATATGGTTTCTCACAGCATTCTCCTGGAGAAACTGGCTGCCTATGGCTTGGACAGGAGTATTCTTTGCTGGGTAAAAAACTGGCTGGAGGGCTTAGCCCAGAGAGTGGTGGTGAATAGAGTTAAATCCAGTTGGTAGCCTGTCACGAGTGGTGTTCATCAGGGCTCAGTATTGGGGCCAGTTCACTTTAATATCTTGACCAATATTGATCTTGGAAGAGGAAATTGGGTGTACCCTCAGTGAGTTTGCAGACAACACCAAGTAAAGGAAAGAGTGTTAATCTGCTTAAGGGCCAGCAAGCTCTATAGAGGGATCTGGACAGGCTGGATCAATGGGCCAAGGCCAATTGTATGAAGTTCAACAAGGGCAAGTGCCGGGTCCTACACTTGGATCACAACAAACACGTGCAGTGCTACAGGCTTGAGGAAGAGTGGCTGGAAAGCTGCCTGGCAGAAAAGGACCCGGGGGTGCTGATTGACTGCTGGCTGAGTATGAGCCAGCAGTGTGCCTGGGTGGCCAAGCAGGTCAACAGCTTCCTGGCCTGTATCAGTAATAGTGTGGCCAGCAGGACGAGGGAAGTGATCAGCCCCTCTATACTCAGCACTGGTGAGGCCCCACGTTGAGTACTGTGTCCATTTTTGGGCCCCTCACTACAGGAAAGACATTGAGGTGCTGGAGTGAGTCCAGAGAAGGACAACGATGCTGGTGAGGGATCTGGAGAACAAGTCTTACGAGGAACAGCTGAGGGAGCTGGGGTTGTTTCACCTAGAGAAAAGGAGGCTGAGGGGAGACCTTATTGCACTCTACAACTACCTGAAAGAAGGTTGTAGTGAGGTGGGGGTCAGTCTCTTCTCCCAAGTAACAGGTGATAGGACAAGAGGAAATGGCCTCAAGTTGACCCAGGGGCAGTTTAGATTGGATATTAGGAAAAATTTCTTCAGCACAAGGGTTTTCAAGTATTGGAACAGGCTGCTGAGGGAAATGGTTGGGTTACCATCCCTGGAGGTATTTCAAAGATGGGTAGACATAGTGCTTAGCAACATGGTTTAGTGATGGTTTTTGTCAGTGTTACGTTGATGGTTGGACTAGATGATCTGAAAGGTCCCTTCCAACCTAAGCTACTGTATGGTTCTCTGATAAATACGACATCACATTTTCAACACCTATCATTGGAACAACAAGGAGAAATGCAGGATCAGTTCCATGGTTTTGAAGTAATCCTATTCATTCGATCTTCAAGCCAAATGAAACAAAACAGAAACTGTCCTACTGCACAAAATACTGGCAGGTTTGTTTGCAGGTTTTATCAGTATCCTTTTTGGTATTATGGGACTTCTTCATGAGCAGCCTTTTTCAAGATGAGCTTTCCAAGGTGAAAACTGAAATAAAAATAGGACGTCACAGAGTAGTTTTCTTTGCATTTGTCCTACTGCTTTTATTTATAAAAGGTGAATTTTTTATTGATGTTGCTAGCTCAAAATATTTACCTAAATGTATTATCAGTGACTGTGATGAATTTTTATGGCATTTTAATGCAGTTCTTAATACTTTCTCATTTTAATCTTTGAAGTATAACGCATCTATGAGACAGCTGGTAGCTGGTATTTTATTTCTATCTGTATACATGCTGAAAGCATTGTGTTATTATTATGGACGTTAAAGGAAATACACTGTTACATAAGAATTCTGCTTATCCCGTGAATCCATAGATTTTTAGATATAACAAAGTGAACTGTGAAAAAACAGTATACAAAACGTTAGTTATCTAGCTATCAATACAATTTTTTTTTTATGGAAGAAATATGGAAATAACTCAGCCTTTTATCACTTTTTAAGAAATAAATCCCAGTATATCAGTAAATTGAGGAGACAGCAAAAAAATCTCATACTCCAGCAGGCAGGACAGTATTCAGTCTCAAGCTATAACTCTGTGAGACATGTATTATCTTACTGCTGAGCAGTGAATTTGAGAGAAATAATACAATTGAATAATTCTAAATAATCTACAATAGGTCTCTTGATAGCCTAAATTTAAAGCAGATGCTGAAGTTTTTTCTTGAAAGGCTAGTTATAAATTGGTACATCGGCTACAGGCTTCAGGGCAGGTAAGACTGTGATGGGGAAAGGATCTGTGGCAAAAAGGGCTGACAAAAAGCTCTTGTTGGGGCTTTTTGAAGTCTGGACAAGACCTCTGCTTGTCCTGAGGCTGTCAGCTAGGGGATTGTGTGGCTGAGGGAGCCTGGACAGAGCCACCACCACCCCTGGTTGATCATGCATCCAGGGGATAAGAGGCTTCAGGGAGGGCAGGGACTAGTCCCTGGCCACAGAGCACAGAGTGGGAACCCAGTGCTTGGGGGTGTGCCCCAGCGGGTGCAGCAGCTGCAGTCTTCATGGCCAGGTCCTGTGCCTCTACTAGCGTATAAGGTAAGGTCAGTCACTCCAGGGGGCTCAGCTATGGTTTCTACCCTGTCAAAGTCTGTTTTTAGAAAAGCTGTGGGCACCCAGACAGAGGCCCCATGCAAACATATGGGCGTCCAGGCCTCTGGCTGCAGAGAGTGCCAAAGCTTGGCACTGGCAATGGAGGGTAGTGGAGACAATACCTGTATCAGATGCGAACAGGTGAATGATCTGCTCAACCTGGTCGCCCAGCTGAAGGATGAAGTGGAGAGGCTAAGGAGCATCAGGGAGTGTGAGAGGGAGATTGACTGGTGGGCCCACTCCCTGAGAGTAAAGGAAAAGGTTGAGTTCCCGTGTAAATCAGAGGACCAGCTCCCCTTTTGTCACCAAGCAACAGGAGGACATCTCAGAGAAGAGGGGGAATAGAAACAGGTCCCTGTTCGGGGAAGCAGGCGAGTCCCCTCCCAGCTTCCCAGTTACCCCTGCAGAACAGGCATGGAGTCCTGCAGGAGGAACTGGCTGATGGAGAGGAGGATGGCATGCCCAGACTACAGAAGTCAGGAAGTACACGTCACCATAGACCCAGCATCAGTCTGGGCATCACCCAGCATGGACCCTAGCTCCAAAAGGAAAAGCAGAAGGGTCATTGTTGTGGGTGACTCTCTACTCAGGGGGGCAGAGGGACCAATATGCTGCCCTGACCCGCTTCACAGGGAAGTCTGCTGCCTCCCTGGGGCCCAGTTCAGAGATGTAACCAGAAGGCTGCCTAGTCTAATATAGCCCTCTGACTACTATCCCTTAGTAGTTATGCAGGTGGGAAGTGATGAGGTCAATACCAGAAATTTAAAAACAATCAAAAAGGACTTTAAGACACTGGGGAAACTGGTTGAGGGATCAGGGGCCCAGATAATTTTTTCGTCAATATCCTCAGTGGCAGGTAGGAATACTGAGAGAAATAAAAAGACATGCACAATAAACAAGTGGATCAGAAACTGGTGCCACCAATGAACTTTTGGGGTTTTTGATCTCAGGGAACTTTATACGGTACCAGGTCTGCTAGCAACAGACGGAATACACCTGTCTCAGAGGGGAGAAAGATACTACCATGTGAGTTGGCCAGGCTTGTTGAAAGGGAGTCAAACACAGATCCAGTAGAAATAAGCCTAAGGAGAATCTTCAGCCTGCCATCTCAGTGGCAGTGGGGGATGGTGATACATATGGTAACGAAGACATAAGAAGTAGTAGTAGGTTGGCAACTACAGAAGGGACTGAGCACGGCCGGATGGGAAATAGGGTTCATCCCAAACAAAATGTGGCAGGACAACTAGCCCAGCTGAAGTGTATCTACACAAATGCACGCAGCATGGGCAACAAACAGGAGGAGTTGGAAGCCATTGTGTGGCAGGAAAGCTACGATGTGGTTGCCATCATGGAAATGTGATGGGAGGAATCACATGACTGAAGTGCTGCAATGGATGGCTACAAGCTCTTCAGAAGGGACAGGCAAGGAAAAAGAGGAGGAGGGGTAGCCCGGTAGGTTAGAGAGGATTATGAATGTCTAGAACTAACTGAGGGTAATGGTAGAGTTGAGTGCCTATGGGTAAGAATCAGGGGGAGGGACAGCAAGGCTGTTATCGTGGTGGGAGTCTTTTACAGACCACCCAACCAGGATGTAGAGGTTGACGAAATGTTCTATAAGCAGCTAGCAGAGGTCTCAAGATCGCTTGCCCTTGTCCTGGTGGGAGACTTCAACCTACCAGATATCAGCTGGGAACCCAATACAGCTGTGAGGGAACACTCCAGAAAGCTCCTGGGGTGTGTCAAGGATAACTTCTTCACACAGCTGGTGAGGGAGCCAATTAGGGAAGGAGCACTGCTAGATCTATTTTTTGTAAACAGAGGAGGACTTGTGGAGGATGTGACAGTTGGAGGCCATCTGGGGTACAGGGATCATGAAATGATACCTGTTCAGCAGGCCGTCCCTGCGCGCAATAAAGTGAGCCGTTGGGGTAAAAGACCGGCCTGGCTGAACAAAGAGATAAGGTCACAGCTCAGCGAAAAATGGGGAGTTTATGGCCTTTGGAAAAAGGGGCAGGCCACTCAGGAACATTATAAAGGTGTAGCAAAGTTATGTAGGGAAAAGATTAGAAAGGCCAAAGCCCAGCTTGAACTTAACCTGGCCTTGGATGTTAAAAACAATAAAAATAATTTCTATAAATATATTAGTAGCAAGAGGAGGACTCGGGAGAGCCTCTATCCACTACTGGATATGGGAGGTAACATAGTGTCAAAGGATGAAGAGAAAGCTGAGGTGCTGAATGCCTTTTTTGCCTCAATCTTTAGTAGCGGAATAGGGTGTCCCCCGAGTACCCACACCCCTGAGCCAGCAGATAAAGGCAGGGAGCAGAATGACGCCCCTGTAATCCAAAGGGAGGTGGTGAGGGACTTGCTCCAGCACCTAGACACAATCTAGTCTGTGGGCCCAGACTGGATGCACCTGAGGGTACTGAGGGAACTGGCGGAAGTGCTTGCAGAGCCACTCTCCATCATTTACCAGCAGTCCTGGCAAACTGGGAGGTTCCCAGCTGACTGGCAATTCCATAGTACCATATTCCTTTCTCCATTGACACTGGCTAACATTCAGAAAAATATGAAATGTGACAAAAAGGGAATTTTCTTACAGTGTGTATTAAAGATAAAACAATAAATAACTTGTAAATATAGAACACAGTTCTTAGATATAACTCCCTCAGACTCCTGTGCTGGAAGACCATGACTGGAGGGAATGATAAACTCCCAACAGAACCCTAAATTTGCTTGAGACTTGCTGCTCCAGCTAGATGCACATAAGTCTAAGGGGCCTGATGAGATTGATCCCAGAGTGCTGAAAGAGCTGGCCGATGTCATCGCAGGACCTCTCTTTTTTTCAGTTATTTTTCAGTGATACTGGGAATCTGGAGACATCCCAGTTGACTGGAAGCTGGCAAATGTTGACCCAATTTTCAAGAAGGGTAAGAAGGAAGACCTTGATAATTACAGACCTGTCAGTCTCTCTTCATTGCCTGGTTAAATTATGGAGAAGGTTATTCTGGGAGTTATTGAAAAACACTTGAGAGACAATGCAGTCATTGTTCGTAGCCAGCACTAACTTAATTAACTAGCTTAACTAACTTAATTTCCTTTTATGACAAGGCCACCCATCTAGTTGATCATGGGATGTCAGTACAATTGTGTTTTTTTTAATTTTAGCAAAGCTTTTGATATTGTCTCTCACAATATCCTTCATAAAATGTCCAGCATACAATTGGACAAGACCATAATACATTGGGTGAGAAACTGACTGAAATGTCAGGCTCAAAGACTTATAGTAAATGGAATTAAATCAGGCTGGCTGCCAGTCACCAGTGGGGATTTTAGGTTCAGTGCTCTTTAATGTTTTTATAAATTATCTGGATGCAGGAATCTAATGTAGCATAAGTAATTTGCTGATGATACTAAATTAGTAGGTGTGGACTCCCTTGAGGGTAGAGAGACTTTAGAGAGAAATCTGGATAGACTAGAGAGCTGGGCAATCACCACCTGCATGAAACTTAACGACAGTAAGTGCCAGATTTCTCACCTAGGATGGGGTATTCCTGCTTATACCTACAAACTGGGGAATGAGAGGCTGGAGAGCAACCCCACAGAAAGAGACCTGGGGGTTTGGGTTGATGGCAAGTTGAATATGAGACAACAGTGTGCCCTGATAGACAAAATGGCCAACAGTGTCCTGGGGTGCATAAGCACAACATAGCTTGCCAGTCAAGGGAGATGATGGTCTCACTCTACACTGCACCACTGCAGCCTCAGCTTGAGTACTGTGTGTAGTTTTGGACACCTCAATATAAGAAAGAGGTACATCTATTAGAGTGTGTCCAAAGAAGGGTGACCAAGATGGTGAAAGGTCTAGTGGGCAAGACTTAGGAGGAGTGGTTGAAGTCACTTGGCTTGTTCAGCTTGGAGAAGGCTGAAGAGTGACCTCATCATAATTGGCAACTTCCTCAAGGGTAGGCAGTGGAGGGGAAGGTGATGATCTGTCTCTGGTGACCAGCAACAGGACATGAGGAAATGGAAAGAAGCTGCAACAGGGGAAGATCAGATTGGACATAAATAAGGGTTCTTCATTGAGAAGGTGGTCAGTTACTCAAGCAGACTCCCCAGGGAAGTGGTCACAACATTAAGGCTGTCAAAGTTCAAGGAGCATCTGGATGACGTTCTTAGTCATAAAGTTTAGTTTTAGGTAGTCCTGTGAAGAGAAGGGAGTTGGACTCAATGATCCTTATGGGTCCCTTCTGACTTGACATATTCTATGATTCTATAACTTGTTTAATCTGTAATGTCTAAAATTCCAAGACCTGCAGCCACTACACAGGTATTGTCCAGGTATTGTTCCTACTCATTTAGAAAGGAGTCTGGCCTATGTCTGGGTGAGGACCTGAAGAAGTTCACTAATGGTGTCTGATATGTATGCTTTTTTGCAAGGCAGAAAGCAATAAATAAATGCTTTAATATATATATATATTAATATTATCCTCCACCTTACTAAGAGATATTGTCTCTCAGTTTATCCAGTTCTTTAACAGACTGTGGCAAGGAGATGTCAGCTTCAACTTTGTTACTTTTCCTCACTTTCATTTTACTTTCTTCAATTTAAAACTTAGTATTTTTAATATATTTAGTTGAAAATAAATGTTTACAAAACAAATGAGGTGATATCAGACATGGACAAACTATTTGTTTCTTTATGGTGTACTATGACAGCAAATACATTATTCGCTCCCCTATCAAAAAAAAACCTAGTAAACATCTCATTTTTATTCACCATTTATAAGTCTGTCACTTAGTCAATATTTTTTGCTAAAATATTTAAGAATTTATCAAAGCAGATTTGTTTGACATTTGGAATTTAGTAACTAATAGGAATGTCATGTATTGATTAATATACTATACACAAAAACAAATTAGTGGTTGTTATGAACAACACAGTCCTTTATAGTATGCTGTCAGAGAAAAAAACTTAGAGTTACTTAAGGAGCATATTGTTGTAAATTATATTTATTTCAGCTCTTTTATTTCACACTAGGAGTGGATATATGAAAAGCCAGTGACTTCTGCCATACATTGATAGATGAGCCTCTCAATAAATACAAAATGTAAATTTGAGAGGAATTGCTAAAACATGCTAGAGGTTTCTAAACTAGATACTGTCTCCGGGAGGGGGATTGGGGGAGGAATATTCTAAGAGTCATTGCATATATCATATTCTAATGAATATTCAGTATATCTCGGTGTCCCAAAGAGTGAATGAAGTCTCTCAGTCATGTTGTAAAAAGAAAATTGAATAATCCAGGCAGATTTGCTTCCTAAGAATTGATTTTATGTTGCCTTTTCAATTAACCACCACAGCTGAGTTTCAAAAAGGGTGTCAGTCTGACCTCGGTGCCTGGGAATGTCATGGAACAGATCATCCTGAGTGCCATTATGCAGCGCATGAAGGACACCCAGGTG
>JAOXJM010000001.1:158447658-158461628 GCA_026413425.1 Tringa solitaria
GTCACTTGAGCGTATTTACAATCCTCCTCGCCAATCTTCCGTTACTTTCCCACAACATCAGTCAAGGACTTTTTCAACTTCTCACAGAAGCTGAGAGGGAGCATAGACAGAACAAGCTAGCCAATGGAACATTCCATACCATAGACATCATGCTCAGTATATAAATGGAATTTGGTCAGCAGTCAGCGATCTGCAATCACTTCTCGGGACAGACTGGGCAACCAGTCACCGGGTACTAGGAGTGACTTGTGTTCCATTACTCTATTTTGCATATTCTTTTACCATTGTTGTTATTTTTTTTTCCCTCTTCTGTTATTGTTCTATTGAACTGTCTTTATCTCAATCCAAAAGTTGTTTTCTTTTCCTTTTTCCCTCTTTTTCTCCCTCTTCTCCCTGTTCTTTTGCGGGGAGGAGAAGTGAGTGAGCAGGTGTATGGCCCTAGAAGTTTGGAACTGAAATTATAACTGGCTTTTTTATTAATCACTGGTGATGTGAAAAACATATGGTCTGTTAAGTAAATGGGAAAAAATCGAATTACTTTAATAGAAAGGAAGTGGGGAGAAAGCATGATAACCTAACTCAAAAATGTCAAAATTGCTGAGAAACTGGAAAGAAAGAATGTTTTCTGCCTCTACCTTAAAAAGATAAAGAATATTTAAACAAAGAACTCCTAGTTAATTATTTGAGCTTTTCACAAGCAGGGATTTCAAAGTGTAAAATTAATTAAATAGGAAGGTTACACCATCTTCATAACTAGGGATCTTTAAAATGAGTTTTGACTGATATGTGAGATGCAAGAAAGAACTAGATATTTGTTTCCAGACATATTTTCTGTGGTTCTAACACAAAAATTACTCACACCCCAATAAACATTTTTTTTTCCAGAATACTGTAATTATTTTAAAGCAGGTTATAAGAACAAAGGACTCAACCTACTACAATGTAATATAATAACCCATTTACTCTTCACAACAGCCCTCCTGTAGCAAATTCAATGACAAGTACAGACTGGTATCACAAATAATGGTGCAAGTCTAGTAAAATTGGAAATATGTGAAATATATGCACAATGTTTTTTAGAAGCACGTAAGCAATAAAAAAAATAATTAATTGGATTCACTTCGCCTGAGTATATTTATTCCCCTAGATGCTTCAAAGAAAAGAAGTGTAATTTCATATCAAGCTAAGGAGCTGAAAGACAATTTCCTCTTCAAGGAAGCTGTGGAGCATACATGTACATTCCTATATGATAAAATGATGGCACTGGGGAAGAAAAAAATTAAGTTACATGAAGTACGAAAGATAATTAAAATTGCATAACTGTTCCTCAAGTAAACAGTAAGTCCTTTCATATTGGATTTTATTAAATGAAAGCCAGCTGGGATAGCAAGGTCTGGTATACTTACTCCAATTGGTATCCTGGGATGTATTAAGAAGATTGTGGCCAGCAGGTTGAGGGAGGTCATCCTCCCCTCTACTCTGCCCTGGTGAGGGCACATCTGGAGTACTGCATCCAGTTCTGGGCTCCCCAGTTCAAGAAAGACAAGCAACTATTGGAGATAGTCCAGCAAAGGGCTACAAAGATGCTCAAGGGAATGGAGCGCCTCTCTTATGAGGAAAGGCTGAGAGGCCTGGGTCTGTTTATTCTGGAGAAGAGATGTCTAAGGAGGCATCTCATCAATGCTTACAAATTACAATGCCTTACAAATACCTAAAGGCTGGGTGTCAAGAGGATGAGGCCAGACTGTTTTTGGTGGTGCCCAGAGACAGAACAAGGGGCAATAGGCATAAACTGGAACACAGGAACTTCCATCTAAACATGTGGAAAAACTTCTCTACTTTGGGGGTGACAGAGCACTGGAAGAGGCTGCACAGAGAGCTTGTGGGGTCTCTTTCTTTGGAGGTATTCAAAACCCACCTGGATGTGATCCTGTGCAATCTGCTCTAGGTAAACCTGCTTTGGCATAAGGGTAGACTAGATGATCTCCAGGGATCCCTTCCAACATCTACTATTCTGTGTGTGATTCTGGGTGATGTAGACATCTAAGTACAGGAGCCTACAAGTGGGTGTTTAATGAGAGCAGGTTTTTTAAATTCACCTTCATAACTTTATTTTAGTCAGGGGAAATCTAAAGCTCCATGCAATTACCTAAACACAGGCAGATGCCTTAGAGTATCTGAGACAAGTGCAGCAGGCTATGAGAATGACTCAGAACTTGAGGCACTCATTGCCATCTTTGCTACTTCTTGAGGCCAGAAGAGGTATCTGACAGAAACTGAAATTAGATTAAACATCTGTCTTTATGCAAATAAATACCACTCTAAAAGTAAAATTCAGTAAAATTCAGTAAAATTCATTAAAGTATCAGATGTCATTTGAGATGCCTTGGGATATCAAAAACATGGCATTGGAAACCAAAATATTTCTGAAATGTGAGCTGTAGTTTTTACTTACTTGGAAGTTGTAAGCTTACTTTTATTAATAGCTGAGTACAGAGGAGCCTTGCCCAAGACGTGTGAGTCACAGATTCAAGCCTCTGTCATCTCTGAACAGATTCAAACATTCATCTTTCACTAATCTGTAAATTATTTTAGGTAATAGTATATCCCACTTATGTTAAATCAGTGAAAAATAATTTAAGATCTATTTGGCCTATAAATGACCATAAAAAAGAAGCATTATGGTATAACTTAGCACTTAAATTACTTATAAAGGTTTAATTTTTTTCTGAAATGAGATTTCACATTCTATGAGGTTATTTTGTGTTTGTTTCAAGATAGATAATCTTAACAGTGTAGCCAGTGTAGCTATTTGCAAAATACGATTCTACTTAATAAAATATGATTAAAATCCAAGACAAAGGGTTCTATTCCAGCTTTCATTGAATAATATAATACTTACTGGCAGTAACAGAAATCAGGAAATGGGGAAAAAAGATCATTTTCATTTTTATTGCCAATTTTACCTTATGTTTATGTAAGCATAATACGAACAAACTTGAAGACCGTAATTGCCACTGTTCTTGAAAATATACTCTGCTCTCTGTCACATATAAAATCAGAAAATTCTGTGAGACTGCAGAAAAATGGCACTAGTATTATTTCATTGTTATAGTCTGAAGTTTTTAGCATCTGAAGAATAACACATTTTCAGAGACTATAGCGACATATATATATTATATATAGTGACACTGTGTAGCTACACTAGTTAGCTCCAGTTCATCAGTAACATGAGTCAGCATTATCTAAGGATAAAGCTTAATTGTTTTCATAAATAGGAATTACAGCAAGTCTTTGGTGGAAATTTCCATGACATCCACATTAATATCTCTGAATGAATTAGTAATGATTACCATTAACACAGTGAATATCAAATATGTTGATAAAGATGGGACACTTTAAAAGAAATAGAGACATAATAAAATAAATTTTGACATTATAAATTCATGTGGTTCTAATACTAATGGCAATGATCATAGTTAATTCTATGATTGTATGATTAATTTATTTGGTATTTTCACAGGTGGAATTGTAGCATATGAAGGCACGGACTCAGGTCAGGGGTGCAACCAGGATTGTTTATTACAAGCCACACTCAATTTATATAGTCTTTCAGATCACTCAGTCTTTTTCCACTAAGTCCATCAGTGTTATCATCTTGCCCGATCAATATCTTCTTAAGAGCCCAACAGCCAGATGGGTGGATTCTTCTCTAATCAGAAGAGCGTCAGGTACTGTTTATGAGCTGTTTTTTGTTAGCATTTCTGCTTATTCTGCTCCTTGTGCTGGTCTTTGCTCTTCCACAGTCTTGGTCTCTGCTTCTTCACAATCTAACATCCTGTAAACCCACATGGAATATATCCAGTTCTGATGGGGATGCAATACAAGTATCAGTAAGGTCCTTAGTGTCAATGTCCTGCTTTGTTTACATAAAACAAAGAACAGTAAATATTTTGAAAATTGATTATTGCAATAAATCAATTAGTTTATTGGTAAGTAAAAGAGAATGATATTTGCCTTTAACCACAAAACCAAACCAAATTAAATGAAAGAAAGAAAGAAACAAACAAACCAAACCAATAAAACCCAGAACTGCCATTTACCCTCACATAAAGCTATTGTTTCCTGGCTTCTGCTAGCTGAAGGCTCACACTCCTGCTGTTCACAACATGGAACAGTATAATGAATTTGAGCGGGAGAAATTACTGAAAAAAATTTACATAATTTGTTGGTTTGAATATCAAAAAGAAACCAGCTGCATACAGAAGGAATACATCAAGTACTGAGTGATAATTAGCCCAGAAGTATTTCAGCCCAAAAGTGTCATCACCTTAATGTATTAGCGACAGGAAAAACTAGTTTATATTGGGGAGAAAAGAAAATAAGGGTAGACCAACAATTTATGATGGATTTTAAAAAAATACACAAAGGTTAAATTTATTTCCACCTCCATCTGAGGATGATAGATGTTTCTGGATAAAGTCCTTATATAAGCTCAAGGTATCATGTGCCCGAGTGTAGTCAGAATGAAAAGCAGAATTAAAAGGTCAGTTGTCAAGGGGAGCTGCTCTGGATCCAGCCTCACCCACAGTGAAACATCAGATCTCAGTGCACAGTGGGGTTTCCTGAGGCTGGGAAACACCAGGGCAGCATAGAGACATACCAGCAGTCAACAGCTCTCGGAGAGATGTTGATGAGGCCTGGGCATTTCCAGAGCAAAGGCGTCCCACCCCACCTCCCCCTACAAAAAGTAGCTGGGGGAGTGAAGGCAACCAGGAGCACTGTGACCAGAGCAGGCAGGTGGGGTGTGGTGCAGCAATTTGTGTGAGAGTTCATGCAGGAAGGGTGTCATGATTCTCCAGTTTCTCCAGGAGAACGCCATGGGGACGGTGTCGATCCAGTAGATCAGAAAAATCCACAGGGAATCTGTCTTTTTAATATATCAAAATCTATCAAATAAACTATGACAATCTTTATTAGTTATTCACAACACACAAGAAGTTTTAAATTGGAACATCCTGATAGAAACAGTAATGAGCCAATTAAACAGTAGTCCTAATGTTCAGAATTTATCGGTGTACATATTGCATGCATATACTTTTATTTTATAAATGGCAGTAAAAGTCGTGTCTTAAACATTCATTATTGAGTTTAAAATAAAATATGTTTTAAAAGTCCTTTAATTACTTTTGATTATTAGAAGTTTTTACCTTTTCTTTATATTAAATTCTTTTCAGTACCAGGATATCTTCAATGAGCCTAACTGCCACTAGATTACCTACCATTCACTAACCTTCCATTCTACCTGCCATTCACTAACACGAAGATCCTGACCTCCAAAGTTAGGCCTGTATATCCTCGTGTTTTGTTTAAGTGGAGTCAGTATTGGCATGGCTTTTATCACTTAATTTTTATACTCTCCACACAGGGTGGTTTTATTGCTATGGAAAGCTTGTTTGGTTAATTTTGGTTTTTTGCTTATGTGTTAGGGTAGCTGGGATGAAGCTAGTGTCATTGTATGTGTTTTCAAATTTCTTTCAGGTAATTTCTCCCTTAATTTTGGACCCATGTCTTGTAAAGGACTTGCTCTTCAGAGTACGTGTAACACACTTAAAAATACCTTAGGGAAAGTAGAGGGAACTAAATAACAGAAAAATAAAAAGACAAAACCAGAACATTTGATATGGAAAGCTACAATGTTTTCCAGATAATTACTGTGAGCAACCTTACAAATAACACCAGCTTACCATTTAAACAGACAAGGTAAGTCATTTAGCCCTTGTTAAAAGTAATTGGATATACTGTGCTGATTCTGTTTTGCACTGATTATTCCAGTAAGAGAGATTTAACAAGATGTCAATTATAAATCAAATCTTATTCACAGTGAATTCAATGTAAGTTTAATCTGTGATTTCGGCAGGACTAGCATTTCATTTTAATGAGTTATATGTTAGTATAGATAATATAAATCTAATAAAATATTGCCACAAGGTAAAACTAGCCTGCTTTTAAAAAGCAGATCTGCAAATCTTTATCCAGACAGTCTCATTTGAAGTTATCTCAACATTATGGAAAGGATTTGAGGGTAGTTTTGTATCTATGTATTTGCTTTTGATTTTTTAACAAAGTTTGAGTTCAGAACTATTATGATTTTTTTTTCTTTCTTAAGAAAAAGAATGTTTCTGGAAGAAAAAAAGAAGAAGAGGGAAAAAAAAGAGGGATCAAAATGGATGTACTATCCCATATATCTCCCCCCAGGTTTTATACTGAAAAAGATTAAAGAGAAGTTATGATTGCATGTTTCTACACAAAAATGAAAGTCTGAAAATATCACTGAGGTCATTCTTACGATGCCTGAATTGTTGTTATATGTGTGAGCATTTGGGAGCATTATGAGAAGCCAGAAGAATCTGTGTAGAGCATATTTGCAGATACTGAATGTCTCTGCATGCAAGTATGCTATCCTAGTTTTTCACGACACTCACAGAACATGGGATTTGGAATGCTCTACAGATGTGGAAACAGCTGTGCACCTCAGATGCATCTGACACAGCCAGCATCTGAACAACTGCACCTCATCTGCTGACTAACAGAGCCCGTTTTCAAAATCAGATTGCGGAATTTTGAGGTCCATGGCTGCATCTACAGTGGCAAATGCAACCAGCCCATAGTGTCTCCTGTTTGCAGGACAAAGTGGTACTCCCAGATTCCTCAGGGACAGCCTCTTTATTGGAGATTGATTATGTCCAGAGCATCTAACACATAATTTTAAATCTCTTCTGTGGCCACCGTGATACCCTTTTGGACTTAAGACATGACAGGTATTTCCTGAGGTGTGCTTTTTTATCTTTTTTTCTTCCCCCATTACAAAGCATGTGAACACTATCAGAACTCCATGGCATTATCTGTGTGATTCCATCATAAGTCAATTTTAGGGCATGTGTTTCTCATACTTGGAATATGGAGGTTATGTAGAGTTGTTTGTTCTGCTAAGTCCAATAGGAGTGTGTTGGAGGACTATGCAAGGCAGAGGGAGCCAAGCCTGGAATAGCATTGGCTAAATTGCCTTTTAGGAAAGAGTCCACCTTAGCCCCTGAACAACGACTGGGCATTGTGTCAGAGAATGTTAAGTTGTACAAAACCCCGCCAGTAAAAATGTAAAAATAAAATAAAGAAATAAAAAAACCCTATAAACAATCGGTGGATTGGGGCTTATGCCTGTTTCCTGATAATCCTTCATTTAGCAGTATAAATAAAGGCCTTTTGTTTTCCACTTTCTTTTAGCTGTATCTGCTTACATAACAAATGTAATAGCAAATTTGGTTAACTACATAAAATTATTCTTGAACGACAAGAATTTTCTGATGCCAGTGTCATTGCTTTGCGGATCACATCGTCACTTAAAATTTTTTTGCAGTATGAATGAATGTGGGATGCTCTCATCAAGTGAAGATCCTTTGCTAGATACATTATGGAGATTTTCACTTCGCAGAACATCATGCAAATACAATTAAGCAGAAGCAAAGAAAAGTAATGATAAAAAGTCAGAAAATGAAGTCACTACAACTTTGGCCAAAGATTAGTTCCAGAGAATGGAGAAGGAGTAGAGCTAACAGTGAAAAGAATCGATAGGTGGCAGGCAAATTCTACCTTTTATGTATTGGATCATGTGCAGAAAATTAATAGTTTCTAGTTGTACAGAAGAGAACAACAGATCAATATATCGAAAAGGATATGTTCATTTTATACATAGCACAATTGGCAATACAGCAATGTTTTTTATGTGGGTTTAGTAATTTCTATTGAATGTGAGTTTTGGGCATGTTGCAAAAAAATAGTTTTAAAAAAGTGAACTCTACAGAACTGTTAAAAAAAATACCCCAAGCACTCCTATATGTTTATCTGTTGCATTTATTTAGTCTTGGTTCTGTTGGGAGCATATTCCCATACTGAAAAAAAAATAAATATACATTTACCACAAACAGGATGGCTGAAAGGTTAATTCCTGCCTTACAGTACTTACGGCCAAATTCTAAAAGGCATATGGAAGTAGGTCTAACGCTAACTCCTCCAAAATAACATCACAGATGTGTTACCAAAATTTGTATGCTGGGTAAGCACAGTATTTTCATACATTAAATGTACACACAATCTGCAGACAGATGATGTTGCCGGACGAAGAAGCAGACGCATAAGTGTGAGGTCAGGAATAACCTTAGGCCACTTACCTGTGCAGTCCTAAATGGTATATTTCAGATACTTTGATTATTGGTCTGATGTATAAAATACATTGTTAGGCTGGGTTTTTTTTTTTTTTCTTAAAAGTCCCTAACATGATAATATAGACATGAATGTATTTTCCAGAAATGGTAATTTTCATGGTGGATGGTCCTCCAGTGGAGGGAGGAATGGGCCATTACTGTATCTGCACTGGAAGACAATGGCTTAAACAGAAAGACAAAAAAAACCCCAAACAACTAAGCAAACAAAAAGCTTCTAAAATTATATTTTCCTCATGCACACACATGCACACCTGAAGTGTGTCCCAATTATGGGACAGAGAGGTGGAAACATTTGTAACAATAGCATTAGAGTGTGTGAAAAAATAGCCTGTTTAGTGACATTCAGCTAAAACCATAAATTCCTGCTCTGCCTGGTGGGTAGCCTAAATAAAAACCAAGATAGGAAAGCTAATGTTCCATGAAAAATTATATAAAGAGAGAAAAAAAATTTATAACTAAGTGCTACACTACTTTCTGTTTCTCTCTGAGTTTCAGAGAAATGTCTGGCAAATCTTTTTTTCATTATGATCTTTCTGAGAATCCCAAATGCAACTTATCTAAAGAATTAACAAATACACTCTAGATTCCTCATCTTCTTTGTAGAATAGGGAGAGAAAAGAGCCATTCACATAAGTCATGTTTACCTTCTCTCTCTCTTCTCAAGAGTTTTATTGTTTGTGGAGAATTCATTATTTATTTATTTATTTTGCAATAACTGCTATCTGGAGCTTACAGCTATGTACTAATGGTTTTCATTTACTCTTTATTAGTTGTAGAGTATATTTTTACAGTATTTATGCACTTTCTCAAATCTGTAGGAATTCAATAACTATGCTGGCTCATGACTTGGCTGTCAGCTAAATTTGGACCTTACAGCTCCCAAAACATCTTTTTTCACTACTGAAAGGTATTTTGATAAATGTCTTTCTAAGGCAGAAGTGGTTGAATCACTTTTATACAAATATATTTTAATACTGTGGTGATGTCAAGAATCATAGTAAAAAATATCTGCATCTTCTATTCAAATGTATCTATTGCTTTTTGTCATTATTGTGCCTCTATTTGTAAAAGGAGTTGTAGATGTAAGGTAATTTTCTGCTTAAAAAGGGAATTTCATTTAAGCTTTTCTCTACATGACCTGCTTAAGTCAAAATACATCTCTCTGCTTTCTGTGGTGAGAAATTAATTGCAGTAGCTGGTACTTAAAGTAGGATATTTAGATGAAGAACAATTAATAAAGAAATTCAGAAAGAATTCAAAGAAGTTCAACCTCTTATAGCGAACAATGAAAGCTACATAGAGTACTGATTTTCGGAAAGGGCTAGGATAGGATAAGGAAGCTTTGCCACCTGTGTGCTCTGAGCTCTGCATCACCTGGCAGAGTGCTGATGAACACCTTTTAGACTACAGGTGTTAGTGGCAGCCCCTTCTGCTCTGTCAAGAACATAGACAATATCAGAAGATATCCAAATGTCTAATTTTGGTAAAGCACACCATTTGTACGTTTAAGAACTTTACTGGATCAAGACCAGAATCCTGAGTCATTTATAGGACTAAACAATTACACATATCACAGAAAAACTGAGAATGCAAACTGGGAGATTGTGTCTTGTCTTTTTAGTTTTGAAGCAAAAATATTTATTTTTTTGGCAGAGATGTACTTCTGTCCACTGAAAACATTGCTTAAAAAAAGTGACTAACAAATTTATTTCAATTTTAGATAGATGAATTACTGATAATATGCTAATTTACATTTATATTTTAAAGCATGTAACTCAGAACAATGCAGGTAATCTATTATTGATCCTCAAAGGCACACCAATACCTGACAATTTTTTTTTGGTTTTGTGTTTTGTTTTTGTTTTATAGGCTGGCATTACTCCAGTCCAGATTTTGTATTCCTAATAGCTTGCATTAATTTAGCTTTAATCATTCAGTTAATGCCATTAATCATCTTATAGTTCTAATTTAATCAGAGAAAATTAACAATTATGCTTTTGTAACAATGAGAACTATATAATGACGCTAACCTGTAAATTATTTTCTTTTTCCTAGTAAAACTTCCATGAGACCTTAACATTCCTGTACTCTCTTTTTTCATTCGTTACACCTTCAATGCACTATACTGGGATTTGATTTTTCAAAACATAAAATTAATTAAAACTAATCAACATCAGCAGCTTTTGTATTCAGAAATGGATCAGCTGAAAGGTATTTGGTTAAGTCAATGTATTCTTTATCAAACCTGTTCCACTAGTCTTTTCATTGTCTAAATCCCAATTTAGTGGTTATATTTTAAATATATGTTCTACCTTTATAATCTGAAAAAGGCAAAATAGAAGAGGATTGCAGACTGATGAAAAAATAGAGATTATCAAATATTGTACAGCATACATATCAGATGTAGAAAATATGTGTTTGTAGCCAACTAAAAGGAAATATAATTTATTTTATATTCATTTGTTTTTAATATTCAGATTGAAGTTCTAACAATTTAAAAAAAGCCAAACTCAAGTCAAATGGAGATTCCATGGAGACAAATAGAAACCTAAATCTATGGGTTAGGAAATTCCCTATCTAAAGGTGCTGCCATTTTGTAGGAGATGAGGAAAAGTGTTGTAGGATTGAGTGTTTATTTCTTTTGTGAGTATCTTATAAATTCAGCTTGTTTGCTAGCACAGCGAAGTTGACAAACAGACGAAATCTGATGCTGAAACATTATGCTCTGTTTTACTTTACCCATGTTTACATGGTAATTTGCAAACAAATACAAACAAGCTCATGCAGTGTTACAGACCAGCCTGTCGGTAGCCAGATGCTTGTCAGATCTGAACAGGAAGCCTTGAAGGCAAGTTAGCGTGGTGCTACTGTTGAGCTTCTGCCGCTATGCACAGCTTGTTGTTCTAGGCTTGGCACTGCTCTATTTGTGACTAAACAGCTGTTTAAACTAAAAATAACTTTGGAAGAAAGCTGAATCCTGAGGGGAAAAAAAAAGAGGCTACGGGTGAAGAACTACCTGGGTTCTGGTTAGATCACTAATGTTAGCACAGTTGGAAAAATGGGGAAAACTGCCTAGGGTCTGCATGCGAAAGTAGCTCACTTTGACAGAGATTAATGGAGGCAAATCTGTTACTAAATGGCTAACACAAGCAGATGCTTTTCATTTAAGAGATGAATTTAGAAGTTGTATCACTTTGTTAAGTCTAAATGTGATCAGCTAACTTCAGACATCTTTCATGTTTATGTTCTGAAGTCCTTTATTTCCATCTGACCTTACACTGAGAAAATGTGTATGATTTCAGCAGGAGCAGCCAGCATATTAAGCACATTATAGAATCAGGGTCAGGATCTAAGTATTATGTAAGTGATTATAATAACCACGTGACAGTAAAGAATTATTAATCCTCTAGCCTGCATTAAGTCATGCTTCTTAAGGTTACACCCAGATATTTTAAAAACTCAGAGTCACTTAAGAAAAGCTTTAACACAGTAAATCTACCAGATATCTAATTTCCTTTTCCTAGCTACAACTCAGCAATAGCTGGAGAATCTGATTATCCTAATCAATTCCAAAACTGCAAGTCTCAGCGAATGTGTTTCAAAGACAGAAGTTCAAATAAATTTCACAAAACTACATTATAATATTATGATAGATGTAAAGTCCTTTATGGTAAAACTTGATCTGTATCTTCTATTTTAACTATGGAATCAAATCACAATAGTCTAGGTGGAAGGGACCTCTGGAGGTCTCTAGTCCAACTCCCTTATACAAAGCAAGTTCAATAAAATCAGATTGCTCAGCACCATTTTCAGTCAATTTCTAAGTTGCAAATCCCACCACCTTTCTGGGCAACCACTCCAAGTATTTTACCACACACATGGCAAAAAAAAAAATTCTTCTTACAGCTAGTCAGAATTCCAAGTGTTCCAAACTGTATCCTGTGCTTCTCACCCTTAATCTACCTTTTTCTTTTGCTATGTTTACCTGTGACAAAATTTGTAAAACCAATATATTCTTCTGTCTGAAAAATGTAGTATGTTTAATACTTTCTTATATATGGACTGTTTGGGAGAAATACATTGATTTAGAGTACAAAGTAGTCCATGGCGTGGAATGAAACTGCGGATGTTTTGTTTGAGACACAAACTAGTAGAGATGATCAACAAAGTCTGTTCAGGGAGATAAGAGGCAACCATTAAGAAATACTGGGAGTGCTACGAAACTCTTTCTTTGCCCTGTTTTAGAGAGACTTTATAATTTGGCTCTATCCTTTTTTTTTTTCTTTTAAGAAGAAAAAAGTCTCTCAAACTGAAGTTATCTCACTTCTCAAAATCTGAAACTTTATACAGTCTAATTCATCAATATTGGTTTTTATTTCTTCTCTTAACTTCTGCGACTTTTTTTTAAATTAAGACCGCAATTATTTTGATGAACCAATTTTCAGTCCCTTCTTTGGGCAGTGATGACAGCCTTTGAACTCAATTCATAAAGAGCAGAGATTTAATTAAGAGTTTTAAACCACTTGAAAGAATGAAGAAACTGATTTTGAAAGTGTGGTGAGTTGACCCTGAACAGCAGCTGAGCACCCACACAGCCTCTTGTTGATTCCCCTCACCATCAACAGAATGGGGGAGGGAATAGAAAGAACAAAATCAAGAAAACTTGTGGATTAAGATAAAGACAATTTAACAAGTGAAGGAAAGAGGAAAAAAAAATTGATGCATAAATCAATCACTCAGCACCACCCAAAAACAAACTGATGCTGTCTCTAAATAATGTCTGCCTTTGAAGACAATCACCTTTCTTTGTTTGCCTCCAGTTATTATTGCTAACTATGCCATCTTATGGTATGGAATATCACTTCGGCCAATTTGGGTCAGCTGTCCCAGCTATGTCCTCTCCCAGCTTCTTGCTCAGCCCCAGCCTATTCACTGGAGGGACAGAGGTGGGGCGGAGGGGAGGGGGAAGAGCAAACTTTGACACTGTACAAGCACTCTAGAAATAACCAAAACACTGTTTCAGCTACAAATCCAAAACACAGCACCATATGGCCTGCTATAAAGGAAGTTAACTCCATCCTGGTCACAACCAGTACAAAAAGTAATCCAAGAGTTTCACTTCTTGAATATACCTTCTGGAATATACCATCAAAATTTTAACATCTCAAATATCTCATATTTATGTACTTGAAAATAATCCTTATATAGCCTGCACAGAAATTCAAGCGTGGAGATGGAGGGAGTTGGACAGAGGACCAAAGAAACTGAAGGCTATGGTACAAATGTTCTCTTTTATTCACATATTCGGTTGAGATATGACACAAATTTTTCACAGTGATACCTGCAAACAATTTACAAGTTTTGCATATGAAGATTTGCTATTAAATAATTCTGTTTTTATAATATTTTTTAAAATAATAAGTATATTCTTTAGTCATATCTCCCAGGAGATCCTTGTGTTCCTTCTTATTAACTACAGTTTATATTGTTAGACTGTACTTGTCTTACCTTCAGTTTGAAGACTTAAGAATCCAAAGCAGTTTGTTCAGGTTTTCTCCATAGTCAATGGTTATAAATGGGTGCTTCCAAAGAGTAGCTGATCTAATTGTATGAAAAATGAAAACTTCTAGCGGTTCTTGTGTCGAATCAGCTTGATAACAACTTAAAACTTGTCTTTTACATGGCTGA
>JAOXJM010000001.1:158485563-158501911 GCA_026413425.1 Tringa solitaria
TGATACAAGCCAGGATGCTGTTGGCCTTCTTGGCCACCTGGGCACACTGCTGACCCATGTGAACCTGGCTGTGCACTAACACTCCCAGGTCCTTTTCTGCTGGGCAGCTTTCCAGCTACTCTGCCCCTAGCCTGTAGCGTTGCCTGGGGTTGTTGTGACTGAGGTGGAGCACCCGGCACATGGCCTTATTGAAACTCATCCCATTGGCCTTGACCCCCAAGTCCTTCTCCTCAGGGCTGCTTTCTAGGCATTCTCCACCCAACCTGTATTTGTACCTGGGATTGCCATGTCCCAGGTGCAGGAGCCTGCATTTCATGTTGATTCTTCATGTGATTTTCACGAGCCCACCTCTCATGTGTCATCGGCTTGCTTGCTGAGGGTTCACTCAATCCCACTGTCCATGTCTCCAACAAAAATGTTGAACAGCACTGGTCCCAGTACAGACGCCTAAGGAACACCACTCGTCACTGGCTGCCAATTGGACATTGAGCCATTGACCACAACTCTTTGAGGGATACCATCCAGCCAGCTCCTTATCCACCGAGGAATCCATAAGTTTCCAATTTTGAGACCAGAATGCCATGTGGGACAGTGTCAAACGCTTTGCATAAGTTCAGGTAGATGACATCTGTTGCTCTGTCCTTGTCCACCAAGCCTGTGGCAGTATCATAAAAGGCCACCAAATTTGTCAAGCACGATTTGCTCTTGCTGAAGCCATGTTGGCTGTCTCCAATCACCTCCTTATTTTCCATGTGTATGTACATTTCCATGTACTCATTTGAGTAAATGACCAAGGTTATTGGAACAGTAAAGATGACAAAATACTTATGAAGAACTCCTCACATAAATTCTTCTGCAAAAGTTTGAAACAGCATAGCAGAAAAGACTAGTTCAGCACATAAGGCTGTATTACATTAGATTTTTTTTAATTTTTTTTCTTTTGTGAAGAACAAAGAAACTTTAACAAGTATCTGTGATTTCAATTCAACTTGCTTTTTAATATTATAAAGTATTTTATTCTGTAGATCTCTGTTATACACAACTAGAGATTGATTTAACTAAAATTTACTATATTACCTTCATCTTTGAAGTCATTGACCATGATGGAACTGTAGATAATGTCAATTTGTCTCAAGATCTTAAAAAACAGCAAAAAACAGGAAACAACTGAAAAAATTAAAACCTTTTTCCATTATTATCTTTTACCAGCAGCACACTACTGAAACGATATTTGATCTTGATACTTGATGTGAGTGAAATGATATGTCATTTCTGTATTTCCAAGTGTCATTCCTCTTTTCCCATCTCCCTCAGGTTTCATTACCCACTGAATAGATTCTTGCATTCCCAAGTATCACCACTGTGCTTTGTGGTCCTGCTTCGATCAGAAAAATTCTGTTCAGTTTAATAGCATGTTCCCGTATCAGTAGTACTTTGAGACAAGTGTTCTTTCTCAAAACACTATAAGAGAATGGTATGTTTTTCCCATGAATTACAGTATTCTCTTTTCTTAGATAATTATGTTCAATTTGGATGCAAGATGGAACATAGGGAGTGTCAGTCTTCAGTTAATACGGTCTGTGGACATATCAAAGTCCCCAGAAATCTTCAAAAAATTTGAGAATTGTGCAGGTATGCAAATAATGTTAAGAATAAACATTGGAGGGCTTCTAACAGACTGGTCTTTTTTTACTTCTTGTGTCTTTACTTTCCTACACTCACCTAAACATTGCAAATAAGTAAACCTCTCCTCAGTTTTGAAGGTGATCTGGAGAACCTCCCCTGCTGACTAAGGATAATGGGTTTTCCCCCTACCCTATGGGAGAGGTTCTCCAGGGATAGTCCTGGAAGAGCTGGGGCAGTGGTTTGTATCTCAGACCGGGTTATTGGGGTTCTCTCACGTGCCATTGCTCCTCTGCACTCCTTTGTATTGATAGAAATAAATCTTTACTCATGTAACCTAGCAGTCACCAACATATATAAAGAGTTGTTTTGTTTCATTACTCTAACTAAGTTTGATTAAAAGCTGTCAGAAGCAGCAGCATTACTGGTTTCTCATTAGTGAAATAATTACTATGAGGATTGCCTTTTAAAAACTATAACTTACCTTCTTTACATGTCTCCTTCAGTTCCTTCCTTGCCAAACAGACAATAAACTCTTTGATGAGAATCAATCTGAACAATAGAAGGTCTGTGCTTGCTTATGAGGTAAAGGTGCTGAGTATAACACTCTGTGATAAATTAGTATACTATAGCTTTTAGAAGTATAATTTCAATACACAAAAATACGTATCTCTTTAAAATCTGAAAGGGTGTTGGCTTACCCAATTTTAATTGCAACAGAGTACCAACTGCAAGTGTCTGAAATACAGTGTAGCATAACAGTATTTTCAACACTGAGAATGAAATCTGTAAGAAATCCTTTTTCTTTTTAATCTGAAACAGTTTAATGATCTCTTTCCTGTCCGATGAAATTTAGCCTACATTAATGTTGTAGTAAATCACCTGAGTAAGCAACAAGACAACGCACACATACTGAGACATAAGCAAAGCCATATTCTCAGGCACCAGATGCTCTTACTACTACACAAGTCATTGTCATTAAAATGAACAGCACATATTCCTTGCTTGTGATATTCCATCAGTTATGCCAGGTTTGTGATAACAGGCTATTTCCAGGCAGTGGCTCCCAGCTGTGTTGCTTCATTTCTATGCATGGGTTGAATACATGAAGTCAGACTATGCATGGGAGCCAATGTATCTGTATTCTGTGCTCTTCTTAGTTTAGGTTTTATCCTGAAAAGTTTTATTTCTAATACAGAGCAGACACATTACTTTTATTTTTTTTTTTTCATTTTCTTCAGTTCTGTGTTTATAGTTGACATATTTAATTTTTGAAGAAATGAATTATTTTCGCAGAAAAATATTTTATAGAAAATATTGCAGTTCATGTAAGAGATCCTAAAGAAATGAAAAATCTACAACAAATTATGATATGCAGATAGGCTCAATAAAAATAGCAAAAAAACATCTCACTACAGCCAGTTTGCTAATGCTGACAGCACAATACTTGAACTTTCAGTTTTCCCAATCTTGACATTGCTTTTTCCAATCATCTTCAATTATTCTTATAAGAGCGGATTCCTTATATTTTGCAGTTCAATTCCTTAAAAAAATTATGCTATATTTCACAATAAAAAACTGATGTGCAAACTGGGTGGAGGAAACAGGCCTATGACTCAGCTTCTTAAGCAAAAAGTCAAGTCAGTGTTTAAAAACATTCATGACAATAAAATTCCCAATAACAAAGGTAATTTTTATAGCAAAACAGGAAAATAAAAATGGAGTTGGAAAGCTAAGCTATATCCAAAATTAATGATGGTGTCTGGCTGTATGAGGGAAATTAACATTCATGAGTGCTAGAAATTGCCCACAGAAGTATATGTGCATTACTTTTTAATGGAAAATGAATGGCCAGCTCAGAGGAATTGTAGCTCTGACTTTTCCAAACTAAGTACCTTGTTTACAGCTCCAGGGTGTCAGCCTCAATTTTTTTGGTCCCCTGGCCTGACATAGGGTATTTTTTGCATTGAACATTATATCTGATCTCCTCCACAGCCTCCCAAATGCACACTGTCCTGGGACTAATTTATAAGAAATTTACTTTAGGTTTCCATACACAGAGCTTGTCTGTCTGAAGGGTAGCTCCTTCATGAGTTGAATAATCTTATCATCATGGTAGCCAGAAAACTTTGTGAGGTTAAACTGTTAATGGATGGCATCAGAACTTTCACCAGCATAAAATGGACACATTCCTTAAAAAGAGAAGCAAAGCACCTAGGATTCTGAACATTTACAGATAGATTTCATCAAAATTAATATAAAATAGGTAAAATCTTTAAAATACAGAAAATTCAGGTGTTTGTATAAAACATTAAAGTGGAAAGATTTGAAACAAATCTATTTTTCTCCTCACTGTGTTCCTGCCAGTCCTTTAGGGTACGTTTCAGTCCAAAATTCAGTATCATTTAGCACCTTTGGCAGTTTCCTTAGGGAAAGCTTTTTACTTTGTCATTTTTCTCATCTTTGCCATCTGATCTTGTTCTTCTTGATGACTTTTCAGTCCTTACCTGTGCAGAGGCCTCCCTTCCTCTTGTATAATTTCCTCCTCACCTGTCCCACATTACATCATACATATTCCTGTAACTGAGCATATACAGTTCCTTGTGAGGAAGGAGCAATGTATAGATCTTTCTAATGGTTTCAGCTGATACAACCCTAAAGGCAAAGTATAGAAACTCCATCCACACAGAGCCTTTTACCAAGACATAACATCCCATAAATTATATATCAACAGCTACAGTATCCAGCACAGACATGAAGTAACACAGACCAGCCAATGTTCTTGACCCAGAACTGTTCCTTTGATCAAAGCATTGGAAAAAAAGAACAAAACTAATTTCTTAAGTATTGAGGCTTTTTTTTTTTTTAATATCTCTGTGAAAGATCTCAGACATACAAAACCAAGGCAAACCATGAAGACTTACCTTAGATGTCTACCCAAGTATGAGATAAACCATTTCTTTGTTTATTTTTCATTTTTAATTACAGAGGGTGTAGACAGTACATAATGAATAAAAATCTGGTCAAGCAAATCGATTTTTTACTTCTATCACAGTTAAGACACTAATGATCTTTGTGTTTTAAAAAATCTTTCGCTATAAATTGTAGATATTATAACATAGAAAGATTGACACTAAATAGAATTTTCCAAACGGTTATATATTTCAGTGACTAAATCTGCAACAACAACAAAACATTTCAAAAACATTTTTTATGAAGAATGATTTTGACATTTTTGTAGAGTGATGTAATGGGTTGACCTTATCTAACATCTACACACTTCCACAGTGGCTCTCACTCTCCTCCTCCCAAACAGGATGGGGGAGAAAAGAGCAAAAGTTGAAAACTCATTGGTTAACATAAAAGCAGTTTGTATGAAGAAAAGAGAGAAAAAAACAGGTGATGCAATAGTAGTAAGTAACCATCTCTTAGAAGCAGATGGATGCCCAGCCAGTCTCCAAACAAGGGCTACCTTGGAGGACAATGCTTCCACTTTTTACTCTACCACCAGCTTTTATTGCTGAGCATTATGTTACTTAGTATGTAATATCCCTTTGGCCAATTTCAGGTCAGCTGTGCCAGCTGTGTTCCCTCCTAATTTCTTGGCCTACTTGCTCTGGAGCAGGTCAAACTGGGGGAAAAAATAGATAGGGGGAAAAAGGGAGTAAATTGTAAAGCCTTGATCCTGTTGTAAACAATGTTCAGTAATATCCAAAACACTGGTGTGTTATCCACACTGTTTTAGCCAGTAACCCAAAGCACATCACCATACAGGCTTCTATGACTGACTTACTTCCCAAGCAAAAGATAATCTAGTTTTGAACATGAAGCCATGGTTTATCAAGCAGAATTTTTTACTAGTACAAGCAAAATTGACTCAATTAGAAAAGAAAATGACTTATAATTACTTTTGTCGTGTAGGATAAATGAATTATCTTGACTGGACTGCAGGAAGTCTACTATGCACAACGTCTGCCATATAATACATCATGGAAAAACATAAGCTGCTAATTGAATTATGAAGTACATTACCCTCTCCAAAATTTGTCAGTTCTTTTATCAGCAACAGAAGTAGATACACATTGTGTCCATGATTTGGATGTGGGGTGGGAGATAATGACAAAGGGGCTAGAGGAAGGTGCTTTGATGCTTAATTAGTGTCATGAACATTTCAATGTCAGGAATAACACTCAGTGAGGCATATGAAATACGCAGCATATTTTTGAATTCAGAAATTATGTCATGTGAAACTGCAGAATCTGTATAAAATGAAAAAAACTTAGTGGCTTTTTAGAGATTTATTTCTTGTTTTTCCTTGGTACAAAAAACAAAGTTACATCCCTAGACCATAACTCTGGCAGATACACCAGCTTATTTGTTAAACTACTGCTCTCAGCCTTTAGATTTCAGGATCATGTCATTCAGATCTTGTAATTATCATTGCTAATAGGGCAATGAGATTCTTGGAGGATAGTACTCCTCGATGTGACTAAGGCAGAGCAATATCCTCATGGGGGTTCTTAGACTACATATTAGGAGCGTGTTTGAAAAAGTATCTAGCTGTAGAATCAGTACTGAGAAATAACACATAGTCCAGGTTGATCTGATGTTTGACAAGAACAGAAAGACTTATCTTCTCTGAAAAGATCAATATGACTGACTAGGAAGACCAAAAGTGCAGACCTAAATGTAAGCTACAGTCAGCAGTTGTAGTGAATACCACACCTCTCAGAAATAAGACTAATCTACTCAACAGTGTTTAGCTTCTGAGGTTGCAGGCAGATGTTAAAAAAAAAGAGACACTCAGCAAAGATAAAAAAAACCAAACATATAGAAAAACTTTATCTGTTGCTTCTGCACTTGAGGACTTAACATGATTCCCTTAGCTGAGAAATAAGCCTTTTTTTGTTTGCTTTAACTGTTAATTTTCTTTTATACCTGATTTTATTGTTAGATCATAGAGAATAAACTGGCTTCTCGGAAAGAACATAGTTATTGGTGTTCCTTCTGAAAATGGGTATTCTGACTCCTGTTAATTTTGTTTCTAACATCAACAAGGAGTTTATTTTAGAAAGGTTTAGTACTGATTTTATTATTGTCATTGAATTTCTAGAGTTAAAATATTTGAACTTGAACTATAAATGGTGACTAAATTCTTCTTGTTTATGTCTTATAAATAATATATTGTAACAAATCATAAATGCTTTTGCAGGAGTAAAATTATGGATTATTAACATGTATTAAAACAAATAAAAGCAAATAAAAATTAAGTAAGTTTTTTTATCTGAAGTAGCAACTAAGAAGAGGGGGGGAGAAGGCAACAAAAGGCAGATGATTAAGAAAGCAAAGGTGCACAAAACCAGAAAAAAAAGAAAGAAAAATTCAAGGGGAAATCAAAGAACATGACTTTGAAAAAGAACATGACTTTGAAACTCTTTGAAAACATGAGAAATATTCTCATGCTTATTTTCTCACTTTTTTCTTCACACATACAACCTGATTGATAGTGATTTTTTTTATTTTTTTAAAGCATGAAAGAAAGAGAAAGAAAGAAAAAGAAAGAGTTTTGACCATTCAAAACCTTGTTACCATATCAGTTCATGTCCTGCTTTCTGGAGACAGTTCAAACATCCTAACATAAACAGTATGTGGATGTCTGTAAGAGGTGACCGGTACCCTCTCACCTGTGAATGAGAAACTAAGTAGCATATCCCAGAATATATCAGAAGATACAAGGCATCTTACTTTAGACAACTGGGTTGCAGACTTTGTATCTTTTCATGATGGTTCACCTAAAGATGGAAAAAACAAAAAGGCAGGGTAGGAAAACTATGACTCCTATGTATCACATTAGAAGCAGTCAGCTCAAAGTCAGCTTTGGTTACATTTAAGGTAGATTTTATAGTTAAAAAGGCAGGTGAGAAATACCTGGGAAAATTACAGCAAACAGAACATATAATTTATAAGTCTTGTCTGAGAACCTCTCTCTTAGTTCTACCAGCACAGAATTATGACTTTAACATGTATCTTCTGTGTTCCTGGAGTTCCTCCACTACCACTTTCATATATCCCTTATCTGTCGTTTGGAGTTCTGCTGACCAGTTGTTGGAAGAGAACAATATCTTCTAAGTAACCTGGTAATTAAAAGAAAAGCTAAGTAGTCGTATTTTTATGAAAAAAAAAATTTTTTTGCCTCTTTATCACTTGCATTTTCTCCATTGGACAATTAAGATCTTTGTAATAAAAAAGTCATAAAATTTCATTTAGAAATATTTGTACACTGTCCTAAGACAGTGATAGAAACTGTTAAAGCAAAATTTTTTTCCCTCCAGTACAAAATTTCAGCTTCTGGTTAAAGACTCCAAGATATTTTAAATGCATAATGTCTACTACATCTTCTGCTAACCAATCTAGCACATAGAAAACTTTACTTTTCTCCATTTTGCATTTTGCTGACTGCGTCTTCTAGTGACTGTACCTTGGGCTAGTAAATTAAACAACTGTCTACTATTAAGCACCTTTCTGTGACAATTAATGCCAGTAGTGTTTTTTTTGTACAAAGCCAGAATCATAAGAAGATAATCTACTTTTTGCTAAATTTTCATCTCTGTACCTGAATCTTCCAGCACCCATCACTCTCAGTATAGTCTTTAACAGTCCACTGAATTGCTCAGTCTTTCCAGAAGCTGGTGCATGATAGAGAATGAGGTACATGCAATCAACGCTATGTTCCTTGGCCCACGTATGTATAAGGTTGTTTTGGAAATGAGTCCTGTTTTCTGATGCCATTTTTGTGTCATGTATCACAGAATTTGTTTTTCAAGGCCCAGGATAATGTTTCAAGTGGCGATATGGGTTGCAGGCTTTGTTACCAGCCATTTGATAGTCATCTCCACCATGGTAAGTATGTGGTGTTTGCCTAGGTATATCTATAGTAGTATGATGTAAACAGTCTTCCAGACCTCCCCATATTGGTATTCTCGCCACTGTCCTTTGTTCCAGAGAAGCCTTACCCACTTAGCTTCCTTGCTTATGCAGCATGTTTCACATTCATGGATAATCCATGTATTGATCATGAAGTCTACCCTTTGATCATGACCCTGTCTGTACATTGCATCTCTTCTATATGTCCTGATGTTTCATGACCCGACCAAGCTATTGATAGATCTCACCTACCTTTACAGTCCAGGTACACCTGAGCCACTTCAGTTTTAGCAGCCTGGTTCTACTTGCTTTCAACGTTCTTCAGTGACACGGCTCTTGGGTAAACATCTACATGATGTACCTTCACAGGTATGTTTTCTGCCCGGGTACCTATGTCTTGCCACTTTGCAGCAGTCCATATCACTTTGCCTCTTCATTACTAGTGGGTCTCCACTGCTGTAGCCATCCCCCAGGCCACTTCAACAGGATTCCACACGTGTTCAAGCATGAAACCCCAGATCATCAGAGGTGAAAAATACTCTAAGCACCTGCCTAAATTCTCTCAAACACCTTGCCACCCACCAATTAGCTGCCTCAGGGCACATCCTTGTGCGGCATTCACAACTGGTTGGTTAACCCCATGAATGGCACCAGATTAATGGCATACCTCAATAGAAGCATTTTGGTTATGCAGGGAGATTCAAGAAACTGAAGGGCTATAGTAACAAGGCAGGAAACATCTGTCCCAGAGGAGAAGAAGGGGTGGTGTCATTCTTAATTTCTCCCATGAATTGTCTTCCAGAGGAAAAGAGGAGAAAATTGTTATCTGTCTCGACAATTTGGTTCTCATAGCAGTGGAATGGCAGCAATGTAGAGCCTAAATAGCAGATTAGGCTAAAGGCCAGTGGTTTTATCATAGCTCTCCCAGGCAAAGTGATAAACAATAGAACAAACAGAAAAAGCTGAAAGCAGCCAGGTTGGAGTTTGAGGTTTGAGCAAGAAAGGGAGCATACCCTGGAGCAGGTGAAGGAACAAAGAAAACAGTATTGAAATGAAACAAGTCAACATTGTGACAAACAGCAGTGAGTAACTAAATGCCAAGTACAAGCTAAACAGTTACAACTATAAATTCAGTCTAGCACATTCCAATCAAATCTGTCATTCTCTAAAACCTCTCAAGGCCTGCTTTGGCTGCTAAATAGACTTTGTTGGTTTGACCACAGCCAGCAACTAAGCACCCACACAGTCACTCACCATCCGTCTCTCCCTAGCAGGGTGGGGGAGGCAAGCAGAAAAGCAAAAGCTGCAAACTCATGGGTAAATAATAGGTGAAGGAAAAGGAGGGGGGACCCACATGGAAAAAATGAAAACCCACAAAAAAAACCCCAAACCAAGGAATTCAAATGTAGTCACCTCTTCCCACAAGTAGATCAATGCCCAGAATGTCTCTGAGCAACAGCTGCTTTGGAAAGACTATCTCCCCAATTTTATTGCTGAACATGATGTTCTACATTATGGAATATTCTTTTGGTCACTTTGAGTCAGCCTTTGTGACTGTGTCCAATCCCAATCTCTTGTCCACCCTCTCACTGTTGCTCATATTTGAGGTAGAATGAGAAGAGATAACCTTGATGCTATGCAAGCACTGTTCAGCAATAACCAACACATTGGTGTGTTATCATCACTGTTTTAGTCTCAAATCTAAAACACAGCTCCTTACAGGATTCTAGGAAGAAAATTAACTCCATCCCAGCCAGATCCAGTACATATAGTTAAACAGCTTGAAGTTTGCTTTGAAGCTAGATAAAGGGAACTTTCATTTATTTGCAAGAATGTGAAGAGAGGTATTCTGAGCTACCTATCCAAACACCACTATAATCAGTTGATGTTATTAATTTTTTTTCCTAATATTATGTGATAAGCATAAAGTTTGCAGAGACTTTCAAATCTATTTGGGGATTACAGGATGTCTTGACATGCTCGAGGGAGAGAAGATAAATCACTCATTTAAATTTTCTTGTTCTTGAGGCAGTTTGTTTATGTCATCTTGGTTTTTACAAAACTGAGAATAAGTATTGTAATAAAAGCTATATTTCAATACAGTTTTACCATACAATTATATATATACAGTATAGGTTAATTATATGTACACACACCTTCAAAAAGATTTTAAATTGTTGGAAATGGGAGGGCTATTTCATTAAATACAAGGTAAAGCTATTGTTGCATTTGTTTAGTTTAGGAAATATTCCATTAACTTTTCTGGGTGATGATTGATCTGTATGCTCACTGACTTGATTGTCAGACGGTTAGCTTTATTAGGATTGTCCTGTCAGCCATAGGACATCTGTCTCAGACTCTCAAAATGAAATTGGTTATATATTTTTTCTTTATCAAGGCACACCTTTAACTTTGCAGTGGAAGTTAAATTAAATGAGCCTGTAAGCACCATCTCATCCTAATCTTATGTGAAGAAAGATGTCATGAATTTTTCCTTTCAATATTGGTACTGAAATTTAGCAACAGCACATACTTTTATTACAGTTCAAAGACCCATGGTCTTCCTATATGGACCCATATAGAAAGAAATGTGTCAATGTGAATGGGCGGTAGGGTGCATTGAAAACTGGCTGAAAGATAGAGCTCAGAGAGTCTAGAGTAGAGCTTAGAACATGGGAAGTTCCATCTAAACATGAGAAGGAACATCTTTACATTGAGGGTGGCAGAGCACTGGAATAGGCTGCCCAGAGAGTTGGCGGAGTCTCCGTCTCTGGAGACATCCAAAACCCACCTGGACAAGTTCCTGGGCAACCTGCTGTAGGTGGACCTCCTGTGGCAGTGGGATTGGACTAGGTGATCTCCAGAGGTCCCTTCCAACCCTGTAACATTCTATGATTCTGTGAATCATAGAATCACAGAATATCTCAAATTGGGAAGGACCCATAAGGATCATTGAGTCCAACTCTCTCCTCCTCGCAGAATTACCTGAAACTAAACTATATGACTAAGAGCATCATCCAGATGCTCCTTGGACTCTTACTTGCTTGCTGCCTTGGCCACTTCCCTGAGGACACTGCTCCAGTGACCGATCACCCTCTCAGTAAAGAATCTCTGCCTAATGTCCAGTGTGATCCTCCCCTGATGTGGCTTCATTCCATTTCCTTGTGTCCTGTTGCTGGTCACCAGAGAGAGATCAGCACCTCCCCCTCTGCTGCTCCACTTGAGGAAGTTGTAGACTGAAATGACATTAGTCCCCAGCCTTCTCTTCTCCAAGCTGAATAAAATAGGTGGTCTCAGCTGCTCTTCCTAAGTCTTGCCCTTAACACTTTTCACCATTCTAGTCACCCTCCTCCACCACACACTCTAATAGGCTGATGTCCTTCTTATATTGAGATACCCAAAACTGCTAGAGCTGCACCACTGCAGTTAGAGTGGGACAATCACCTCCCTCGACCTGCTAGCTATGCTGTGTTTGGTGCACCTTAGGACACTCTTGGCCTTTTTGGCTTTCAGGGCACACTTTTGACATATTCAACTTGTCATCAAACCAAAACCCGAGATCTCTTTCTGTAGTACTGCTCTCCAGCCTCTCATCCCCCAGTTTGAACATACAACCAGGATTACCCCATTCCAGGTGGAGAATTCAGCACTTGCTCTTGTTAAATTTCATATGGTTGGTGATTGCCCAGCACTCTAGTCTATCCATATCTCTCTATAAGGTCTCTCTACGCTCAAGGGAGTCTGCAGCTCCTCCTAGTTCAAGTGTTATTGGCAAAGTTACTTAATATACATTTGATTCCTGTGTCCAGATAATTTATTGTCCTGGTTTGGGGTAACGCATTGATGGGTCACAGCTGGGGAGGAGTGGACAGGTGACCCAAACTGCAGATATCTCTTTCAGTAATGAAAAGAAAACAAGCATCGAATATCCTGCCATTCCAAACTAATAGTCTATGATAATGTCTAAAAATTCTTTTTCTAAATTTTGCTTTTGTTGGAGGAATTTTAGTTTTCTTTCTGTTTTGTTTTTCTTGCTATTACCTCCTGCATAACTTCTCCCACTTGCAAATTTATGGCTCATCATTGTTAACCTTCTCTCATTTAGAATTATTAAACTGAGAAAAGTGAGAAATACAGCAGATAATATAGTTTTAAATCCTCCCAACACAAAAAACTTTTTGAAACTTCTGTCCAGTTCTTTTTTTTTTTTTTTTGTTGTCTCTGTCATGTATTTTAAGATTTGTTAGTCTGTTGAGTTGTATTACTTACCTTGCACGATACTTCCATGACTTGATTTGTATTCCCACTGAATGTATAGATGTATCTATAATTAGGAAATGGGAGATCGCTATGGTGGGACTGTGTTAAAATCAGAAAATCATACAATTTTCAAATCTCAAAAACAAGTGTTTACTGGATTGATATTCATTAACAATACATATTGCTAGTTGCTAATTCTTAATCACTGTTAAACATTGCCATTACATATGCAAAAAATTGGTCCTTATGAAAAGCATTCTGTTATTCTATTCTAACCTTTACTACTAGCTATGAGTAGGGAACATCACAAAACTGATGACAGTTTAGTTAGCACTGATGGCTATGATCCTTGATGGTTCTTAATCGGTAGGGTTAAGGTCATCAGGTTTGAGAGCCTGGAAACAAGGGGATGTAAAACTAAAGAGGGCTTATCTTCTTTCTTTTCCTCCTTCCCTATTTTTCACCTCTCCTTGATGTTTGTTGTTGTACTTATTTTTCAGTGCCCGCTACCCAAAACAAAAAGATGTGACGTTATTTGCTCTTCATATCCCAGAGACTTGTTTTGGTTTTTCTTATTTGCAACAGTATTGTGTTTTCACTAGCCATTCTTTGAGCCTGCTCTGCAAGATCATTTGGGATTTACCAGACATCTTTTTTCCTTGTTCATATTTTGCAGATGTTATTTTTTTGCATTTGTTCTCTTGAACCATACTTTATGTTCATGGTGGGGATTTCTTCTTTTTGATGTGAGGAACATGTTGTTAATGCTTTTTTCTTCCTCGCTTTTTGGTCTGCTTGGATTCACTTTTAGATGTTCTTTTAATACTGCTTAGGTGTTCTTTCTTTTAATTTGTTCCCAGTTACTCAGTCTAATTGTGTAAATGACTGCAATTACAGCATTCTATTATTTAGTGAACTGCTGTGACCTTAGAGAGGTTTTACAGGTTTTTTTCAAGTATATCCTTAATTAAAAAATACAAATGTGACTACCTATGTCCTTAGATTATTACAGTTACAAAAAAAAATAATATGTTGCTAAAAAACATTTGCGGAAACAGGCATTAATCTTGGTAGTTGATGAACATTTTGCTTAGGAAAAGAATCACCATGTAAACTCACTTAGAATAAACCAAACGATTTGTACAGGAAACAAACGTTTCAAATGCTAGGGGAAAAAACCCTTTTTTATACTTTCTTGGATGCCAAAATCAATTACCCTTCAGAACCTATGTAGTGGTCAGACCAAAAGACTATTGTATGATGAGTTAGTGATACATATAATGGATAATCCAGGTCTGTGGCTCTGTATGATGGATGCCATGTGACCATCTAAGTGTATCTAATCAATACTATTATTCCTCAGTATATGCATAATTATTGCATAATTACTCAATGTACATAGTCAAATATGTATTTACTCATAAGTATACAGAGAAGCTATTGGCTTTTCCACTTGAAATCTTATATTCATCTGTTCAGTAACTGTAGCTTTGTTAAAGAAATAATATTAGAGTGTATTATAAAAGAAACTCTCCAAAGCCGAGTCCTCATTCCAGGCTTGATTGCTGTTACAGATGATTCTGAACTGGGAGTTCAGAAGTACACTAGTGAACTTAGAGGTGGATAACCTCTCCATGGACAGGATCTATACGCCAGAGGTTTGCCTAGTACTGCATCATCTCAAGGTATTCATAATCAGATGGGATGTAAGACCGTGTAATTTTCTACGATGTTTTCTTGGCTATTAATAAATAGTTATCCACCTTATAAGTTATCCACCTTATATCCACTTTGCACCTTATAAGTGTTTGTGCCTTTCTTCTTGGAATCCGGAAGGAAGAGGAACATTTCCAATGTGTAAGACCCTGTACTGTAGGGAATCAAGAACCATTAAGTTCAACATTCATGGCTACATGTGACTGTTAAATAATCAGATAAATATTAGCAGAACCCACAGGAACACTGTATTTTATAAACAAAACCAAACCTATTTAAGTGATCAAAGTAGGTTCAACTTCTCAGAGACTGAGTATCCTTCAGAAATATTAACAGGTGTTTGACAATGATGCTGAAGCCCAAGCACCTGCCCATTGAAACAGGTGGAGACATTACCTTCTGCCTCAGCTGATATGAGATAAGATTGCATCAGCCTATAATCATAATTTTATGGCTTTCTTAAGCATATAACAGAATTGCAATAACTAGAAATAAGGTGAGAAGAAAAAAGCCAGAGATAAATATTTGCAATGAATAAATAATAAAAAAATAAATAAAGATTGCCTAGGGATACCTTTGAAAAGATATGAAGGGTTTTATTGGCCTGCAACCTTTTCTTCTATGGAAATATATTAAAGATAACTCCAATTTCTATTAGTATAGTAAGAATGTTATAAAGACAGTCATTACTATTAAGTCGTATTTCATAAAATATTGAATTTATATATATCTTTTCAGTTGAACTGCTTGCTCTTAAACATATTGGTCATTTAAGTCACTGTTAAACGTCAACATTTCTTTCACAGAACCATACCCATTAACCATCAAATTTTAAACTGAAGGGGTTTAAGAAATATGTAGACCTCTTATCACGGTGTCTGCATCATCAGTTGTCCATGGAACACAGTTTAAGAAGTACTAACCCAAATCCTTACTAATACATTACCTCGCAATGTGACGTTGCGGTAGAATATAAAAGATAGAGGTTTCATACCAGATTTACTGATGTCTCAAAAAGAAAGTGTGTTCAGTAAAACAAATACCAAATACTGTGTCTTTTCAGATGTTGGGTTTTTTTAACTCACCAACAAATTAAAATTCTGTCTTGTCATATACTATTGAATTTTAGTGAAAATGAAATTCTTTTCAAAACTTTGCTGGTTTTATTATATGGATTTTTGTGGATAAAAATTGGATATATAATTTTTGTGTTAATGTCTGAAGCTGAGACATCTTGGAAATTGTTTATGAAATTTTGAAACTATTTTCATCCATATGAAATTTAAAGCAAATATTAGGAAACACTGAGGAAAGTTAATTTTATTAATATGCCTAAACATACCACTGAATAGTTTTTCAGTATACTGTTGTGGCAGCAAAGGAAAAACACTTTTTTCATGAACTTACAGAAAAAAATATTTAATATTTTAGCACAAAGAGCACATATGGTGTACCTACATCTCTTTCATTTAAAAATTACCAAGATAATGCAGAAAAATACAATACAACCAATACAATAGAGGCAGTAATAGGGACTGGAGTATGGTAGACACAGATGTCTAGCAAGCAATGATCAAAAATGTTTTATCTAAGCCTTGATAGTTACTGACTGTTGTGAAAAGAAAAAATGTCTTTATTTTACAGAAATTTTAAAATAAGTTTGCCAGGCTAATTAATTCTATTTGTTGGCTCACCTTCCATTTTAATTAAATAAAAATAATGACTTTTACATGATAGAGAAATAATTTTTCCAGTAATAACTGGAGCTTATCACAGAATCACAGAATCACATGGGGTTAGAAGGGACCTCTGGAGATCATCTAGT
>JAOXJM010000001.1:158505371-158518112 GCA_026413425.1 Tringa solitaria
GCTAAAGTCTAGGTAAATAACATCCACAGCCTTTCCTTCATCCACCAATCGAGTCACTTTGTCATAGAAGGAGATCAGGTAGGAGAGACAGTCAAGGGTCCAGTGTAGGAGTCTGAGAGACAAATCTAAGTTTTGCAGTGAAAAAGTCATTGCAATTAAGTTCACTTTACATAAGTTCTGTTGCCTGGAGGTGACATCTCTAGTCTAAAAATCTTGATTCCTCTTCAGTTCACAGAAGGATATGGGAGTCTCCATAAAATGGTTAATTTTATCTCAAAACAGGAGTTATGGTTCTTTTAAAAGTTCTCCTCTCTTTCTATAGAGGATGATTCGGTTTTCCAGACTGCAGAACCCTAAAATTATATTTCTGAAAGTAGCTATCTCTATTTGAGTCAAATTTAATTTTATTTATTTTTTTTACAAAGGAGGTCTAGGTTTTGATTCATTACCTGAACAAAGGAATTTAAAAAATCAGATTGCTTAAGTATTTTGGAGGCAAGAATGAAATCAAAATAAGATATGCAAGGGGGCACCAGCACTCTAGTCTCACTGTATCTGAAATAAAGCCTTGAATGCTGAATTTCAGGTTAGTAGTAGGGCATATCTTCAGCCATGACTTATGGAATTAGTCCAAGAGAGGTGACAGTATTCAAAACTGTCCCCCGTCCAATATTTTCCATTAGTGGGTTTAAGCTAAAATCAATGTGGTGATGCTCAGAGATTCTCTATTTGCCAAAATAGATGTAAGAAAAGGCTTGTGTAATGACTTGTTTTCACAGTACTTGTTGCTGGAGAATACAGGCTACATTTTACACATATTCTGTTTTTTTGTTGGTTTGGTGGTTGTTTTTTTAAAATAGATGATATTTGAAGATTACATTGCAACAAAAAGAAATACTACTTACTTTCCAGACTATTTTGAAAGAAAAAGCAGATGGGATTAGTTACCGAAATTTAAGGTCTTCAGATCTAAGCTGTTCATCCTTGGATCTTTTTATAACCAATTGAGAGAAAAAGGAGCTTCAAGGTCATGATTTATCTCGAGTTATAAATCTAAAAGTAGGTTAGATCACTTATGTCCTTAAAATATTTATTTCTTTCCACTGACTGTAGAGAGATCCAGGAGAGAATAGGTGATACATCCACAACGGATAGTTTCCTCCCTCAACCCTGTATTGCCTTAATTTCATTCAGATAAGAAAGAATCTGAGATACTTCTTTCATCCCTCTCTTCTGAATTTTCTGATTTTCATTTAGAGTACAGAGCCACATGAATGTAAAAGTAGCTACTTGATCCCAAGACCAATTTTCTACTTCTCTATTTGCACATCTTTCTAGTATTACAATTTAGATAACATTATTTTTATAACTTATGAATACTCTTTTAGGCAAGGAAAGACTAGGTATTACTGCAAGAGAACTTGGGTTAATTTACAGGTTATCTAGCAAGCTGATCCTTTGTTAAAAGAGATGCTTTCTGAACTCTCCTCCCTGGGAGAGATAACTTGTAAAGCTTAATAAAATTCCATTATTATTTCTTTTTGCTATGAGCAACTTGATCCAGTTAAACGTGTCCCTGCTTATTGCAGGGAGGGGTTGGACTAGATGACTTTTAAGGGTCCCTTCCAACCCAAGCTGTTCTATGATTCTGTGATTCTTTTTAGTGATGCCCAGGGACAGGACCAGAGAAAATGGGCACAAACCGAAGCTCTGGAGGTTCTCTCTGAAGATCATGAAACACTGTTTACTCTGAGGGTGACTGAGCATTGCCCAGGGAGGCTGTGCAGTCACCATCCTTGGAGACATTTAAAATCTGTCTGGACATGGTCCTGGACAACAGGTGGCCTAGGTGGCCTAGTTCAGGAGGAACGTTTGACCAGCTGACTTCCAAAGGAGCCTCACAAACTCAACTATTCTGTGATTCTGTGATTTTGTGAACCTTGAAACAGAATTAATATTTTGAACATATACGATTCTTAAAATCATCTTAAGAGTTATAGTTCTGCCCTATTAATTCTCAGAAGAGGTAAAGAACCAGGAATAAATATTTAAATAATAGTTCCTCTGCAGAACCTCAAAATTTAGAATATAAATAGCTGAATGGCAAGATTGATAAATATATGAATCTCTAAGTTGTCTAGAAAATTTGTCCACTAAAAAAATGTTCTATTAGTCTAGAAATAGCCTACAACAGAATATACAAAATTGTTTTGTACACTTTTTGTGAAATCAATGATGAATCTGTAAAAAGATTTAATATTACAAGTCAGGCTAAATCCTGTTAACATTCAAATTACTAATTACTTAACTCTATTTGTATGTTATGAGTAGCATACTATCTACATATTGAGATGATTCTTCATTTCATGTTTTTGTGAAAACACAGTCACTAAATTCTTTACAAGAGATTGCACTATATTTTCCATGTTCAATTGAATCACAGCTAAAATATTTTTTATATGTAAATAATTGCATAAATAAAAAGCTTTTAGAAAACCAATCAGAATAATAAGTATTTATTTCAACATGTACACTACTACTGTCTTTTATTTTCCATTCCTACTGGTTTCATTAGCTTTAAAAAAGTAATATTGTATCCACTTCCAGGAACTTTTAGAATTCCTTAAAGGTTTACAAATAATAATAATTTTTAAAAAGAGTAAAAATATATATATAAAAAAAAGTTATCTGGGTTATCAACTTTTAAGCCTACCCTCAGGTAACTTGAAAGACTCCACGTGTACATTCCAGGAATTTTGTTCTTAAGCCGAGAGCTGCCAGTCTGACTAATTCTCCTAGTGTCCTTTAAAAAACCCTAAAATCTGGATGTCATATAGTGGCATAACAAAGCAATGGAATAACACTTCACAGTTTAGGTTCATAAATCAGTAAACATTTTAAAGTTTTGTATTCCACAGCATTACACAAAGATCTCATGTCATTACTGGGGGCAAACATATGTAACAAATTAGTTCAATATTGTGGTTTTAAAATTTTTTAGGCACTTCAGTATCCTTAAAACTAAGGCCTATACAGCTTTATGAAAACAAGAAGGAAAATTTAAAATATGCAATGCAATATAGAAGTTGGTAAATCTCAACTCAATCATTTTGACAGAAATAATGTATTTTCCTCCAAACTCGGTAGCTGTGGTATTTAATTCCTTGATAAGAGAAAAAGATCTGACTTCCTCCTGGTTTTTTACATTTAATGGGACAAGGCATATTAGCTGTTTGCCTAAGTAACCAGATGACAACATTGCACCTAGTGGAGAAGTGTGTGATTGTTCAACTCTTCATTTTTAAATAGATATCTCAACTAGCTATTTTCAAACTGAGAAGCCCTACAGATATGTATTTGTAACTATAGGTGAGATAGCTGCTTTGAATCAAAGTTGGTAACTTATCCTTCAAGGGAACACACTGATCTATGTAGTTCAATTGTAAATTTTATACTAGATTTAGTTTAAAGAGGTAGGTATCATGAAAAATCTGTGTACAAACTGAAGTGAGTTAATAAATTAATACATTTAAAACTCTAATAAATAAGACACAAGTGTCAAGTAAAATAAATTCCAAAGATTAATTATTTCAGAACACAGCTGCAAGCATCTTCAATTTAAACCACGACACCTGAGTAAAGATTAATTTGGATGTTACCATAATGGCTTGATGAAGCTGGGCAGACTAGTCCTGCCAGCTGTTTTACCTCATTCTAATAAAAAGTTTCTGGAGTTCAATTTAAGGTGTAAAGACCTTGTCAGTGTACTGTAACTTGTGAGAATAGGGCATGATGAAAAGGCCATGCTTGGTTATATTTGTTTATTCACTTTTTTCCCATACACAATAATGTCATTATAATTTTCTTTTTAAAGTTAAATACCAAACTCAAATACCAGCATTTGTTACTGAAAATCACATAAACTTTTCTTCTGAAAGATCTTTCTTTAGAAGCTTACTTTAATTGATTTTTTTTTCCAGCAGATACTGCTTCACCATATGGCAGCAAGCTTTTAACTAATAAGTTGGCACTTAGAGAAGAAAGGAAAGACTATTGTTTATGGTTAACTTTAAATCACAGATGCAGTTCCAGATAAAAGGAGTGTGTGCAAGTGCCAGGAAGGCGCAGCAGATTTAATTATATTACTTGCCATCTCAGTGAAACAAACAAGGACTGATTATTCAGTTTTGACACATTTTAAACTATGTTGTTTTCCTTCATGTCCATGAAATTTCTTTAGTATCAAAATGATGAAAGCTTATTAAACTTCACTAGGAGTCTCCAGGAAATGCTTTATTGTGATACATCAGGGTCTGGGTGTCCCAGGGAAAGGTATTTTATCAAAGCATTTAGATGAAACTGTTTTTTAAAAGCTTGTTTGCATGAAAGTAACCTATTGTTTGTTTCAGCTGGTAATTCTGCTTATGTCAGGGAATTAAAAGAGCTGGAATCACTTTGTGGATGCGAGTATTGCTTCTAAATGCCACCTCAATATGAGAAGGTCAGGCTGGCACAGGGGGTCAGCCTAAGGCTAAGAGACTACCAGCCAATTTAATTTTCAGAAGGCCTCACCTGAAGCTCTACATTAATCTTTAGAGTTGGTCATGTATCCAATTCTGCAAACCAAATGACAAATTAGACAAGTTAATTTAGAACATCCTCTGGGGGTTACTCTGGATTCAAGTAAATTAATAATATAAAATACTTCTGAATACACAGGTGGATAAGACTTGGAAAAAATAGAGTAAAATTGCGGAGATCACGGGTGGAATTCAACTCCAGATTGTATAGCCCTGAATTAAAGTGTCTAGATGTGGTGTCTGTTGTTTATGAATTTCAGCTCCTAGAATACTCGAAGAAAAACAAAACCATAATTCTTTGGTCTCATCATAGGGATCTCATGCCACCTGAGGCTCATTAGGGTAAACCACCTTGCTGTAAGCTGGAGATGCAGAAAGACACAGTCTCCCTTAAGATCTGTATCAGACTCTTCAGCTTTAGGAGTGCTTCAGATACCTAGCCACTAGAAATATTTTTAAGCATTTATGTTTGACCCCTATGCAATGTGGTTAATGGAATCTGGAGATCTAAATTGCCTTATGGTAAGTTTAGTTGTTTACGTTCCATTGCCTGTGATAGTTTGTTATTCCTTGATTTTAAAAAAAAGGATATTAAATGTTTTTCATCAGTAGCAATGTTGATAGGCTGCTGTAAAAGCCTCACTTGGGAAAAATTTGCAGGTCAGTGTTCGAAATACAAATTGAAGTCATAGTCAGTGTGTTACTTTATCCCTAATTTGTTTCTTTTGTCCTCAAAATGTGATACATTAATTATTTTCTGTTTGTAGACATGATGTCTAATGGAAATGTTCAAAACCTCCCCCTTCCACCCCGCCTCCCATTATTCATTGACTAATCTCTTTTCTCTCCTACAAATCACCATAAGAAGACTTCAATTTCATATTTGAAATAGTGAAATCGGAATAGTGAAATAATTTGAATATTTAAAATAAAAGCAAGTGAAGTTTAACAGCTTTCCTGTTTCACAGAAACTGAAATAAAGCATTTGTAAAGAAAAGTGCAGGTAGATAAATAGTAGTATTTGCTCTGAGCTGCAACATCTGTGTTATGATGTTTACTGACACAAGTTAGGTATTTCCAGATGGAAACAATGTTGTCATTCATGGATTTTCTAGGGAAAAGAGTTTGTATGCTCTTGAAAAGAAGATACCCATTTTGGTGGCTACATAAAGAAAACTCCACAGCTGCATTAAATAAAACAGATTTGTTACCTGAAGGAAGCAAAATCAGCAGCTTCTTTATTGTCTGAATAACGGAGCAATGACTCATGCCCAAGTTACCACACTGCTTTCAGACAGATAAATTGGTATAAAACCTAGAGTAATACAAGTGAATCAAGGCTATATTTTAAAATACATTGCAGTCATCACTTTATTAGACCCTTTTAATAAAGCTGAATGAATAACCGTTTAACTCAACTTAAAGCTTGTTGTCTACCTAAAGTAGTGAGACACTGCTTTTTATCAGAACAAGCATATCAGGGAGGGCAAATGGAAACTTACGAATGTTGTCAATTGATGTTGATTTTGGTTTTTCATGCTAACCACAATTGGTTTCCCAGTGAGCATTTGGAAACATTTTTCCCTTCAGCCTGAAGAAGAATTTGTCTGTTACTTTGTGTGTTTTATTTTTCCTTGAGAACAGGGATCTATCTGGTGCACAGGAAGGACCATGCAGAAGTAAAAATGAATATGTGAACAATCTTGTGCTTGACAATAGAAATGGTGCATTAGAGTTGCTTTCTTCTGTCAAAACTCGAAAGACCAAAAAGCCAGGGAACCTCTTTGTGGACAGGATCGTGCCATGTACTCTGCCTGAATTCAAGGTCCCTCCAATGCAGTACATGTAACATTATGGAAGGGATGCAAGGTTATTTATACTCTTTTTCATTTTTCATGTTAGCTTTAATAAATGGTATTTCATGCAATACTTTAAGGTCGTTTTTTAGTCCCCCTTTTTATTGGGACTATCAGAGACATTTGCACAGGTGCATTACATCATCCAATTTAGATATAGATCAACAATTTAGGAGATCATAGACCGCTATTTGGAAATTTCTTATGAATAAATTTTTCGGGGTTCTAAACTGCATTTGGTTCTAAATACTTAAATATACTATACTTACTATAGATCATACTATTTACTCAGGTTCTAGTGTTCAAATATCCATTCAGTTAGAAGAGTCAGTTTCTCAGAGACTATTCATTTGACAAGTCTGATGCACTGAGGTTATGGAATTCCCCTCGTAATGAAATAAAGAGGAAAAAAGGACTTCAAATAGCAGACAATCTTAACTTAATCTTTTTACTAATTATTAGTAATTATGGGCCCTGTTCACTAAGTTAACTGCAAATTTCAATTGGATTTTATAATGTAGGACCTTAAACCCAACAGATGTAAATATATGGATCTCTAAACAGAGACTATAACATCAGAATTAGTCATGTAGTACATTGCACATACTCTAGAAGAAAAAATATCTTTGTATTTTCAAATCTTTAAAAATACCTACTTGGTTGCCTTGGGTGTAACATGCTTTTAGCTGAATTTATTTGCAAAATCTGAAGGAATAGGTAATGATTTCTTCAGGGTCTAAGTCAATATCTAAGATTTATTCTGGCTACTAAAACATACTGCCCTCTGTGAGTCATCTTCAGCACGTATGAAGGCTCAACTAATTGAGGAGACAGAACTAAAGTATTTTTAAATCTAAGCAATTTCAAGGATTTTCAGTAAAAAAAAAAAAGTCTGAAATAGCATATATAGATATCCAGACAGCACACAGAAGCTGGAAAACTTTGAAAAAAATTTAATATCTAGGAAGTTCAAACATTATAATATTGAGGAAGGCTTTCAAACATTAATAAAGGAAAAATAATAAAGGCTTAAAAATTTCTGCTAATGGTTCAAAATATTGATTTCTATCAGAATTTTTGCTCTCCCTATTAGTCTTACTGAGAAATTGTAGAATTGGTATTAAAATATTTTAAAATTTAACTAAAAACTGAACAGAGAAGTTAAAGAATTATTTTAGTTTTCAATAGTTCTGCTGTTTGGTAAAAAACCCCACAAACATAAACAAACCTATGTCATATATTATTTATATATTGGCTAAGAAATGAGTCCTGCTCATTACAACTTTTGCCCAGGTCCAGTCTTAGAAGTTAGTAAAGCTAACATGTGGCCTTCCGTTGAACTAGTAATATAGATGTTTATGAGTAGAATGAAAATTACAAAAAGAGAAAAAAAATAACTCTTTTATGTGTATATCCAAATGCACAAGGCCTACAAGTGTGTACAAAGGCATCCACTTTTAACAGGTGGCAGTGTGAAACAGATGTACAACTGTTATTTTTAGCATGAAAAATAATCGTGAAATACATATGCAAACTTTTCGTTGGAAAATAGAAGAAGACAACATAAGGCTTTTTTTTTCTGCAAAGAATAAAAGTATAGACTTATGAACTCCAAATTAAGTGTGGAAAGGAGATTTTACATGTGTGGCAAACTCTGATTTGAAAGTCAGTTTGAGTAACTGCATTGGCAGCTGAACTTTTCCTGTAAGAAATTGCAATAATTAGGTTACAAAAATAACTTCTGAAGAGGTAGGACATATATAAATAGTATTCAACAGGATGAGAGTTACAGGAATTATGACTTTGGGTCTATGCATGCACACAGTGGGAACTATTAAGCAATCATTGTCTGAGATTTGTTCTTGCTAGTTTCTTGAAGAAAACCTAGACTAATAACATTCAGAATGTGAAGAAATAAAAGGAAAAAAAAATCATAAATCATGATTCCTATTTGCATTCAACTAATTTAATATCAGATTCTAAATATATAGGATTATGGTAAACAATAAAACATGTAAAATATATTTGAGTGTTTTAATGTAAATTATCTGTCATTTTACACGAAATACAATTAAAAGGTATAAAAATGAGGAGTATATTAACAAAAAGAAGTTTGATACTGTCTTACACGCAAACATAATACTGTTTAGAATTCTTTAAAAAACATACTTGTCAGTCTTTAAGACAGGCTACTACTTAAGAACTTGCCATTGTTACTCTGGAATGGAATGGAATTTCAATATAATTTCTTCCAATGGAATTTCCACAACAGTTTTTTGGCTCTGCAGCTCATTTATGCACACTCTTGGATTTCAGCTATTCATATTTAAAAACTTTAAACAGTGTTTCTGGTAAGTTTTGGGGTCTTTTTTCCCCAAATGACATTGATATTAAGACCACCTGTCAAGTTGTGAAGTGAATGATACTTTAGTTGAGAAGGATATCTTTGATAATATACATATATACCATCTACTCAACAAAAGCAGAAAAAATAGATTACATTTTAAAATAACTATCTATTATTTAAAAGGTTCTATGGCTTAATTTTATTTTCTGGGAAATTTTTTTTGGTTTGGTTTTATTATTGTGTTGCTTTTTTTCTATGTCTTGGAACATAAATTATCTGTAGAAGCAATAACTTTAATGTTATGTCTCTTCTATATTTCACTAGCTAAATATTAATTATTAATGCTTCAGAGACACTATACAATGAGAAAGATCTTTAGTCAAAGCAGATCAAAGTAACCGTGTCAGCTTAAGTAAGGCACAGGAAAATGAACATTTTGAGGTCTAACTTATCTATAAACTATAATTAGGTTTCCACATAAATGAACAATTAAATCATAGAATTTGATTTTAATATTAAGTATCTGTGCTTCATTTATATATCTACTAACAACTAAGCTTCTATAAAGCAAAGTTGTAAAATTCCCTAAACCCCATAACATTTAGACTATTGCATCACTGCTGTCATAAAGCAGCTGCAAGAAAGGCATTACGTGAAACAGATATGTAAAGAACTGAGGCAGTTTGTAGCTAAAAGCAAATGCTAAATAATACTATTAATGTAACTGTGTTCTTTATTCTGCTATATGATCTGAACTAGTGACTTCCAGAGATTAAAGGATTTTTCTTTAAGAGACAAGTTTGATAACACATCCTACCCTATATTAGTATATGCTGGCTCCATCTGACTGTGTTCTCAGGCTTCTTAAAAATAAAAAAAAAAAATTACAAGGAAGGCACGGAATGAGAAAGCAGCAAGCATGTGTTTTTGGACCAGAATACTTGGAAAAATACCCAGGTGTAGTGACAACCATAGAGAATAATGCTGTAAGGAGATATATTCTATGAAACAATGTTCAATATGCTCTTTCTGATTGATACAGAGAGTATCAATCATGAACAACAATTTTATTCCAAGAAAAAAACACATTTATGTCTCAACAATCTTCTTACTTGACTTTGATTTGAACTTTAGAACTATACATTGAAAATGACATTTATAGTAGATCCAGGTATTTTATGGCACTGGCCAAGGTTTTCAAAAAACAGTTGGTGACTTGTGCTTACGGATACAGATCAAACAGTTAATTTTCTACTTGGAACTAGAGCTACAAAGCCATGCACAGAAAACAACAACAACAACAAAAAAGTATTGGTACTGTAGAACCCCTTCCTCAGTGTATGATATTAATGAAACATTTAAATTCCAGCTCATTCTTGCAAAAGAAGTTTCAGAACAGAGATTCTTTACCTGTATATGGGTTTTACAGATCCATACATTACCTATTGCTATAAAAAGGAATGAAAAATTATGAGTTAAACACTTGCCAATGCTTATAGAAGCTTCTCATTCCACTGTGGTTCATAGTGGAATCTGATGATCCCCCTAGGCCATATGCTTTCATCATGATAAGTATCATCATTCCAAGATTTATTGACTTGGTCATTTTAGAAGTAAGAAAACAGATTAGTGGTCTGAACAGCGATGTGATTTGGACTGAAACAACATTATAAAAAACATATAACATTATAAAAGGATTCTATGAACCTGAAACCCTGCTGTCTCTATTTTCTCTAGCTCTGATGAACTGCTTAGTAGCATAAGACCAATTTTTAAAATCAAATAGACAATAATATAAAAACAACTTGAAGATTAGCTACTTTTTCTTCATCCTATTGCCACAGAATGCAGGATGCATCAGGCTTAACTTTCAGCCTTTCCTTAGATCCTCACATTTATGAGAATCAAGAACAGCTTCGGAAATTTGTTCCGAGGACTGGGATAGGGACAGTTTTGAGTTGCAGGAAAGTACTGATGACCAGAGTTTACTCTCTTTTATTAGGAGATTCAGGTCTGAATGTTAAGAAACTGTGGAACTGGGATGAAAATGAGATTCACAGCAGGGTCCGAGGGGAAAATGCTGTGTTTTAAAAAAGTCGTATCTCTGTGAGATGCATTTTGAAAGTGTCGTCTTTTTTGCCAGAAATCAGCACAGGATTCAGTGTTCATAAACTTGTCCTCAAGCATCCTGTTAACACTGAAGGGCATACTTACTAAATATAACTAATAACTTTGACTTGGAGCTGTGGGAATGCACTCAAACAGGGATTGGGGTGTGAGGAGGGGAAAGTGTGTGGGAGGGGCACGTCTGGCATTAGACAAAAACAAGAGAGAGAAAATCTGATCTTGATATGCATTTTAATTATACTTGAATCAAAATGCATCCAAAGTTACCCAAAACACCTGTAACGACAATACCTATGGAGACCTTCTGTAATCTAAATGTCTATTAAGTGAAAATATGCCAAATAAATCACATTTCAGGAACGTGGCAATAAGTTGAAATAAAAAGGTAATGAACCATTTCTATCATAGCTGTAAGAGAGAGAAGAAAAAAAAAGTCTCTATTAATAGTTAAATGAATGGATAAGTCCAGTTGGGTTTAGCTATTGTAGAAGTAGGGATACCTATTACAAGTGAAAAATGTAGGTTATAGCCTAAAGGAATCCAACACGGCAAAGCAAGTCTAATGACCACTTCACCATTGAGTAGCTATTCAGCTGACTGCAAGGAATTATCTCTCAACGTGAAGATCATGAAGTAAAACTGCTTATTGCCACAGAATAAATATTTAGGATACCAAACATATGGACAGCATCTACGCTAGCTTAGATGAACAGACCCACATCAAAACACATAATAGAGAAATAAGTGGAAGAAAAAGTATCAAATGAAAAATTAGTGATGTTCATGCTGAATTAGTTGAATGATACTGTTAAATAAGGGATTTTTGTCAGCAAAATCCTTCCTGCTCATTTATAAACGTACAGGTTGGCTAGAGGTATAAACTTGAGATCCAGAGCTTGATGCTGGTATTTACACCTACACTTTAGGTGCTCATTCTGTGGAAATGAACAGAAGTGATAGTTCTGCAGATGTTGACATGAATATTATAGCCAAATGGATAGATCTTCTTGAAATTGCTAGAAGTTACACAGTGTGAGTTTAAACATATTTTTTTCCAAAGCAAATTAAGAAAAGACACTCATGATAAACAAGTATTCAATTATCCCTGAACAGACTAATGCAGTAACTCAAGTTATATCAAGATATTTTCCTGCTTGTAAGCCCTATTTTTATATGCCATTTACAGTGTTCCATGTTGTTTTAAAATATTTTCCAGCATGACTACATTTATCAAAGGTGTACAACTACCAGAGGTGTAAATTAAAATTCTCTCCTTTTGTGATCCATCCTTAAGATTCTTAAATGCCAAACAAATTGTTTTTCAGTTAAGGTCTGTAAAAAAGTCCTATAAGAATGCTGGTACTCCTGATGAATTGTAATGAATGCCCTATAAGTTATGATAAGCGTTTTAAATTGTTTTAGCCTCTGTTGGACAAATATGTCTTGTATTGCTGCATGACACTTCACTGTAACATGCATTGACGTGAAATTTTCCTGTTTCTGAGCCTCACAATGAAATTCAGCTGACCCTCAGAAAAAAAAAAAGGAATAAACACCCACAATTCTAAAATACCATGTAACTCCAAAATATCACATTTACTGTCAGTACTATATCAAAGGAACAGAAGAATGTGAAGAAATAAGGTCTTTATCTCAAGAGGCATATTTGCATATGGGTCACTGTAACTAACTTTCTGCTATGTATCTAACCCCTATTTTTACCATACTGTTCTGAGATTCTTCTGCTGCCTAGTATGGAATCAGAAATACCATGCACTGTTGTCCTGGTTTGAGGTAAAACAGAACTAATTTTTCTGTTCAGTAATTTTAC
>JAOXJM010000001.1:158590626-158606983 GCA_026413425.1 Tringa solitaria
GTCGAGCATGATTTACCCTTGGTAAATCCGTGTTGACCACTTCCAATAACTTCTTGATCTTCAATGTGTTTGAAGATGACATCCAGAACAAGTCGCTCCATTATTTTCCCAGGGACAGAGGTAAGACTAATTGACCTGTTGTTCCTTCTTGCCCTTTTTGTAGACTGGTGTGATATTTGCCTTGATCCGTTGTCAGGCACTTCTCCTGTTCTCCAAGACCTCTTATAAATGATGGAGAGTGTCTCAGCAGTAACATCTGATGATGTGTTTATGATTGTTAGATGTTGCGTAAGCATATACCTATCTCAATAGCAAGGAAGCTTCAAATCTATCTGGTTGAGTTCCTGAGTCATTCTGTTAAATAGTTCCAGGTCATGGTAATTACTATCGTTGCCAACAACTTGTCACTTTTTTTCTTAGCTGAATATACTGCTTCTGTAATGTGTGGCTTGCAATAGAAATTAATGACACCATTTTTAAAAAAGTAACAATTTCTTATCAACAAACTATCAATATGTGTTATGCTGCCAATAGAGTGATCCAGCAATCGTGTCTTAGGTAAAAATACATCCAGTGAGTCCTGGACAGGCTAGAGAGTTGGACAGAGTCCAATGAAGTTCAACAGGGGCAAGAATAGAGTCCTGCACCTAGAGAAAGATAACCCCATGCACCAGTACAGGATAAGGGTTGACCTGCTGGAAAGCAGCTCTGCAGAGAGGGACCTGGGAGTCATGGTGGTCAAGAAGTTGACCATGAGCCAGAAATGTGTAATAAACTCCCACAATGCTGTCTGCCTTGTTGGCCTTCCCCTTGATTCTGACCCATAAACTACACCGTCATTCCCATTATTAATTTCTAGGCATTCAAATCTGTCTCTAACATAGAGGGCCACCCCCCCACCTCTCCTTCCTTGTCTATCCCTTCTGAAGAGTTGGTAGCCATTGATTGCAGCACTCCAGTTGTGTAAGTCATCCCACATGTTTCTGTGATGGCAACTATATCATAGTTTTCCTGCTGTACCATGGCCTCCAGCTCCTCCTGTTTGTTGTCCAGACTGCGTGCATTTGTGTAGACGCACTTTAGCTGGGATAATTCTCCTGCCACTTTTATAGGGGGCCAAGTCGAGCCCCAATACCCCCCTGACCATGCTCAGACCCTTCTGTGGTTGCCAGCCTATCACTATCCCTGATGTTATCACCACATGGGTTATCATCCCCCACCTCTACTGAGACAACAGGCCACAAGACCTTGCTAGTGGTTCTACCCACCAGCACTGGTAATCTGCTCCCAGGTTCCTCTTTAGTAATCCTGGTTTCATCTCCATCCCCCTTCAAACCTAGTTTAAAGCCCTTTCAATGAGCCCTGCCCTAATTCTTGCCCCATTATTCTTCTCTTTGGGTAAGGCTTGTCCCGCCAGTTGCCAGCAGGCCTGGTGCCCTGTAGATCATCCCATGATCAAGGAAACCAAAGTTCTGCTGGTTACACCAGCCTCAGAGCCAGGAGTTAATCTGCTGGCTCTTCCTGTTTATTCCCTCATCAATTCCTGCAAGTGGTGTGATAGAGGAGAACACAACTCGTGTTCCTGATCCCTTAACCAGCCATCCAAGGGCCCTGAAGTCTCTATTTATTGCCTTTGGACTACTGGTAGCTACCTCATCACCACCTACTTGAAATACTAGTAACAGATAGTAATCCCAGGGCTGGACCAGGGTAGGGAGATTTTTCTGTATATCCTTAATCCTGGCCCCAGGGAGGCAGTTGACTTCTCTGTGGGAAGGATCCGGTCTGCACATGGGGCCTTCTGTTCCCCGTAGAAGGGAGTCACCCATTACCTTCCTTTTTTTTTAAGCTGCGGAAGTCCTAAGGTGTGGGGGTGGGTGGCTGCCTCTGGGCAGCTCACTGCATAGATCTTTATCTCCATCCTCATATACCTGGCCCTCAATTTCCAAAGCCCCATACCTATTTTGTAAGTGCAACTAGCAACGTGAGGGGGGGCATATGTGGTCTTTAAATACAAGAGCTCTAGAGATGTATATCAGGTAAGAGGAATTATCACTTCATTTTACCAGTAATTTCTAGTGCTAATCACAAAGTCTTGAATGTTAATCACATGGACCAAGAGGGGCACAAATATATTCTGTTTATACTTCTTTTAGACCTTATATAAAGTATATGATGCAGATATATTTCATAACATTTTTTGTTGATAAAGTACCAAATAATTGAGCTGGATATTTAAAGCCTATGAATGTACTTATACATAAAACCTTCATATAAAATCTTAACTAATATCATCATAAAGGTAAATAAATCTCAGAATAACTAAACTCCATTTTATGAAGTAATAATAAAAGCATTCAGAAATCCAAATCTTCTACCATATTCTTAATGTTTATATCCCTCTAATTTTCTTCATCTTTTTCATTTGCTGAATAGCTAGTGGGAGAGCCATATTATGTTATTTTTAAGTCCCCTGTAGAGGTGAGTAGTTGTTTCTGATTCCGTGATTTTGCTCTAAGCCTAAATAAAAAATCTTACACTTATCTATTTAATAGTATATCTCATGTGTTGGAATTTTTATCAAACCTTTTATTATATAGGAGATAACTTGTCATAAAAGATACAAGTTTACCCAGAAAAAAAGGGTTTTTTTTTCTGTTGTTTTGGTTTTTGTTTTGGTTTTCGTTTTGGTTTTTTGGTTGGTTGTTTTTTTTCCCCTCCTTTTAATGCTGGCACAAGAAGCAATCATTTTTTTCCTGCCTGCTTTCTGTCAGTCCAAATCAAGCTCATGACTAAGTCTAAAAAACTCAGTGGCATAGAAAGTTTAGCCCCTTCCAGCGTTGGTAAGAAAGACATGTAAATAAATGATTATGGAATCACTATTTCTTTGCTTTCTCTTGTCATCCTGACGGCATCATAATCCTCCCCCATCCAAAATTACTTGAATAGAGACATTTTTATTCTTTAGTACAGAGTGGGGCTTAAAGCCATATGTCTTTATCCAGATAAAAACACGCTAACATCTTATGTAATGCACTTTTATCAACATATCTTTAATAAACTGCTTTTAGATTCAAACTACATTTATTTGAATATATTAAAATATTTGAATGAATGTCCTGCTTTTGCTAGGTCAAAATTACTAGAATTTTTTGAGATCTATTTCAAAGAAATATATTTTCAAAGAAATATAACTTTATTTCTCTCAAAAAAAGGAAAAGTATATATATGTTGTATTGTCAGATTCCAGTATTCAAGCTTCAAGTCTAATCCTTTTTCACTTTCTCACAAGAAGAATTCTTACGGTTGTCAGGTTGAATTCCTGAGACAAAACTGAATAGAAGTCAATAAAGGGGCACCTTTTTATGTCAACATGGATTTTATTGTACTGCATCTTTTTTTGAAAGAAAATAGAAAATCAAATGGAAAAATGCATAACTGATATTTCAAAATGATTTATAATTATCGGTGGGGTTTTCTTTCTAAGTTCTCACTTTCCCAATCTTGACTTAAATTCAAAATTTTGCAATCCCTGATAATTGATACGTACTATAGTGCTAGATCCTAGAGGTCTATGATGAGCAGTAATTCAGCTTCTTACAGTTTCTTTTTAAACTGGTCAGTGATCCAGTTTTATCACTAATTAATAGATCTCACAACATGCTACTTTTTTGCCCTGATATCTTAATCAAAATGCTAAACAGGACCAAATGAAATGCCTTTCAGAAATTAATTACAGTGTTATAATTTATTTAATTTTTATCAAGTAAACTTGCAGTCTCATCGGAAGAAAACATCATTTTATCTTGACATATATACTTGCCATAAACATCTGTTAAGTTCCTGGCATTATTTATGTTAATTTAAATAGTACTTTATTCATTTGATGCAATATGATTCATTCTATACTTTGCCTGAGATTTTGCAATATCAAGAATCTTGTGATTATAGAGATTATTGTATTTACTCTTTGAATATTAGCAAAATACTCACTCTACATCATTTTTGCACCCTACGAGAAAGGCAAAATAAGCATTAATGGCCTATACATCCAGAAGAAACCAAAAATCTTTTTGAGAAGTTTTAAAATATTCTGATATTAAGGTATAGATGACTAGAATTTATGGTTAGAGTCTGTGTACATTTTCTTATTGAAATAATACACTGTGGCATTAATACATCAATCATGTTTCCCCCTAAGTGAGAAATCAGTATCATCTGAAAACAAATAATTTTTCTGTTAAACTTTGTAGCTTTACTATTTCTGTCTGTAAATGGACCCTTCTTTTCTTAAGTATTTAATATGGACTTATTTTTTTTTTTACTTCTGCTTGTTCTATACCTCAGTTTACATCTTCCTCTTTTATCTATTTTTTCATTAGAAAGTCTGTTTTATATTTCCCTTATCTTCTATTTCTTTGCTATGAAGTAAAATACCTTCACTCGCTCTGTAATCTAGGGTACATTTTTAAATCAGTATGCATTTTCCATGAATATGAACTTTGGACATCATTCTTTACAGCTTTCATTCATGATCTTATTAGGTATATGTATATAAGCAGTGAAATAAATTTATCATCACTTAAGCCTAAACTAAAACTCATTCCTAGTTGTATGATCAATTCCTCCTTATCTGTCAAGGTTAAGTATGGTATAGCTTATCCTATGACAGACAAAAATGTTCCCATTAGGAAAGAGCCATCTATAATAAAAAAATCTCAAGACAACTTATTTCTGTGAGCATAAGAAATCCAAGGTGTGTCATTCAAATCAAAGTCATTCTGTTCTCAAATGCTATTTATTATGTTGCCTCTAGTGTTCTTTATCTAGTAAGACTTATCCACTTCCATTTTATCGTGGTCACGAGCAGTGATACTTCTGTTCTTTTCTCCATAGGGCATCACTTTTTCTCCCTTTCCCTTTTTCAGACCTGTCCAAAGGTTCCAAAATAATTTTCCACAATTTTAATTGCTCAGCCTTAAAACAGTTCCTTAATCTCTGTCTTGTTTCCAAAACCTCATTCTTACTGCCTTCCTTTGCTTGTGGGACAAAAATAATTTTAGAACAGTGTTCTCTGAGCTTCACTAAAACCGTCTGTGATCCCTGAAGTACCATTCAGTATCCTTAGTCCTGAAAAAAACAAGGCAATATTTCTGTGGCGGGATCACTACTTCATTCTTGTCCACTGAGCTAAGAGAATGATTCAGTTTATCCTTTCTAGAACATTGGCTCTATTATTTTTAATGAAGAAGTCTTCCTGTAGGTTTGATTTGGCTTTTCCCACCTTAGGGAGTTAAAGATCTCTTCTAAACAAATAGGACTTATGACTGGAATGTATCTGGAGCCGAATAACTATCCACAGCTATACCTTATAGTTCCTTCTGTTCTGTTGAACTAGTTATATTTTTAGAGTTCTCACTTGAATTTCCACAATGAGAATGTGGTAAGAGTTTCAAAATGCTCTTATATATGTTTCTTTGGCAGACAAGTCTGCACATACTTACCTACCTCTCATTATTTAGAATTTTATCTAAGACTTTTGGATAGGTGGGTAGTCTTCTACCCATTTTCTTTTTGGTTTCATCTTCTGGAGGCAAGTACCTTCTTTTTGAGTTTAGGAAACCTAAGTTTGACTGTCCAACAATGCTATTGCCTTTTTAAGTCTATGCAGCTCCCGTAGTCTAAGAATACACATTTCAAGCAAGGAAGTATGCTTTATAATAAGCTGCCATCTGAGAGGATTGAACCCATGTAGCCCTACAGCCCTGTAAATATAGTATTGTCACTACTAGCAAGAGGCCACAGACTCTGTACTAAGTTAATAACATAGGAGTCAGATTAATAGACTTGCTTTGTCTGAACTTGCCTTGTCATGTTTAGATGTCTATTATAGCTAGTTTAGCTGTAACAGCAATGGTCAAACGACCAGGTGCCTATTACCTAATTTTAATTAGTTTTGCACAATTATAAGGCGTAGTGCTTCTCATTAATATATTTTAAATAGCTAGTTAATGGTAATTTTGTGTACAATGAACTATCTACAACTCTAGAATAATAATGCAGCATAAAGCATGGATCTGAGGTGACAGTTGAAGATTATGTCTTCACTTAATCAACTACACTAAAAAACTCACAAGTAATTGATAAATATTAAACACAAATAGAGCTACACTAGACTACTTCAGTTAGTGTCAAAATCTGGAGTTAAATCCCAGGGTTTTGAGATGAATGGTACTACTACATACACCCCTAACACATGAAAAACAAGGTGATTTGGAACAGCCAGCATTTACAAAGGGTAAAAAATGCTTGATGAACCTGCCTGTTGCCTTCTCTGATAAAATAACGAGGGTTGTGAGTGATGGGAAAGGAGTAGAAGTAATTTACCTCAACTTTAGGAAGGTTTTTGACATTGTCTTTTTCAATAAGGGAGGGTGTTACTGTCTGGGTGGTCTGAACAGATGGCTAAAAACCTTGTTAGATGCTCAAGGGTAGTGGTTGAGTGCTTTGTGACAAGAGTGATACTGCAGGGGTCCATCCTGGGAATATTAAGGTCTTTATCAATATGAAATAGAGCATAGCATCTAAAATAAACTTATCTTGAATAATCAAACTAAACAGATTGCCTAATCTATATAATTTTTAACTAACCAATGCCCAAAAGTATATAGCTGTTAATATGTAAGTAAAATCACTAAAAATACTGAAAATATTCAAATGCTTAGAATTCAGAAAGTGTTGAAGTTCTTTGTTTGTCTAGGGCTTGGGTGGTCTAAAAAGAAATATCTTTGAAAGAAAAGAGAAGTTGGAGAGGAAATCTGTGTAGTCTGTTAAGAGAAGCAAGCAGCTCAGGAAGGTGATTCATCTGCTATGAAGATAAACATCTGAAAAGGCTGACCCTCAGAGGTGCTAGCGTTTCTTCATTGATTGCAAGAAAGGATAGAATGACTAATTTATACTAGAACCACAGCTTTTAGATTTAAATTGTGTGAAATGAACTTCATCCTTTCAGTACTTCAGACAAGTGACAATTCTCCAACCTTATTCCAGTTGTCCACAAGTGCACCGAGGAAGGGACAGTGGAGGGAAGAAAAGGGAAAACAGTCAAAAAAGAAAAGAGGAGTGGGAGAAAATAGTAACTATCATCCTTCTCACTGTCCCTGATTTCATTTGCCTTCAGGCTGGCCCATATTTGCTAGAGAAGTGGACTAATGCATAATATATTCCTCCTCCTTCTATTAAGGAAATCAGAAATCAATATGCAGAAGAATAGTTATGTGTAGACTGGAGAACTGGACCGACGTAGTAGAAGTCAACCTGAGACATAATTAATTGCAGCATAACTTGAACCACAGGAGTTATTTTAGCATTGAGGACAGACTGGTAATATTTTTAAGAAGTATTGTCAAATCCAAACCAGAAAAATCTAGTAATGTGTATCTCAAATGTTTTATGTTGATTATTGTCATTACAGTCAATGGAATGCATGTTTTTGCCTGCAGGTGCTTCAACATTTCAATTCCTACTGAAATACTTTTCGGCTGTGGTTTACCTGGGTTTTCTAAATTTAACTTAAGTGTTATTCTTACACAGATTTCTCTGTGTCTTTGCATTGTGTGTGCTTTTGTTAGCCCATATGTTACTGGAATTGATGCTGTCGGTAGCAGCAGCATAAGAGCCTAAAAGCAGCCTAAGAATCTAAACCAAGAGCCCAGAAGGATTAAAACATTTAAAATCAACACTTTCTTTTTTTATTCATATTTGAGTAAAGTGTTGATAAACCTTTCCAAGGTAGCTAGCATCCATGCTTCCAAGCTAGAGCAATATATTCATCTATCAGTATATGAATACACTAAAGATGACAGCTGAGTCAGATGCCAATAGTTGAAATGTAATTAGACTTGAATCAATAAATGGCACTAGCAGTAAGATTCAAATCAGATGTTTGTTTTCCAAAAGTTTGTTTTCCAGCACTCAACCAAAAGTTTGTTTTCATTTTAATATTGAATTTTTAATCTTACAGTGATCATAGTTTATTCTAAATGTATTCCTAGATATATTTCTGGAATATTCCGGGAATTCCTATATACAATGCAAACTGATAAAAGACACATCATTAAATTCAGATGTAGATAAAAAAACCCCAGCTACTACTACATATTTTTATTGCCAGACAGTTCATTCCTATCTGAAGCTATGCCAAAAGAAGCTAAACATAAATCAGCTAATACAAAATTTAACTTCCAGAGACTACAACTATTTTATTGTTGTATAGTCACATTAGATGCAACCATATTCTTCCAACAGTTAAATCCCTATTTAGTTCTTGGAAAAAAAGTTTTATCATTTAGTACAATAAAGACTTCATTTTCACTGCGGAGACATGCAAAAGTTCTGGAGTGTTAGGGGATGCTCAAACAGGCAGTTATCTGTGCCTGACTCTGTGATTTCTTGTGATAGATTGAATAAGAAAATGCAGTTGACACGCTGATGTCTAGAAATAGGTTGGCAGCTCCTATTTAAAACATTTTCAGGAGAAGTATTTCAGGCCTTTATCTTTTGAACTATAAGCTAAAATGTCAACATAAAACATCTGGCATAGATGAATCTTTATTCACTTTTGTATCAAAGAGGAACTAAGTTCAAGCAATTTTAACATTCCAGTTAAGGTAATTTAAATTGCAAAACCAGACTTTAAGATTGTACTATACAAATATAAACTTGTCATGTGGTGTTACTTATCTAAATCTTGCTATGGTATGTTTTTTACAATTCTGCTAATAAATATGCAGGACTCTTGTGCAGGTAGCTGTTTTGCACTTTTTGGAATTACATTTGCATATCAGAGCTATTTAGTTTGAAAATAAACAAGTATTTAGCATAAAAACCCTTTTCTGAATTCCATGTTCAGGAAATCAAAATCCATTCTTTTAATCTGGTAAGGAATTAATTTATCTAAAATATATCTTTGTAAACTCAGAATTTAATGACTCTCTGCATAAAATACAGTAATGACACCTCAAATTTTTGACCTGTAATTTTTGGTAATTATATGTATTTTAGGGTTTATGTGTGAATAATTTTTTTTTTCAGTCCCAGTAATTCCCTGGGGTCCTGTAATTGCCTCTATAAAATAATAGTCTACTGTGAAAAGGGCTAGCAATTGCTTATGAAAAAAAGAAAGATTTTGATCGTGGCAAAGAATCATGGAATACATTAACAGCTTTTCTGCTTTTTTTCTATTCTGTCTTAGGTATGCTTGCAGTTTTGTTGTGGAAGGAATAAAAGGCATGTTGTAGAATGTGTTTTCTACCTGTTTTGATTCTATGAAACTTCTACTTTCTTTTCTGCTTCAGAAGTGAAAAGTATGTATTTAGTAGCATAATTTACAACCTTAGGAAGATGTACATAACTGAAAGCTACATCCAAAGAAATTTGTAATCTAGTTTAGAGCCACCATAGTAATTTTTCAACTGAAAGTGTAGTTTCTACTGTTGTTTGGGTTTGGATTTTTTCATTATTTTGCTAAAAGTTTACAGATTACTCAAGTAAAATAAATATTATTCTTGGCAATAGTTCAACATGTAATGAAAGAATTAAGTTTTTCCCAGTTGGCTCAACATGTTTCAAACAACTTCAACATGAGACTGACTTCTTTTTCTTTCCCCCACACTCCTTCTCTTTTTAAAGTATACCCATGCAAATTTTGTTTCATAAACCTCCAAGATCAAGAGTGCCACAGGATGACTTCCAGTGTTTGCTTTCTTGCAGTCTACATGCACTGTACACCAGCACCAGGTGTTTGGGCAGTAAGCCTTCTCCTCAAAATGAATATGATATCAGTTAAGAAACGTAGCATTTCTGAGGCAATGCTCTACAATACTGAAATGCAGTTTAGATTTGTACTGACTTAAAATTAAATAGGTACAGGCTAAATTGAACCATTTGAAAGCATTTGAACCATTTACCTGGGGAGGAATAACCCCATGCACCGTACAGGTTAGGGGCTGACCTGTTGGAAAGCAGCTCTGCAGAAAGAGACTTGGGAGTCCTGATGGACCTTGGCTAGCAATGTGCCTTTGTGGCCAAAAAGGCCAATGGCATCCTGGGGTGCATCAAGAAAAGTGTGTGGCCAGCAGGTCAAGAGGTCCTTCCCTCCTGCCCCTCTACTCTGCCCTGCTGAGGCTGCATCTGGAGTGCTGTGTCCAGTTCTGGGCTCCCCAGTTCAAGAAGGATGGGGAACTAACTGCTGGAGAAAGTACAGCAAGGGCTACAAAGGTGATTAGGGGACTAGAACATCTCTCTTACGATGAAAAGGCTGAGGGACTTGGGCTTTTTTCGTCTGCAGAATAGAAGTCTGAGGGGGGATCTGATCAATGCTTATAAATACTTAAAGGATGAGTGTCATGAGGATGGGGCCAATCCTTTTTCATTGGTGCCCAGTGACAGGACAAGAGGTAACGGGCACAAATTTGAACATAGGAAGTTCCACCTACACGAGGAGGAACTTCTTTAGTTTGAGGGTGGCTGAGCACTGGAATAAGCTTCCGAGAGAGGTGGCGGAGTCTCCTTCTCTGGAGACATTCAAAACCCACCTGGACATGTTCCTGTGCTACCTGCTGTAGGTGGACCTGCTTTGGCAGAGGGGTTTGACTAGATGATCTCCAGAGGTCCCTCCCAATGCCATATCATTTTATGACTCTGTGATTCTGTGAAACATTAAAATAATTGTAAAAAAGTACCATAATGTACTGTATTCTCTGACTGAGCCAATTTGTACTATACAAAAAAAGGAAAACATATACCCATCAAATTTTAATCCGGTTTGGAACAAAAAAACATTTTACAAGAAATAAAAACTCTGGTTTTCATTTGTTTTGACAGGTCTCGGTCTCAGTATATTTTTTTAAGTTTCCCCTTTTCCCCTGGTTTCCCAATTAACAAGATCCTCGATCAGATATCTTGCTGGAATAAACTTTCTCTCACTCTTATATGCCCCAGTCAGTCAGTATGGCTTACCAGGTTTGGTTCTTAGCGCTGCTTCCCTTACCATTTGTTGGTCAGGTCTGTGCCCCTGTATGTTTTTATCTATGCTTCCTTCTTTTCTTATTATCCCTTGTTGAACTGAAAAAGGTTCTTGACCCTTGTCTATTATTCTTGAGCTTAACATTAATTCTTTGTCTCTGCTCAAAACTCTTGCTATTATTTGTTTTCTAATTTAATTTTCCTCCATTTTTTTTTCTAGAATCTGACTCATTTTCAGTTTACTTACTACTAGTTCTTGTAGGTGGTATTGGTCATAATTTTTAATTTCTATCTGTTGTAGTATTCTTCATTCTGATCTTTTCAATATCCATGTAATAATCTTTTCTTCCATATATTTTGCAGGTTTTGTGAGTCTTTGAACTTTACAGTTACTTTGGGTATGGAATACCACTTCAAGTTTTTCTATTTATTTGAGTCTATTGAAATTTTGTTATTAATTTTCCTTAAAATTTTGTTACTTCTTCAATCCCTAAATGTATTGTTCACGTGGTGTTATCTTTTCTCCCATTGTTGAGCTACATCATTAATTGTCCTGCAAATTACAAGTTACTAAGTTGTTCTTCCACATTTGTTCAGCTTGAAGAGAAGGCTGAGGGGTGACCTCATGAGAGTCCACAACTACCTCAAGAGGGACAGCAGAGGGAGAGATGTTGATCTCCTTTCTCTAGCAAATTATAGCTTTCTTCTACAAGAGTTTGAAAAACAAACTGAATCCCATCACATTCATGTTCCATAAGCAAGCTACTATGAAATACTTTTGCTTTATCAGAGGTAGTGTTGCAGCCCTTATGTCCCTGTGGTCTGGCTTGCCATGGCATGTCCTCTGTTAAAAACTTTCACTCTGATATCATAGCCAGGATTTTGAGTATGTTTCTCTTTATCCCACTAATTTAAAAATAATCTTATATAGATGGAAACAATTTGTTTCATAAAAAAAAAAAAGCAAATTAATGTACCTTTTATTAAAAAGTATTTAATAATTCAGTTGTGCAAGATCTGTAGGTAATTTCTTAGGGAGGGTGAAAATACGGAATCATAGAATGGTTAGAGTTGGAAAGGACCTTAAAGATCATTGGGTTCCAGCCCCCCTGCTACAACCATTACACTAGATTGCTCTAAACCCCATCCAACCTGGCCTTGAATTCTTCCAGGGGTCCACAATCCACAGCTTCCTTGGGCAACCTGTTCCAGTGCCTCACCACCCTCACAGTAAATTTCTTTGTCATATCTACTCTAAGTCTATACTCTTTCATTTTAAAAACATTATAATTCATTCTATCACTACAGTCCCTGATAAAGAGTCCCACCCCATCCTTCCTGTAGGCCAGCTTAAAGGACTGGAATGCTGCTATAATGTCTCCCCTCAGCCTTCTCTTCTCCAGGCTGAACAGCCCCAGCTTGCAGCCTGTCTTTGTAGGAGAGGTGCTCCAGCCCCCTTATCACCTTTAAATTGAAAAACCTGTGTAAAATCTAGTCATTTAATCTTATGTCCCTATTCTGCCTTCCATTACTTCCTTGCAGACATTGGCTGAGATTCAAAATTTTAATATAGAATTTGGATGTCTAGAGTCATCTTGACTGAACTACCAGTTCAGTAGCTGGCAGTTCTACAAATTGTTTTACTCAACTTGAATGAAAATCTACAGTTACAGTAGATCTTAATTTATCTTTATTATAAGATTTACAGTTATTAATTCTTTAATATCTCCTACTATTATTATGTTTACAACAAATGTTTAGAAAACAAACAGTATCAAATAATCTTTCAAAATGAATGGAGGTAATCATAAGCAATCAGAACATTCTCTCTGTCTTTTTGTTTTCTTGGGAAACTGAGGATATTAAGAATAAAACATTTCTTAAAGACATTGCTCTGTCTGACTAAGAGAACTGCTTCGTATCAGAATAGTAACAGAAATTAAAATAACACTGTCTTTAACAGTGTTCTTTCAAGGAATATGCAACATTAGTGGACATGTAGAGTAACAGTAGTTACGTACAATTAAGTAGATATAAACCTAATTTTTTCTTACTGGAGTAAAGATGTGAACTAAATACTTAAATGCAAAGTGAAATTTCTTTTTAAAACTTAGCTTGGGATAGTTATTCTAATTTAAAGGATAAACAAAACCTAGAAAATATGTATCTATTGCTGCATATTCTTAGTTTATGGATACAGGTTATTAATGGATCTAATGAAAAGCAAGACCCTGCGATCAAGCCAAAACCAAATGATCTCTAACTGTATTAGTTTAAAATATCTGAGAAGTGGAAGAACTCTATTTTTTAGAATTACTTTGTCTGCTATTCATTCTATGCTATAATCCTGCTCAGAGACAAAAAACAAAAGAAAACAAAAGAAAACAAAAAACAAATGAAGCACACAGGAAACAGTTAACAGATAATGGAAACAAAAATATCACTCCAGAAACTGATTTAGATCCTCTTAATATAGATTATTTTTTCCCACTTACTCTCAATAAATCTTAAGTAATTCTCTAAATCTTAAAATAATAAGTACTTATGTTTATAAAATGCCAATACTGAATTTTTTAATCCTAATTAATATAATTTGTTTCTTAGTTCAATAGGTTGATAGAAGCATTAATTTCTTAAGTCAACTTTTATTCATACATTAATATAGACTAGAATCAAGTATGCCTGGACAATTATTGTTTTTTGTTTTTGTTTTTAATAGCAGTGAAGTACTCCATGAAACATGAAAACATCAGTGAAATATAAGTTCTTAGTCCTTAGCCTATCCCAATATTTTAATTACCTCTACAGTTGGGAAAGTGGGGAAAGAGAGTTCTCACACATCAGTCTTCTGTGTTGCATATTAAATGATTTTCTTGTTGGTTTCCAGTGGACATAAAAGATTGACTCTTTTCTTCGTTATGATAATCTTTTTACAAGATGGAATTTCTTCAACTCTTGATTATTTAGTTTTGGGTCTTCCAGACCTAAGAAAATTATATAGAACAATTTTGTCTCCTATTCTCTTTGTACTTACTCAATCCTTTCATAAGGAGTGGTCTTTCAAAATAGATATAGATAAATAATTATATTGTGTTTCAAATTAAGCACTCCTGTTAATTCATTCCTGAATTAAATGTCTTTTTTTTTTTGAGTACCATTAAACTCACTATCATTTACCCTGTTCTAACCACCTTTTCCTACAGACCTATATGAACTCCAGTGGTTCCTCTCATCCTGAGTTATTTTGTAATTCTGTATTTCCTTTCATGTCTTGCTAGGTGTAATTATCTTTCTTTTCCAATTTTATCATTACCTAGTTTTGCTATCCTTCGTTTCAGGATACGATTGAGAATGTTGTCTTAATAAGCACAATAATGTTCTGTGTTAAAAAGAAAGGATAAGTTAAATGTATCAATACTTTCAGTTCTTCCGAAGTGTATACCAGTTGTGCATGCCAAATTGATCTAAGTTTAAAAAAAGTATAAAATATCACCATTATAGCTAATTTTTATGTATTCTTTTTCACTGTTATCCACCAACAGATCATGCCTTGACTAAAGAATTAAGAGGTTTTAAATAGGAGCATGAATAAAAGCACCAAGACCTTTGAAAGCTTTACAGTAGGAATAGCAAGGTTTTCACAGAATGTCTTGTATCTGAGAAATATGGTCAACCATGGCAGTTGGTTGCCATTCCATTCTGGAATGGCAGTATCTTTTTAACGGAAGGCATCTCTCTTTTTCTCACTGATCATTACAAGAAAGTTCACACTTTTTAAGCATTTTTATGACTGCACTACGCACTGTTGAAAATGATTCAACTAATTCTGTAAAGAAGTGTAAAATTCTTTTCTAATATTCTTCAAGTCTTCCTTTTATAACAAGTAGGTTTTGCTTTTAAACTTTTTCTTCAAACCAGTCAGGACTAAGAAATCAGGACTCAGTTTGATATTCTTAAGACAGATGACAGCAAAACAGAGATGGGATTTGGAAATATAATAGATGTTTTGGCTGTCTACTTCTACCTGTCTATCTATTGATCTACTTGAAAGTGAGAAGAAAACCGAAAGATGTATTGGTACAGGCTTTAGCTCATGTTAGTAATCAGAGCATGGATTCAAGATATCTGGAGACCTTTTACTGTGTCAGCATTCATCTGCTAGAGTCCTTATCTAAACACAATGTGCTAGACAATACTCTAATCACCCCCCTATAAGAAAACGCTGAGAGAGTTGGGGTTGTTTATCCTGGAGAACAGAAGGTTCCAGGGAGACCTTATTGCGGCCTTTCAATAGTCAAAGGGTGCTTATCAGAAAGATGGTCACAAACTTTTTAGCAGGGCCTGCTGCAATAAGAGAAGGGGTAATGGTTTTAAACCAAAGGAGGATAGATTCATACCAGATATAAGGAAGAAATTTTTATGATGAGCATAGTACAACACCGGAACAGGTTGCTCAGAGGCATGGTAGATTTCCTATCCCTGGAAACATTCAGGGTCGAGTTGGATGAGGCTCTGAGCAACCTGATCTAGTTTAAAATGTCCCTGCTCATTGCAGAAGAGTTGTACTAGATGACCTTTGAAGGTCTTGTCCAACCCAAACCATTCTATGAATCTATGCTTTTATTATTTTAAGATTCTATGATTCTTTATTTGTTCTTTGGGCATACTTTTCTGCGAAACATGGAAAAGCATTGTTCTCTGTGAATCTGGAGTGCCTTATGAAATATGGAGGTGTAAATTAGGATTTTATATTCAAAATGTAGCCAATGCTAGATACATAAAATTGTATCTAGAACAAGTCTATACAGAGAATCAAGAGTTGTTCTCTTTGCTAATGACTAAGGAGATCCACAATGTTATCTGGAGTTTAAGTCAGAAGACCTTTCCTACAAAACCTAAGAAAAGAATGGTTTCTTTCTTTCAGTTTTTTAATTAAACTATTATTGGTTTGCCCAGCTGAGGTAATTATATGCTAAATTTTTGGCATAGAGCATAACAATATTCTGCAGTGGTTAAATTCTCCGTATTGTAAACAGGGAGACCTTATATGACCCCAAAGCTTCCATATTTTAGATAAATGAGCTAGGTGGATTGAATCTTCAAATAATAATAATAAGTACTACTACTACTACTACTAATAATAATAATTCCCTACCTTATTTTGAATGTTATTTTATTGACTATTGGTGTACTTAACTATATTGGTCGTTTTAATGAGGATAAATTCCTCAGTAGTAATATATAAGGCAGATTTGACACTACCTCTAAATTTGGAGAATGTTCTAGATGCTTAATTTAGTCCTCTATCTGAAAGATCTGTAACTCCCAAAAA
>JAOXJM010000001.1:158621593-158633332 GCA_026413425.1 Tringa solitaria
GAAGGAGATCAGGTTCGTCTGGCAGGACCTGCCTTCCGTAAACCCATGCTGACTAGGCCTGATCCCCTGCTTGCCTTGAAATTCTGCTCCTTAAAGAGGTTGGTAAGACATGGGAACAAAGCAGAGAGATATAGCGATGACCTGAAAACTATTGCTGTTCACCATACTCTAGCCCAAAAATTCCTGCCCAGTGGAACATGATTGCGCAAATGATGCAATAAGAAAGGCAACAAACCTCACTTGATCCCAGTATCAGGAACACTGCATAAGTCAGGGCAGATATGACTTTTGACATAGTATATTTTCTGACTGATTCAGGAAAGTGACAATGGTAATGCTCAGTATCTTCAAGAGCATAAATTACTTTTAATTTGGCTTCATCAAAGCCCACAGATAGTAGTAACATCACTACTTTCTGCTGAGGGCCTCACTGGTTTCCCTGTGATGAGCTCTTTAGCACTTTAGCACTTTAGACTTGCATTTTGAATGGAATTTTTTGAGTAAGTTGTACTAATTCTACTTAAAATATTAATCATGGTAACTACAAAGTGTGGTTGTGCTTATATTGTGCTTAGAGAGCTTTAAAATGGAAAAATGCTTAAAAGAAATAACAAAAATATCAATTAATTAAACATTAAGAAAAGAGACCAGTTGAAGGAGAAACGGTTAAACAGATTCTAACTTCTCAGATCAGCTCATGAGCTGTTAGGTTAATGTCCCTTGACACCTGATAAAGTGAGCGTTCAATAGAGCAGCTAGTTTTTTTCTTCAATCATGAATATATTGTAATGAACTGAACACAATTTTTCTCAGATTTTTATTAGGATTTTTAATTGTTTTCACAGAGGATCAGAAGCCAGTCAGAGCTTTATTCAATGGGTCCGTTGTGTTGCTACATTGTGCCTATATTTTCTGCCTGTATGTGAAGAATGTTGCACATCTTACACTGTTCTAGTTTTAAGAAAACGCTTAAACATCTGTTTCTTCGTGCCCGATGTGTGTTACAGGATTTTGTGTTGTGTCTCTAAATTCCAAACAGGGAGACAAGCATATTTTCTGGCTTCACTCCCTATGCCACATAAATCACAAATTAATCTTCATATGGTTAAAATCTGATTAGGGTGTGTGCGTGTGTGCGTGGGTGTTGTGTGCGTAACCTGACAGAGCTTTCATGCTTAGGACTCTGGGTTGTGTTACATTTGGCCTAGATGGACTGAAAAGGCCTTAGCCTCTTTAATTAAATATCTTTCAAGTATCTCTATCTCTTATATTTCTGAGTTTTTCACTGCCTCCACCTTCCCCCCTTCCCTCCTTAATCTTCACAATGAAGACTCATAATTAGAAACTCTGGTTTACCATAAAACACACATTATTTTTCACATGCCTTTCGAATTTGTAGCAAGAATATGTTATTTCGCCAGTTTGAATGTGGTGCTAATATAACAATGGAGAAGGCATTTGCATCACCTCCAGTGCCCCTGCTCATCAATTCCTCCCTCAACAGCTTAGTGTCGAAGACATTAAACCCAAGCTGTGCAAGGGCAATTTTTTAAGTTACTGTTTTCTTCGGTTTGCAGGAAGAGTCTCTCCCATAAGCTAGAAAAGTACATTACTGACATGGGCAGTTATATATTTTTCTCCCATTTCTACCCTGGATGTGTTATATATTTTTCTCCCATTTCTACCCAAGGACTGATGTTTTCCTTGGCAGCAATATAATTCTTTCAAAAGATTTGGCTTGTTGAGCCAGCTGTCCTTAAAAAAAACCAACAACAAAAACCAACAAAAAACCCCCCAAAAACCCCCAAAACAACACAGACAAACAAACAGAAACATGGAAAAAAACCCCACCAAATCCCCAAACCAAATTTCAAATAGATTTTCTGACTAACTTTATCAGAAAGTATCCTTTCCACACTGCTGTACTTAGATTACTACTCACAGTGCTTAATGGTTTCTCTCATGCTTCTAATTTCACAAGATCACAGTTTCTTGGGTTTCACCCTTTCAAATTAAGAGATTACTTATGATGGAAACCAAGAAAATTACTTGCTGTTTCATCACCTACAGTACGAGAAAGTAGTGAAGAAAAAATGTTGCACAAATTGACCTGTCCTTTCTACGTTCATCCTGACCACATACATGCAAGTTTTTAACCACAGCCACAACCTTCATTGTCATATTGTTCCTCACCCATCACTGTAGAACTTCTTTCCAGCAGTAGTAGCTGTGATCTTTGGAGCATCCATTTGAAACAACTAGAGTGACTGTGCATTATTGTATCGATCCCCTTTTCCCACACTTTCATAACATTAAAAATCATTTGTAGGAGAAACGAAGCTCCATGAATCAGCTGCCTTTTTGTTCATCTGTATCTTCTACTCCTCCACCTGTTTAGCAAGGCATATGTTGCTGAATATTACTGAATCAGCAGATGGAACTCTTTATATTGACTTGGTGAGACAGAAATACTCAAATTTGTGAGCAAGAAGTCCCATCTGAGCACCAATCTCCACAAGGCTTAGGTCTCAAATGGAGCTTTGTTACTTCCTGTTGGAATAGCACAGAATTCATGAAATTTCAAATGTCATCTGAAATATGAAAGAGTGGAATTTACCATTTTTACAATAGCACAGTATCACTACTTGCTCAAGACTGTTAATTTGATTAAGGTTCCCTTGGACCATACAAGATAATCAGACTTTGACTGTAACTGGGTAAGTGTGCCAATTTATTTCCTGTTGGGAAAAGACTAATGGATAACATAATTGTAATAAACCACTATATAATAGTATTTACTATACTTCTAGATACTCACAGAGACAAGGGATTCTCCAGAGAAGAATCATACTAAGTCACAAAAGCCTCATGATTTGACTACCCTGGTGATACTTCACATTATTCCAATTCTTTTACACAGGTACTCATAAATAATGTTCTTGAAAACTAGGAATGTGATGTTAACAGTGATATCATTAGCATTATTATAAACAACTTAGTATGAAAATGCTAAAGGAAGATGAGGAAGATATGGATCGCTTCTTAGGGCTTTTTGCAAAATATTGCAGTATTTCAGAAATTCCAGTCAGTGGAAGGAATTCAAAACAGGGTAGATGATCAAAAGATTACTGTTTTCTGTAATCATCTATTTGAAATAAATTCAAAACATGACATGGTTAGCTCCTTGTGATGGAATTACAATCAAAATCTGGTTTGAATTGCCGTATTATTGCCCTAGAAATTCTATGTTGGGGGCAGAATGTTTTCTTCTGCTGAACTGATGAAAAGACTACGAAACAGAGCTATTTTTTCACTTCTACCTCCTCACTGGTTTCACTGGGTCTCTGAATGTAATTCAAGGGCCAGCAGTAGGGCACAAAAAGAAGGAGAAATAACTAATGGATCTGTATAATGGTGAATTTGGGAGTGCTGGAACTCCATATTCAAAAAATTACCAGATATATTTACCTATTTGCAAGTCTTCTATTTAACATAATCATATCAAAACTAAGACATATGGTGTGTTTCCAAAAATTTGTAGACATGATTATGTAATAAAATACTCCTGGTTCACATCTCCTATTATATTTCACTTCGATTTAAACTTCAATGATAATCAGGAGTGCATTTTGCAGTGCCAATTAATCTAGATAGAAGAAGAGATTTTCGTTTCTGTTTCCAAGGCTACTTTAGACTGAATATACAAAGAATGTAAAATACTCAAAAGTAAGTTTCCTGTCTGCATCAAGAGAGCTAATGTATACAGTAGTATTGTTTGTGACAATGAAATTGACTTGGCTGCATTCCTTCCTGAAGGTAACCAGATCTGCCAGCATATTGAATATCAAAATAGAATACATAAAATTAATTGAGAAAAATATCACTCTATAAAAATAATTCATCCATGAAACTCATCATTTAAGCTGGATGATTTGGATGCATAGGCATGACTGGTCACACTATCAACATTTTTATAGCTTTATAGAGTGACTGAAGAAACACAAACAAGATGAAAAGAGTGGGTTTTTTCAGTACTGTTCCCCTTCCCTTATGCCTTTTCTGACAGCCCAAATTGAAAACATGCTGTGCCTCCTCTGCAGCTGATGTACAGCAGGTACCATGTCAAGATGCAGGGCAGCTGTGAGAGGTTGTGCAATTGCTGTGAGGGGAGTGGAAGGGAGCAGGAGCAGCTGTTGCTGCAAAATTTGTCTCGTCAGGAATTCAGAGAAAACTATAAAACAATGATAAAGATTGCTCTTTTGGCCTGTTTCATTCTGAATGCTGTAAAAACTCCTACCCACACAGTGTACGCAACTCCTGCCCTGAATGGCTGCTGGAGGTATTATTTGCATTGAGTTTACAGAATTATTTAATACCTATTAGGATGTTCAATCTATCATATGGAATTTAGGATCAGGGGTTTTGTGACTATCATATTCAAATGTGAAGGCTAATACTTTTATGGTATTCAAAGATTTAACAGAAAAAAAACCCAAACCAGTTCTAACAGAAATAACCTTAAACAAGAAGACACAAATATTCAAAGAATAGATTGATTGGTAAAAATTATTTGGTGTTACCCTCTTTCTACCAAAGCTATATTAACATTTACTTATTTTGTTGTTTTGGTTTCTTTTGTTTCTTTTTTACTTCACTTCTACTCTGCCATTGTTGCAACCATACTGACATGAAGTAATGTTTTCTACTTTCTATTCAGAACACCTTATGTTTTAAGATGAAAAATGATAATTTTTCCCTTTTTATTAGGAGTAGAGCTTAAAATCAAGTCTAAAGGTCAAGCATTGAAACATTTCATAAACACATAAAACTCCTACTCCAGTCTTGTATCTTGTTGCTATTTTTCACTGACCAAACAAAAGATGTTCTCTCCAGAACACCAGAAAGAGCAGTCAGCTGATGTAATTTGTGTTTGAACTCTAGATACCCCAAGTCCATAACGTAGTGAGGACCAAGATGATTGTCATTACTGTAGCTTGATTCTCACTGTTAGACTGTGTTAGAAAAATAGTAACGACAGGTCAATGATGATGCTTTAAATTTCCTGAATAAGTAATACGTTTCTTCTAGCAACCAAGCATCCTGTAATTTTGTGAACCATTTTGCAAATGGTTCATGTATGCTATATCCTCAACAACAATACTGAGATGATTTTCAGTTTGTCTCTCTCTGCAAATTTGTTCTAAAATTTAAGAGATCACTATATTAGAAGGAACTGTTACTTAAAACTACTACTGCTTTGACCTAAATACACCTTTGCATGAGAAAATAATATAAAGTGTTCTTTTTCAGTCAGACTCACAGTAAGTTTTCAGCTTTTTTTCTAATAGGAATTCTTCTGGTGCAATGTCAATAGGAAAACTGTTTTGTTTTGTGGGGTTTTTTTGTTTGTTTGTTTGTTTGTGTTTTTTTTTTTTAATTCTGAAAAACCAAACAAACAAAAAACCAAAACACCAACAAGTCAGAAGGATGTGAATTGTACAATTTACTATGTAAGTGTCAGAATTAATATGGTTTTAAACATTGTATAATATGCACAGAGAGCAGTAGTTTAAGTACCAGATCTTCTTTAATACAACTTTCTGCCTTGGAATATGGCTGCTGTCTGTATTCAGTCAGTCAGATATCCAAATACACTTACTTATTAATACCCACTCCCAAAACAAATGACTTTCATTTAGTTGTCTAAAGACATTTGAAGATTTTTCCTTTTAATTCACACACACATTAGTCTTATTCCACCCTTTTCAGTTCAGGCTTTACTATAACTTTTAAAGTAAATAACTTTTTACTATGTCAGCACATAAGCATTGTAGAAAAAAGATCAAAAGTAGAGAAGAAAACAGTTATTTTACACTGCAGCTGGGGTATATTGTTTTCTGTCTATACAGATTTTATTGTATCCAGTAATATCTCTTCATACCTGCATTACAGAGACCTACTCAGGATATATGGGATATTGACAGTGAATGTTGAATTAGAGAAGATACTTAAATTGTAACTATGTGTAAATACAGGTAACTGTCATGTATAAGTGAGTGACACAGAGTCCTACCTTACTCTCAGTTTCATCAGGATGGAGACCAATAACTCTTTCCAAAATAAATTTATCTGGGAGTCCCCTCCTCACAGGTTTGATATATACACCAATGCATGTGGGTACTCTCCACTGATTGAATGAAGACAGACATTTTGGAAGATATCTCTTGAAATTATATGAAAAAAATATTCATCTTGATTTAAAATATTCTACCTGTGATTCTTGTGTGTAGAACAGCTCTCATGGTTTAATCCTAGTAGGCAGCTCAGCAACACACAGCCGGTTGCTCACTCTCCCTAAGTGGGAGAGAGAATGGAAGGGTAAAAGTGAGAAAACGCATGGATTGAGATAAAGACAATTTAATAGGGAAAGTAAAAGCTGTGTGCACAAGTAAAGCAAAACAAGAAATTAATTCATTACTTCCCATCAGCAGGCAGGTGTTCAGCCATCACCAGGAAAACAGGGCTCCGTCACATGTAACAGTTATTTGGGAAGACAAATGTCATCACTCTGAATGTAACCCCCTTTCTCCTTCTTCTCTTGCCGCCTTTTATTGCTGAGCATGACGTCATATGTTATGGCATATCCCTTTGGTATATTGGAGTCAGCTGTCCCAGCCGTGTCCCTTCCCAACTTTTTCTGCACCCCCAGCCTGCTTGCTGGTGGAGCAACAAGAGAAGCAGAAAAGATGTTGATGCTGTGTAAGCACAGCTCAGCAATATTATCAACACTGTTTTCATGACAAATCCAAAACACAGCACCTTACCAGGTACTATGAAGAATATTAACCCTATACGAGCCAAAACCAGTACAAGTAGTGAGTTTATAATAAAATATCATCTGCATTCCATTATAGTTTTTATGAAAATAATAGGTGATTGTACAATCACATACTTAAAGAAAATTTGACTTGCTATGCCTATACAAAATATTTATTTTGAACTTCTGTTGAGTTTGACACAATGCAACTTCATTGTGCCACATGTCTGGGAATACAATCCATTCATCCAGTGCAACCCATAATAATAATAAATATTATTATTATTTTATTATTGTACAAATACTGTTTCTTCATGGGAAAATACAGCCACCCTTCCCCCCCCCAAAAAAAACCCCAAAACCTAAACCCTAACCCCTACAATTCAGGAGCTGATACCTAAAAGGTTTTCTCTGTTACAAATGTAATGAAGAAAAAAACAATAAAGGGAAGATTCAGATAAAGAAGACATCAGAAAGGTGTAGCTTCTTGGAAAACTGAAGGCTGAAAATGCTTGTATATAAATAAATCCAGGGAGTAAACACAGACAAGAGCTACTTCAGTTAGATGACAATTTTTGCACAAGAGAAAGTAGTATGAACTGTCTGCAAGCAACATTAACCTGGAAATTTTAAGAAAGCTTCTGAGCAGAGCAGAGAGCATCTGCAATGGTTTTCCAGAGCAAATGTTCTCCAGACTGAAAGTTTGTGCAGTAGATTATATTACATGCTACTGCTTATGTGTTTTACTAAAAAAAAAAAACAAAAAAAAACAAACCAACAAAGCCCAACTAACCAAACAGAAGTTTTATTATTGTTAGTTTTCTTGCTTTTCTTTATATGAGATCAACATTACTATTCAAGAAATACAGGCTGCAGAAAGACCCAAAGAAGTTTTTCTTTTTTTTTTTTATTTACTGTAGAAGAGGAATATTTATGAAGTTTTTAGATGGATTTTGATCTTGGAATGTAGGTAATTGGAAGTACACACCTTATGCTACTGTTTTATTATGGATATGCCATTAATAAACTTCTAAATCAAATAGTGCAGAATGCCCTTACTGTAAAAAAGAAACTGTGGCTTTCATAGTCATGTAATATTAGCTATTAAGTAGGAATTTTAAAGGCATCAGTGACATCAGTCCTTAAATTCAAAACATATGTTATTGTTAGATGAGAAGTCTCCTTCATGTTTTATTTGTGACATTTATATTTTTGCAAATGTGTTACTCTCAGAAAAATTACATTTACTTTGCTCAACATTAGTTATGCCCAAACTTTATATTACAGTTCAGGAATATTTTAAAGTGTGTGTGTATATATCTGTGTATGCATATATATATATTTAACATTCATTCTTGTTAGATTAGAAAAATAAGTGTAAATATATGTATTTTTTCTACAGGAAGTATCTGCACAATGATATTAAAAGAACATTGAAAAATGGAGACAGCTTTCTTAGATGAATACATTTTTTTAAAATTTTTGATAAATTTTGTGGTATTAATGCTAAAAATGCACCATTAGTTTTCAACTATTCCTAATTAATTCACAGTTTAATAGTTTATATCTTAAGTATTGCAACACATGAAGGAAATCTGTAAAATTCTTCATTTATTTTGTTTTGTATTGTTAACTATAGTTCTGTGGAAAATTTTTGAAGAGTCTAGATACTTCCAAAAAGAAGCAAGCAAAAAAAAAAGTTTGTTGTAGTAGCCTGATATTATTTCCTCTCCTGTCAACTTTCTATTTATTTTTGTCTCCAGGTTTTTGTTGCTTTTTTATTGTTGTTGTTGTTTTGTTTGGGGTTTTTTTAATAATAAATGTTTTGCATAAAAAGGCTGACTTGTGGAGCTGGAATCAAGGGAGAAGAAAAGACTTTAATATATCAGTTCCTCAGAAACTGTGAGCTATTAAAAAACCTAAAATTCAAGGTCCACAAGTAAGATGTTCATCAACTGTTCAGTATACATTTGCTTAATCTTTGATGGGATTTATTTTTAAGACTAAAAGTATTTAGCAAAAGGTATAGTAACTCAGCAGAAGCTATTGCAATACTCTCTGACATACATATGTATTTACATAAAATAACTTGAATCAATCTAGTTGCATCACATAACAACATAACAGAATGTATCGTTAAGAAAGGTGAAAGTGTGATTCAGAAACAGTGATATAACAGCAATGAATGCATGTTTTTTCATTGGTAGTTCTTCAGTTAATTATTGATTAATTGTTGCTCATCTTCATTCTGTGATTAAAGACTGATAAGATTCTACAAAGAATTATCAAAAAGAGCAGAGAAGACATGTTGCTGTTGTGAACATAAAGGAATGTTCAAACTTGGGCTCAGAGATAAGGAGCCAAAGTCAGATACTCAGACAGATGAGTCTTATATAAACAAAGATGTATTTGCTCAAGCACAAATCCTCTAAGTGTCTGCACTTCTAATGGCTAATGTAAACCTTTGAGTGGATTTCAAAGCAGCATACAGAACCACAGGGGACTGTAGGTGACACCTAGTTTAAGTTCATTACAACTGAAAGCCATTCACTGGAGTTGAGAAAAGAAAGTGCACTCTCAATTTGCCAATACGATGATTCTTGAAAACTTCTCATGTCAAAGCATATGTTAATCTAGTGTCAATAAAACATTGCCTTTGTACCGGTTTTTCCTTTTCCTACTTTCCCTCTTTTCCCTCCCTCCCTTTCTCCCTTTCTGGATTCCTTCTTTTTTCCATAGTAGTCTTTTCCTCTCACTCTTGTAATGTTGTCAGTGAGAGTTTCAAAAGGTCATACTAACTCTTGTTTTCTTCTAGTTGGGCTGTTTGTTTCATTGGCATCACTTAACAGTGCATGTTTGAATTATCATGGCTGTACAGACATCAATTGGAGATGCCCAGTTGAGCAATACAGTCCCTGTAGTCTTGATTCTGAAAAGCAGAAATACTTAGGCAATTCCAGAGAGTGTTTCTTAGCTTTAATGACCTAGAATATTTTTGTCAGGCCTCTGCAGGTCTTAATGGCACTGCCCAGCTTCCTCTGGGGCCTTCCACCACCTTGCCTATTGGACCCCATTTCAACTCAATCCCTGCCCCAGGGACACCACAGCAGTGCCAGTCTCCAGTTCTTCACAACTCTACCCTGCTTGGCCGTGGGCCTCACTAAGCCCATGTTATCAACACATTGTACTGAAATTGTTATTTCTATGAGTTGTAAAAGTGTAGCAATATACTTTTAGCAATACACAAGATGTGCTTGCTGCTTTGTCTAGTAATACCTCCAGTACATCAGTTGTTCAGGGTTAGCAGACAGTCAAGGGATATCTTACTTAACTCAAGAATGTAACACTTTCATTTCGTAGAGATATGTTTACAACTATATGTATATATTTACAACTTTTATTCTTTCCAAAAACTTTTGAATGGCAATCTTGTTTTGCAAGTATTATAAGAAACCCTAGAGCAAACTATATATCTTCGGGAAAAAGGAAAACAAACCACACTAAAGAAATGTCCCAAACCGTTTCATTCTACACATTACCTCCTTCCTTTCCAAACTTTCCCACTGGTTATCTTCTAAGTATGTGTCCATTTCTTTTATTTAGTACAAACTTCTAAAAAGAGGACACCCTTCTGAGATCCTAAGCATTTGGATATTAAACAAATTATACTAAGGGTATTACCTTAACTGACCACTGTTTTCATCTCCAAGGTATAATTAATTTGACAAAATCCTCACATATAAATCAGAATAATCCTTAAATAGGTCAGAGGAAAGTTTTAGTATTAGCTACAAAGGGCACAGTGATTAATAATCTCAGATTACATAAGAAGAATGTCACCTTGAATGCCTATAAATTATATTAAAATGTAGTTCTGAATGTATTGAAAGCATCTGATAAGTAGGCTTTTTAATTCTGGTATAACATCCACTAGCTCCCTTAAACAGTTTCAAATGTTATTTAAAGTTATGTCCTCAGTGTGTGCTGTTAAAATTTAACCCCATATGAATTAAAAAAAATATTCATAATAATCAGTTTTTCCTGTGGTTCTTTATACCCCAAAACCTAGCGTAATTTCTTTGAAACAAATCTGTCTTTAGAGAATGACGGTTTCCTGCATTTCACTTAAAAATTATAAGTAGGATATATAGATCTTATAGATCCTATAGATCCCTAGCCTTACAATCTCTGTCTGTCTATTTATGCAATTCTCTGTTCCTTTCTGTCATGGCTGAAGCAATAATTTACTAGTAGTAATGAAGTACAATGAAGTTGTCAGTAGAATATTGCTATTTATTATGGTAGGTTGCAAGCTTAATTTTATTGTGTTTTTTATTTCTAAACTAGAGCTGTAAAAAACGTTTTCTATATGACTTGGGACTCAGTGTTTGCTATTTTTAAGATGTTAAAGTGCTGTCCTTCTTGAACTGGGGAGCCCAGAACTGGACACAGTACTCCAGATGAGGTCTCACCAGGGCAGAGTAGAGAGGCAGGATAACCTCTCTTGACCTGGGTCACAACAACCCCAGGCAGCGCTACAGGCTTGGGAAAGAGTGGCTGCAGAGCTGCCTGGCAGAAAAGGATCTGGGGGTGTTAGTAGACTGTCAGCCTAACATGAGCCAGCAGTGTGCCCTGGTGGCCAAAAAGGCCAACAGCATCCTGGCCTGTATTAGGAACAGCATGGTGAGTAGGACTCGGGAGGTGATCGTCCCCTTGTACTCGGCACTGGTGAGGCCCCACCTCGAGTACTGTGTCCAGTTTTGGGCCTCCTACCACAAAAAAGACATTGAGGTGCTGGAGCGGGTCCAGAAAAGAGTAACAAGGCTGGTGAGATGTCTGGAGCACAAGTCTTATGAGGAGAGGCTAGGGGAACTAGGGTTATTCAGCCTGGAGAAAAGGAGGCTGAGGGGAGACCTTATTGC
>JAOXJM010000001.1:158748187-158765627 GCA_026413425.1 Tringa solitaria
CTCAGAAAACGACTGTGCTCGGCACGCACATCTTTGGGAACGATCCCATGTGCGTACAGCGCTGAATAAACATACCTCCTTTATAAGGCTCTACGGTTGTGAAGTTGCCGTTCCGCGTGTCACTTAAGACTTGAGATGAAAATTAGTTTATAAATTTTAACTTAGTCCGTATTAGACATATATTCATTCAAGAATAGCTACATATTATGGAATAGGGAAAGAAATAGCAGAGGGTAGAGTAATGAGGGAAGGAATTCCACAAGCTGAAGTTCAAAGAACAGTCCATTAATGCAATAATTTCCTTTCCCTGCCCCCCTTTTTTCCTTGGAAATAATTTTTATAATTTTCTCCTACATTAACTTCCTTGCCTTGCCTTGCCTTGTCTTCCCTTCCCTTGGATAATGTGCTAAAATAAATAGGTTTTTTCTGCCACTCATTGTACAGAGCCAGCTTCTAATTTATGACAAATAATCAATAAGACTCCTAGGCAATTTACTGCTGCTAAATTGAGACCTCCACCTGCTGTCTGGTTGTTAAAATATATTACAATAGACTCCCTGATATAAAGCAAATGTATATTCATTTTAGAAAAGGAGAGTTTCTTTAATGTGTTGTTTTCATGGTTTTCTATGGAATAAATAATATTTCTAGGTGATGTTTAATTTCTTCTTAAAATAATTAGGTAAGAAGCGTTAATCCTCTGGAGGTGCCTATTTCTCTCCACAGATTATACAAGAAACATATAATAGCCAGCTTGCTCTACAAAATTTAATTTCTAAAATTTAAAAAAAACATGATTCTGACATTATGTAACATTAAACAAGTTACATGATTTTAAAAGTGAAGATTTAATGACAATCTTAGAGGACTACCATTCAAAGGAGAAATAAAGATTTTCACAAATTGAAACAAGGCCAGTTCAGCAAAAAAGGTGTTCACAGTAAGAGTTATTAAGGAGTTTAATATGTTGCTTTTAGAAACTGTGAATAACCCAATCTTGAGGTGCGCTGGCAGGATAAAGCTCTGAGCAATCAATCAGATTTCACAGTTGTGCTATGCTGACTGGGGTTTGGGACCAGATGACTTCAAAGGTTCTTTCCAGTGTAAGCACTTGCATATTCATAAGCACTTATATTTACTTTAGTTTACCATTCATCTTCACTATAATATATATCAACTTCAATTATTTGTAATAAGTATCTTTGATTTTTATCTTCTTATGCAATTCATGGTGTTAAGTAATTATTTTATCCCATTCTAGAGAAATAAAAGACAACATGCATGCATAAAGGCATATATATTTATATATATATATTATAAATATATATTTATATATATTTACTGCCAAATGCCCAAAACTTCACTTCATAGACTTAACACATCTATGAACACAGTGAGATCATATTCAGAATACTCTCACATGACCAATGTTAATGTTTGCATTTTTAAAGACTGAGGATCCTGGTAAACTTTTAGATGTGTAATGTGTTTTCCATCTTTCCTCAGCTTTCTGCAAAGATCAGAAACTTCTCCAATAAGTGGATGATGTAGTTTTACTTGCATTTCCATCCAAATGTAATAAACTTTTAAATAAGAACATTATAACGAAGCAGTGATAAAATTGTACCGTAGCTTTAGGGAAGAATGTGAAGTAATTCCAGCAAGACAATATAGTGACTAATAAGCAACAATTCATTTGACCAAATGTAAGCTTCTGCCTCCAACTTATTTACTCTACACATCTATTATAGTCAATAGAGAGAAAGAAGCACTTCCAATAAGCACTCAATCTCGTTTTATATTAGTTGTATAAAATAGATCAAATTAATAGCATTCTTGCAAAAGACTGCAAAGGAGCCGAGGAGTACTACTCCGATGTAAATGAATCACACTGCAGTTCCTGACTCCCACTTAACAGCCATTAGAGTATATCTGAACAGAATTTGGAATGATAGTTTCAAAGGGAATTTCAAATGCTAGTTATGCTTTTATTCCAAACTTAAAAACTTGGGGTTTTCTCTTCTCAGTAAATAAACTTTATTTTACTGATATTGATTCAGAATAATAATTTAGAAAATTATTTCATATCTAAATAAACTTGAATAACTTCGAGTGTTATTCTTGCCTTATTTTAAATTTTAATTTGTTATTTTCATATTATTTCATGAATCTCAGTAAGTGCAGTACAACATACTTAAAAATAGAGCTTCACAAAAAATCTTAAAATTCATTTTTTACAGGTGTCATACAATTTAATAATATTCAGCTGAAAGAAGAAATAAAGAAAAGAGGTATTTGGCTTAGAAGAAAATGTGTTTTGTGACAGAAAGTATTTTGAGGAACATTATTTAACCAATTCCACAGATTACTACTTTATAGTGCCTTCTCTAGTTTCAACCATATACTGATTCCTGTCGTTAATCATGAGAACAGATACATATATTCTTAGAAGGAAAGTCAGCTGCTATATATGAAGATAAGCTTATTATGTAGGTCAGTGAATGATTCACAGTAAATTATTTGTCAAGGGAATGCACTTTCTCTTTCCCATAGTGAGTTGTCTAGGAGTAAATTACCAATGCAATTTTGAATAAATCTATGAAAAAACATATAAATGTTCTTGTTTCCTGGATTACTCATGTTTATGATGTTTATTTTTGTATGACATTGAAGTCTTTAGCTGGGGAAGAACTATCAATATTTTGAAGCAACACTAGGGATGCCATCCATATGAGACATGAAGGCCAGGAAAAAACTGATGAAGATCAGGGAGTCAGTAATAGTCTGGAAAGAGCTGTATTCCTGGATAAAATTATGTACAGCATTCACAACAATAAATTAATATGTGTAGGGTCTTAAAGCTGATGCATTTAATAAACCAGATAAATATTAATAGATCTTTTAAAGTTAGAAATTAATGGAAGATATAGAATGTTAAGAACTGCAATTCCTAATTCTGTCTTCTTCACTTCATTTCTTTGACATTCATCTTTATAGTTTCTTGGGAATGATGCATCATTTTAAAGGGCACTATGTTTTCAGGCAGTGCATGCTAGTGTTTCTATGCTAACAACTCTTTGTGTACTCTCAAAGTACATAAATGTAGCTTACAGCTGCAGGTGTTTGGTTCTTGTTAACCAGCACCACACCATCAACTCTATTTAACATCTCAAACTCTTAAAAGGCTGCTTACAAAACAGAACAGAACAAAACAAAACAAATCATCATGTAGAGACAAATTATTTAGCACCTTAGCATAGTACATACATGGATTTAGAAAAGACAAGTTGATCTTTGATGAGCTCATTTTACCTTTCGCTGCATCGCTGTTTGACTACCTATCCTTATTCTCCAGGCTCTAAGGAAGGGACATTGAAGAGTTTCTGAGGATGCTGAGACTAGACACTCAGTACCTTCCATAAAAGTTTCTTATCTACTTTTACAGCTATCAGACTGAGATGGAAATTCAGCCTGGTTTCTTATATCTGTAGCTTCCTGATAATACTGCTGTCACTGTCTACCCTCTCCAAGCCTGTTAAAAAAAACCTCAACAAACTCACAGTAAAAGAGATGCTATAGCCTTTCATCCTACACAATTTCCGCCCCCACTTATATTATCCTTTTATGACTTAGCTGCAAAGTGTGTTCAAGGCTTTCTAGTTTCAGACTGATACAAGTCTGTAAATACCAGCAGTTGTCAAAACCTGCATTCATAGAATCACAGGACCATAAATAATTCAGTCTGGAAGGTACTGAGCACATCCCTAATCCAAAATCCTTCGCAAATTAGGGTCAGCTCAAACCGGGTTGCTTGGGGCTTAATCCAGTCCTTAAAAAAAAACTGCAAGGATGGATCCTGTAAAACCTCTTGGGACACTTCACTTGACTGCTCTCATGGGGAAAAGTTTTTCCATATAACCAATATGAACCTCTTTCATTTTAGTTTCTCACCTTCCTACTTTGCACCACTATGAAGAGCCTGACTTTTCACCCTGCAGGTACCAAGCAGCTGTTAGGGGCTCCTACAACTGTCTCTTCTGCAGGCTGAACAAGCCTCAGTTCTTCAGCCTCTATTCAAAACACAGCTGCTCCAGCCTTGACCATCCTGGTGGTCCTCCCCAAGACTCTTCAGTTTATCAATATCTTTCTTGTTTTGTGAGGAGTAGGGAGAACAAAACTGGATGCACAATCTAGAAAAGAGGAAGGATCACACCCTTGACCTGCAAGCACCGCTCTTCCTAATGCTGTCCAGGATGCTGACAGCATTTTTTGCCACAAGGACACATTGCTGGCTCAGGTCAGCTTGTTGTCCACTAGGATCCACAGGTTCTTTTCCACAAAGTTGCTTTCAACCCAGTTGGCATTCAGCATGTATTGATGCATGGGATTATTCCTGCCTGGGGACATGACTTTGCATTTCCCTTTCCTGAATTTCATGAGGTTCTTGTTGGTCCATTTCTCCAGGACTTCAAAGTCCTTCAGAATGGAAGTGCATCAATCCGGTGTATTGACCACTCCACCCAGTGTTGTATCATTGCAAAGCTGCTGAGGGTGCACTCTCTCCCATCATCCAGCCCATTAACAAAGATATTAAACATTATTTGATACAGTATTGACCCTTGTACGGTGTTGACTACCTTGTACACTACCTTGGCCACTACTTGGACTCTGTTCCAATGACCACAACCCTCTGAGCCCAGCCATTTCCAGTTTTCAGCCCACTTCACTGTGGTGGTGATTTCATTCATCCTCAGTAAATTCATGCTGTCAGAATTGTTTTCATCTCCTTTGTGTGTCCAGAGAAGTTTCCCAAATAACTCACTCCATGATTTTCCTAGGCATTAAAGTGTGGTTGACAAGCCTGCAGTTTCTCATATTGCCTTCTGGCCTTTCTGGAAGAAAGGTGCAAGACTTGTTTTTTTCTATTCATGAGGAGCTGTCCCAGCCTTCATGACCTTTCAAAGATGATCAAGAATGGCCTCATAAGAACATTAGCAACCACTCCCAGCACCCATAAGTGGCAGCCTGTCACCTCCTGTCATGAATTCCCTGCTTAGTCCATGCTGGTCTCATCCAAGTAATGTGATTGATCCTTCTTGCCCTTAGAAAATTCTGTCCTTAAAGACCTGACACTTTTCTTTAGCTCCCTTGCCCTTTAGAGCTGCCTCTGGGAACCCACCTACCAATTTTCCTGAATAAACTGAAGACTACTCATGTGAAGTCTGGGTTCTGTACTCAGCTATTGTCCTTCCTTGTTCCCATAAGGAGATTGAACCACACTGTTTCATGGCAACTGCAGACAAGGCTGCCATCGATAATCATATCCCAAACCAGTTCTTCCTTATTAGTAAATAGTAGATCCCGATGTGTATCTCCTCAGTTGTTCCATTCAGTATCTAAACCAAGACATTATCCTTACCCTTTAGAAACCTTAACTGTTTGCATCCTGCCATGTTACCTTTTCAGCAGCTGGCATGGAGTTTAAGGTCCCCCATAAGATCCCAGGTGTGCGATACTGAGACTCCCTTGAGATATTTAAGAATTTTTTTTCTGCTTCCTCACCCTGATTGAGCGGTCCTGAAAAAATTCCTACCACAATGTCACTTAAGCTGCCTCTACCCCGACACTGACCCACAAATTTGTGAGCCAGCCATTCACAGGGGAGCTCCCTAGACCTAAGCTGTTCCTTCTTAGAGACGGCAACCTCCTTATCATCTTTCCTACTATCTTTCTTGAAATCCTGGATCTATCTGTCACAGCATGTGAGTCACGTAAGGTAGCCCACCTCAATTATTCCAAAATAGTTGTAAGCTTGTGACCGTATGCAGCACTCTGGATTCTCTTGTTTGTTTTCCAGGCTGTGAACATTTCCATCTGTATACTTGAGGAGGTACTCCTTTTGTGCTGTTTTGCCATTCCTGAGGTCTTTTCTGTGTGACCTTGTACTCTTTGTTCTCCACCTGTCCTCCACTTCCTATGACATAATGAGTTTGCAGATATATTTAAAAATTACAAAGAAGTTACAAAGTACATTATTTTAATGCAGGAAATATTTCCTCTTTCAAGAAAAATACAATTACAGTAGATACGGCGTTTTTTTCTTAACATTTTACAGTAGGATTTCTGAAAGTATGGCCCACACAACATGTTCCAGTGAATAGATGGCTAGCTACATTGTGCTGATTTGGTTTGGGGTTTTTTGTTGTTGTTTTACAGATGCTACACTTATGTTAAAAGATAACTGAAATATTTTAAGCACTTATTTGTTTATCTGAAAGAATACGGTTTGATACAGTAATATTATACTTTAGTGAATCATGATCCGTGCTGCTAAAAATTGACATGTCATACTACAGAGCTGTAATTCTGTAAGAAAGAATACATATTGGTGAGGGCATTTTAGGATTTTAGGACCATAATAAATAGAAAAATGAATGATAACTGAAAGCCTGTATCCAGAATTTACTTATTCCTTAAAACATAGTTCCTAGCTTCCACTTGCAATTTACATCTTGTGGTTGTTTCCCCCCTGAAATTAAACCTCAATATATTTCAACTACAGAAATTTTTAAAAACAACCTTATTGTGATTACTGCATCTCAAATTGGCAATAAGCAGCAGAGAAAGAGTGGGAGTTCCCTATTTCTAGCAAGGTCAGCTCCTGGCTTCTGGTAGGCAAGCATAGAACTAAATGAAAAACATACCATAAATAAAAACAAAATGCTATAGAACCCCATATCTTTGATTTCAAAGTCCTGATGAACCAAGATAGAGAAATAATATAATATCATGTATCAAGTCAGGATCACAATCTCTGAATGAAGAATAAAAATATTGGTAGGTCATTCACAGCATGTTTGTGTGTCTCTTCTCCCCTTTCAGTTATTATATTTTAAGTAGTCATAGTTATATTGACTTGGCATAATTCACATTTCTGTTCCCCTGGGTTGATCTCAGAAGGGTACACTTACCCTGCAAAATTCATTCTTTCTTATAACATTTCTATTAAAAATATGCAATTACAGCAATTAGAGCAAATGGGTATAAAAGAGATTTTCAGAAGTACTATAGTCCATTCCTCTGCCAAAAGGTAAAATATTCATACATAAACCTTCTTGACAGTTGTTTGTCTAAGACGTTGTTAAAAACTGAATAAATGGTGGAGATTCCACAGCATTTCTTACAAATTATGCTGTTTCCCCAGGGCTAGTTCTCTTTAACATTTTTATCAATGACCTGGATACAGGATTTGAGTGCACACTAAGTAAGTTTGCTGATGATACTAAATTAGGAAGAGCTATTCATTCCCTCAGGGGCAGAGAGGCCTTACAGAGGCATCTTGATAGATTAGAGTGCTGGGCAAGCACCAACTGTATGAAATTTAACAAGGACAAATGCTGGATTCTAAATCTGAGGGGGTAAAATCCTGTATAGACTGGGGGACAAGAGGATAAGGCGCAGCCCTGCAGAAAGGGATTTGGGAATTTCAGTTGATGGCAAGCTTAATACGAGTCAACAACGTGCCCTGGCATCCTAAAAGCCAACCATATCCTGGGATGCATTAAGCACAGTGAAATTAGCCAGCTGAAAGAAGTGATTCTCCCACAACATTCAACATTGGTGTGGCCTCACCTCAAGTACTGTGTGCAGTTTTGAGCTGGAGAATGATGTTAAAATATTAGAATGTGTCCACGGGAGGGCAACAAAGATGGTTAAAGGACTAGAAGGCATGACTTCAGAGCAACTCAGAATACTATTTCTGTTCAGCTTTAGGGAGACTGAGGGATCGCCTCATTGCTGTCTACAGCTGCCTCATAAGGAGGAGTAGAGAGGGAGGTGCTGCTCTTATCTTTCTTGTGCTTGCAGACAGTGCAGGAGGGAATGGTTTACAGCTGCATCAGGACAAGTTCAGAGTGGATATTGAACTCACTCCAATCTCCCAATTCAGTTTTGGTACCCCAGATCAGATGCAGTCCTCCAAATGAGGCTTTGTAAAGTGGAAGGATTTCTTCACATTTTACTTATGATACTAATTATTATACACACCTGTTTTCTGTCAGCTTATTTAATAAACATCCATGAAAGTTACACTACAATTAATTTAAAAGTCCTTGTTTAATGAAGAGAATGCAGCAGCGAGAAACTAGTCATCACCAATTTTCAAGTAGATAGAAGATGCATAAAATATATATACACATACACACACATAATGGAGCATGATGTGTAATAAATATGTGTATATATATAACAAAATATGTACTTCAAAGTATCCCACAGATGTATTCCAAGTTTGGTTTGTTGTTTTGTTTTTTCTGATGATATATATAAGATTATTTCAATTTCACTAAATCTATGGGACTCTCGAATTTCCAATTATATGTGGTGCTTCTGAATGTTTTGTCAGGCTCTATATAATGTCAACCTTATTTCATCCTGCAATTCGGAAAGCTGCACAGTTTTTCTTTCTCAACTGATAGGTAATGGTTCAACTTGAATGAATGCTTACTTCACAGGCTTGATTTTTTTGAAAGAAATGTGCATAGACTAGAAGATATAAGAGCAATGTTTTTCCTGCATGGGTTCACAAAAGCAAGAAAAGAAACATTTTCCTCTGTGATAAAATTGTGCAAGATTTCTTCAAAGCTTCCTGCTTTGGGGTGAGAGTCAAGAATATACATGGTTACGCATGCAGTAGTAAACCGCCTGAGTGAGCTTCTGAAATAGAAGTTTGCTCTTAATGGAATGAATGGCAACTACATTCACTCGAGCAACTTTAAAAAATGCAAAATATCTCCAACTGTTCTAGTTGTGTGCAACATGCTCATTCCTTAATTTTTGTGGTTTATATTTAAATATATTGCTTCTTATTCCCACCTCACATAAACAGCTCCAGCTAGGAATAATTTATTTTACTTAGATAATTTAGCTCTGAATTTGGATTCTTTGTTTGAGTGAATATCTAATGTCATACACCTCTCTCCAGATAGTGTGAAAAGATACTGGAGTATGTTGGAGACATCCTTTTACTGCAGATAAGGGACAGAGTAACCAGTTGCAAGTGATTTAAAATCCCCATAATAGGGAATAACAGATTGAAACTAAGAAGATGAAAATAGTGTGAATGAAAGCGATCAAAAAGAATGGGACTCAGGTGCTCTAGTAATTATGTTTCTTATCTGAGCTAGTTATCTAATCTCTCTCTTTGGTCATTCTTTTATAAGTGTCGTCTCTCTATACAGACTATTATCTATCACTTTCAATAAAGAAAGACTAAATTAGTTTAGGCTAAATGCCTAACTTTAAGAAATGAAAAATTACCTGAGCAGAATACTGTTTTGTACATGGAAAATCACATTAGGAATCCAGTTTTTGGAAAAGTCTGATGCCCATGCAATTCATTAAAGTAACAAAATCTATTGATTTGCAGACAATATTAAAACTGATTAGGCATTTTAAGTCATTCAAAATATGTTTGAAAAAATCACAAATTTTGTGTATTTCTATAGCAATTACTCTATAATTACTATGAATTATTTGAAAATGGGATAATCTGAATGCACATGCATACGTATTTGGGGAGCTATGTAACAACTCAGTGTATGGGACTGTGCCATTCCTACAGTACAGTGGGGGCGGAAAGAGGCAAACCAAAGTTCCTGGGTGCTCATGGATAGTCCCACTTGGATTTCACTTTCTTCTTGTAGAAATCCACTTCTGTACAGATAAGCCTATAGCATTTCATTAATTTTTCTAATATATCACAAGCAAACAAAGTAAGTTTGTAGTTGGTACAAAGTATCCTCACCTCAGTCACCAAGCTGAGCAGCTCCAGTGCCAGCAGGATCTGGCAGGATCTTAGGGAAGCTTGCTGCCTTCCTGAGACCCAGGTTAAAGTTCTGACAAGGAAATTTCCTACCTTGGTACAGACCTTGAAATATTATCCATTATTGCTTTTAACATAGGGAGCAATGAAGTTGCATCAAGAAGTCCAAGGGCAAACAAGAGAGACTTCAAGGCCTTGACACTACTGGTTAAGGTATCAGGAGCATAAGTAGTGTTCTTCTCTATCCTTCCAGTTGCAGGGAATGATGAGGGAAGAAACAGGAAGAGCCAGCAGATCAATAACTCGCTCTGATACTAGTATCACCAGCAGAATTTTGAGGTTTTTGATCATGGGTCAGTCTACATGATATCAAGCCTGCTTGCGAAAGAAGGAGTATTCCTGTCTTAAAAGGGGTAAAGGATCTTTGCACAGAAGTGAGGAGGGCTCATTGAAAGAGCTTTAAGCTCTTAAGGAAAGGGATAAAACCAGGCTTGCAAAAGATAAGCCTGGGGGTGACATGCCAATGTTTGAAAGTCGGCATGCTAGTGAGGTCATTCAGTCTGTTCCATGATGTCCTGAGTACACTGAAGCACATCTGAAATGTCCCTGTACTAATGCATGCAGAACCAAGCCACTTTCAATCATTTATCAGCAGTCCTGCCTAACCAAAGAGTCCCAATTGACTGTAGGTTAGCAAATGGGATATCCATCCACAAGAATGGCTGGAAGGATGATCTAGGGAACTACAGGCTTGTCAGTCTGAACTGATGCTGGGGAAGATTATGGAGCAGATCATCTTGAGTGCCATCACACGGCATGTACAGGACAACCTGGTGATCAGGCCCAGTCAGCATGGGTTTATGAAAGGCAGGTCCTGCTTGACAAACCTGATCTCCTTGTATGACAAGGTGACCTACTTAGTAGACATGGAAAAGGCTGTGGATGTTGTTTACTTGGACTTTAGTAAAGCCTTTGACACAATTTCCCACAGCATTTTACCTGAGAAACTGGCTGCTTATGTCTTGGACAGGCATACTCTGTAAAACCTGGATGGCTGGGCCCAAAAACTTTTGGTGAATGGAGTTAAATCCAGCTGGAAGCAAGTCACAAGTGGTGTTTCCCAGGGCTCAGAACTGGGGCCAGTTCTGTTTAGCATCTTTGACAATGATTTGGATGAAGGGATTGAGTATACCCTCAGGAAATTTGCAGATGACACCGAACTGCAGGAGTGTTGATCTGCTTGGGGGTAGGATGGGTCTACAGAGGGATCTGGACAGGCTGGATCAGTGAGCTGAGGCAAATGGTATGAAATTCAGTAAGGCCAAGTTCTGGGTCCTGCACTTGAGTCACAACTGCATGCAACACTACAGGCTTGGGGAAGAGTGGCTAGAAAACTGCCTGGGAGTGTTGGTTGACATCCAACTGAATATGCGCCAGCACAGTGCCCCAGTGGCCAAGAAGTCCAAGGGCATCTTGGCTTGTACCAAAAATAGTGGCCAGAAAGACTAGGAAAATGACCATCTCCCTCTACTCAACACTAGCTAGGCCCCACCACAAACACAGTGTTCAGTTTTGGGACACTCACTACAAGAAAGATGTTGAGGTGCTAGAGCACATCCAAAGAAGGGTAACAAAGCTGGTGAAGGGTCTGGAGAACAGGTCTTATGAGCAGCAGCTGAGGGAACTGGGGTTGTTTAGTCTGGAGAAAGGGAGGCTGAGAGGAGACCTTATTACTCTCTACAACTACCTGGAAGGAGGGTATAGCGAGGTAGGGGGCAGTCTCTTCTCCAACAGTAACAAGTGCTAGGATAAAATAAAATGACCTCAAGTTGTGCCAAGGGAGGTTTAGGATGGATATTGGGAAAAAAATTTTCACTGAAAGGGTAGTAAAACATTGGAACAGGTGCCTTTGAAAGTGTTTGAGTCACCATCCCTGGAGGTATTTAAAAGACATGTAGATGTGACTCCCAGGGATAAGTTTTAGTGGTGGATTTGGCAGTGTTAGGTTTATGGTTGAACTCAACGATCTTAAGGGTCCTTTCCAACATAAATGATTCTATGATTCTATGATTTTAGTGTAGCAATAGGGGTAAACCACAAAGACCTAGTATTTAAATTATATATATTTGGTAGAAAAATGACCTGAATAAAGTAAATAAATTTATTTGGATTTAAATCAATTTACTAGAACTAATAGTACAGAGAGATTAAATATACAAGAATATTCATTATGGTGGCAATAGCAAATGTGCTATTAATTACTTCAGAATAACATAGAAAAGATTTGTATGCTCCATTTAGTTATTCTATATTGTGTAAGATTATTCTAATTTGCTCAACAGTAAAATATCCTCTTGACACACAGTAATTATAATACATGAATGGATTTCAAAATCATAATAATTCGCAATACATTATTTCAGATAAACAAATAAATAGCCATAGTCTCCAAATGAGCTTTTCATTACAACTCTCTAGAATTCTAGATTGTCCTATAACAGACTTTTCTTTTTTTCATTTTAAAGTAATCAATCAATCAAGGAGTCTCTGATGACTAGAAACGAAGACAGCAAAGGGCATATAAAACTCACTGTATTATTTAAAATTAAATGAACAAAAAATGATTGACATAAAAAAAAAATTATCTGAAACCACATACAAAATTTACAAGATATTTTCTGAAAGATGGTTAGTTTTATTTGACAACAGTGACAAACATGCTAAGTTGTAATGCAGTAGTCTTTTAAAATAAGAAATAACTTATGAAAATTGCAGGGTGGGGAGGTCAGAAAAAGAATGAGATGTAATTCACACAAGCAATGACATCATTGAATATTTTAGCTGTCCAAGCCCTCTAGGTGGGTCAATATTACTGTTTCAGTTCCATCAAAAGTGTTCTTCTGAAGCAAATTTCCCAGCTGGCACCGACTATGCATCTTTCTTGTGCTGTGGGTTACAAAATGTTCATTTACTATATAATTCAAATTAACTAACATGAGATATGCACCTATGAACTTTAGCTATTAACGGACACTTAGTCCATGAAACTAGATTAGAGGCACTCTTAATCAAATGCTTCTGGATGCATATAATGTATACATTGGGTTTTCAGTATTTTGCTCTGTAGTTTTCATTATATTGAACCGCACTACTTGCTAATGTAGTCACTGTCTAAATTGTTGTAAAGCAATTTTGATAATGAAACCATGATACTGCCTCAAGTAATAGATATTCATAAGCATTTACCAAAGCATTTTATCAGCATCTGTATGTATCTATAGATGCATGCATCCTCTAATGGGTTGTTATTGTTGTAAGGTGAACTACTCAAATCATTAGAACAGTGACTTAAATATGTGCAGGTAGAACTAACAAAACATTAGTTTTGCTTTTTAGGAAATCACAGCCTAAAGGCCATTGAAGAGAAATGGGATTTTAACAAGGGGCCCTGAAATAACAAGCACAAGATGAAAGATGACCTTGAAAGTACATTCATAAGGTGATATCAGAGGCCCCAAGTAATCAGTCTCTGTTAAATGATCAGTCTCTGTTCATTAAAGGAATACAGCTATACAGCTTTTCAAGCCTGGCAAAAACTGGTTTCAAGGTAAAAAACATAAAAAATAATTCTAACTGGACCCAATATTAAAAAAGAACAGCCTCTGCTCAGACTTTTTGCAGCAAAGACCTCAGGACAGTGGTGACTTCCTGCAGTAACCACCACCTTCTTATTGAAGAATACTAACACTATTGACCTTAGGATCCAGATGGTCCTAGAAAGAGTGAGCAAAACATAAAAGAAAAATTCAGACAGATTATAGAAAATGTTTGCGTATGTGTTCTAGGGGTATTATTTTGGAACAAGCTCTAATAATTGCATAATTTGGACTTAATGTAACATATCTTGATTGAATTGCTAAAACTTAACAAGTTTATCAACTAATTCTTGGCTCTATATACAAGGTGTGTTTCTTTAGCATGCATAAACTGAGCATGATGTTTGGTCTTGTTCCTTGCCTTTGAGTCTGTTGAAATTTGGATGCAGTAAAACGTCCATCCTAAGTTAGTTCTCAAGGCTACATTTTAAGCTGATGATTCTGTTTATCCTTATGGAATTAAGATGAGCTGTCCTGGAGAAGCTCTTTGTGTTCTTTCACACCTCAGGCCAAATTCCTGGGTTTTAGACTGTTAAAATTAGGTGGGATGAATCTAATTTGCAGTGCCCAAATCCCCTCTCTTTCAATGTATGAGTCTGAATATCCAGCTTATTTTGATTCTTTTGCTACCGACCCAGCAAAATAGTAGGTAAGAAATGGCTTATCATCAAGATGTAAATCACAGTAGTCTGGAAACATTTTAGAACTGTAAAAGGTCTGCAGTGAAATTACAGTATTAAGGCAGGATGTTCTCTTCTCTGTTACTTGTCTATGGCACTTTAATACAATTTATCTTAATGCATCATAAATGACATTGGCCAAAAGTATACCTTCTCGGTGTTATTTTTTGTCCTGATGGTCTTACTGTCTGGTATCTCTTTGGAATACCAAAGCACTGATACTTCTATAAGATGAGACAATGCCAAGGAACAGCCGTATGAACTTCAGTGTGATTTAACAGCTGCATTGGACCAAAATTTTATGATGGTCACTTTTCCCACTGACTACAGTAAAAGGATGCACTTTTTTAGTAAGGGATGAGTCATGCTTTTGCAGATACTGGGTTTTATGGCTAATTAAGAAGGGTGTTGCAATGAAACAAAAAATGCAACCACTTGTCTAATTTGAATTGATTTAATGGGTATATTTTTTTGTATATAAATGTTAAAAAGAGAAGATTGTTTTGATTGGTGATTTTCAAGTAATTGTGATGCAGGAGGTTTTTATCAATGGTGAATGCAAATATCTAGATACTATTGAAAATTTATATTCTAATCACAGATAAAAAAATAAATTTGAGAACAAAAGTATTCAATTCAAAACTCAGCCTAACTGCTGAAGAAGTTATCATTATAATGAGTTATTATAATAATTACAATTTTTTTTTTCTCATTTATAAAAAAGAGAGGTAAGAAAAAGGCAAGAAATTCCTGTGAGACTGAAGACTGGAAAGCAGACACTTTGCTTCATTGTTGGATCATCCCGACATCCACTCCTTCAGGAATCAGCGAGAATATCTGTCCATTTTAACTGCAGTTGACTGGTGAGCTCAAAATTGTGAGGTTGTGTTCTCAATTATCTCATACTGTGTCCCCAATATCTTTAACTTGTCCTTTCTTTCCCTCAGTTGGCTCCTTTTTAACTGAATTAGGTGGCAGAAGGACACTGCTTTGATGTTTATGATGCTTAGGTAAGGAAAAGGACCTTGCCAGATCTGTAAAATGACATGCTATTCTGGATATTTGGAGCAAACCAATAGCAAACATAACTCACATAATACATTCTCAACACTAAGCACACTACCATAATGGATGAGTCAGCACAAAAACTTAGATATTACCTATATTTTCCAATCCTTTTCTAATTTTACCCGTTGTACTTTTTACGTTTTCTTTTTTAGTTTCTGCTCTCTGATAAGAAGCAAAAATGGACAGCACGATACTGAAAACACTAAGTCTTTGCACTCATGTCGATGTTCTGAAGAGACTTTGGAAAGAACTTTTAAAACCTAAATTACCTAGCACATTAAAAAGGTATATCATGTCTTTTGTGCTTCATAGCATTAAAAGCTATGGAAGCTGTAGACTCACACCACCCTTCTTACAAACAAAAACATCCAGAACCTCAGCATGGTAAAACGGTTTTAAACTCAGAATCAAGCAAGAATTCATTATATTTCCTTTGAATTTTTAGACAGCTTTTAACTCTTTGAAAACTAGATACCTGCTTAAGATAATTAATCCTGTAGTCACCAGAAATAGGTGGATAAGCAACCTGTCTAATCTAATTCAGTGGTTTAAAAGAACAAAGAAAATTTCTAAATGTACTGATCTTTCTTAATCAGTGGTAGAAAGGGAGATAGACAACTATTATAGACTAATTTTTAGATGGCTAAAGTAGCTGAAGTGACTACCACTGTAAAGTATGGAGCTTCTTACAAGATGGGATACTCAACCTTTTGATAAATGCTAAAAGATCTGAGCATTTCAATAAATCTATTTCACTTTTTGGAGGTTAACTTTAATTTACTGTTTTTGCTTTCCAGTTTCTGGAATGAGTAAAATGTGAGTTATCAAAATACCATGAAGGAATAATGTCTGATTACACAAATTCTGTGAAAAAACTTGACTTAATTTTTTGTCACCCTAATGCCTGGAACATGGAGCTTCAATTACAGTAATATAAATTATTTAATTCTACTTATTTTAAAAGGACCTTAAATGCTGGGGTATTTCCTAATTGTCAGGCCCCAATTCTGCGTAATGAAGCACTGCAAACGGTTGGATTTGTTTAAGGCTCATCCTAACTTGTGTATGGGAGCACTGCATATCACAGGTTAAATGCTGAAGTCTTAGATGTTCAAAACTCCCCTTGACTTCCTTGCTGAGGACAAAACTAAATGCAAACTTCAACATGAATAATTAATGCCCAATCCATCAGTCTTATTTAACTGAAACACACATTTGTTTTCTTTTAGAATGAAAAGTTTTATCATTTCTGCTGATAAATGTGGGGTTTTCTTTGCTGGTTTGGTTTGGTTTGTTTTGTTTTTTTTCACTACAACTTTCGCTGCAGGAAAGTAATTGTAGAAAGAGAAGTGTATGTTAATTTTTTTTCAATTAAAAGAAAGGCAAAAAACAAAAAAAAGAAAAAAATCCCCATATGCAACTAATATGTCCTCTCTGCTTTTAAATTAAGCAACTCAGCTCTTCCTCTTGGTTTCTTTCCATCTTTGTGGAGCAACAACCGTTCCTTTCCACCAACCATCCCAAAGCTGGAAAAGCAAATTATTTTTCCTCCTGCTGACACTGCATCTCACAAACTTCAGTGGGTTTCTGATTATGTACTCAAGCTCAAGCAGTTTTCTTCCTTTTTCAATTTTTTTAGGACTTGTTTCTGCATTGCACATGCACCTTCCCATCTAAGAATTCAAATCACCTATGTCCAACAGCGTTTGATTCCTGGGCCTCACTATACCTCCTGTGGTTCAGCACAAAATTGCTTTTTCGTCTTCAAAATAGAATGAGAATATGAGCTCTGTCTTTTTGGTAGCCTAAACACTAAAAGATACAATTACAGAGCTGGAGGAGATTTTATCTTGAGCTAGTGTGTGTCAAAATGAACTTTCATGGTCTACTGATTCAAGAAAATCAAAATGTCATTGAAGGAAAGTGGTATTTCAGTGTATGCAACCCATCACTTTATTCTGATGTATCTACCTCTGCATTTGATTTTGCATAGACTGAACTGTAAAGTGTTTGGACTTATGCATAACAAAAGAAACATAATTACTTGAAAAAAACTGGAAAATTACAGAAGTAAAAACTTAATTTTTTAAGAAAATAAATATGCAATTTTAATGGAAATCCTTTTGCAGGTACTTTTACAAAGGCGTGTTAAATATTGTTGGAAGTACTTTTTCAGTTGCACCATTTATGGTTGCTAAGAAAACATACTGCTA
>JAOXJM010000001.1:158790334-158820307 GCA_026413425.1 Tringa solitaria
GATCTTAAACAAACAAACAAACAATTAGAAAGACAGAGAATAAATAACAGTAGGATGATAATATACAAACACATAAATACATTGTCATTGCAAATTGAAAATGGTTAACTACACCTATAAAATTTTCAAATTGCTTTATTTTCTCAATGTTTTTGTAATGGAGAGAGCTGTCTAGAATATTTACTAAAAGAATGCCAACTAATAAGAGCAAAACCAAACCAGTAGCCATGTTCGTTTCTATCAGAAATTCAATTCTAAGAATTATGTGCATACAAACAGGAGTCAGAAACAGTACAAGCTGCTTGACTGTAACAAGAAGTTTCTTACGCATTGTATTAAAACCTCAAATTCTATACTTAGGATACCTGATAATTTCTTTTTCTTTTTTTTTTTTTTTGGCCACACAAATACTTTAAATACAGATTTTGGAAAATTAATTATGGTAATTTACAGAGAAATGTTACCTTTGATGACTGTATTATTTATGTTCTCATATTAAAAAAAAATTTCTTATCTGTATGAAGATATCACAAATCAGATGATTACTTTGGGAGGGCTTGAACCTGGCATATAGTTTTTACTATTACTACTGCTCTTAGTTGTTTTTTTTTTTCATTTTCCTTTTCTTCCTTATAATCACTGAACACAGGAAGTTCATCCTTACTCTTATTAAAAAGATCCATTAAAAACAATTTCCAGTAGTTAATTATTTCTGGTAATGTTTTATGTTCCATGTCCATAAAATAAAAGAACATAATTGTATTTTTATATAGTGTAAATCCATTGCATAATTTCATATAGATGCAAAGTTAGAAAAAACTATATCTAGTTATTCCATTTTATATGTTCATAAAATATTTTCAGTTATTTACTAATAGATGCTTTAAAACACATGAGTTTTCATGGCTGAGACATAGTTCTTCTGTTTAGTTCATGTCCTGGTTTGGGGTAGAACAGAACCAATTTTCTGTTCAGTAATTTTACTTTTCAGNNNTGTTCAGTAATTTTACTTTTCAGCTAAGCCTCTTGAAACTAACTTTCTGAAATTAATGGCATATTTTTCAGTGTCTACTTCCAGAGTGATAAAGCCTGATGTCTATAGCTAATACTATGGAATGGAATGCAGAAATACTCTTGCTTGTACTTATTGCCGTAACAACCAATGTTAGCTAACTTATGTTATGTGCCATGATGGAAGGTTGGAAGAGTGTAGAGGGGTCCTATCTGTGGGGAAGAGCAGACAGGACAGGTGACCCAAAACTGACCAATGGGGTATTCCATCCAACTTGCCTCATGCTCAGTATAAAAGCCGAGAAATCAAAGAGGTCAGTCCTTCTGCAGTAGCTAGCATCTGAGGACTCTATTCATCTGCCTTTGATCCTGATCTGTACGTTCCTGAATCTAGTTCCCATCTATCTGGAACCTGGAACTTTCCCAGTGCATACTGGTGACATGATAATCATCTTGGGAGTTTCATACTGGTTTTCTATATATATAGGTATATATTTCGTTATTTTCTTAATAATATTATATTTTATTTTTATTAATAATATTTCATTAAAATAGTTTTGGTTTTCTTTTCAACCCATAAGTCTCTCTCCCTTGTTCTCTTGATCTTCTTTACTGAGAAGGTAGAGAAGTTAAAACTGAGCATCTGTCATTCATTTAGTGGCCAGCCCAGCCTAAACCATAACAGTACACAAGGACAAGATTAGTATACAAAGGTTCAGAAAGGTTAAAACAACATGTTTGGCATGTATAAACTGGAGATATTTTCCTGGTTTATGGATGTGGATAATTCCATGTAAGTGATGTATTAGTTAGTCTGTCCCAAAGTGTCCTAAACTAAGAATTCAAAATGAGTGTGAAGGAAACTTTAAGACTTCTCTCTGAAAGGGGAAAAATGCTCTGTTGAGATAATCTTTAACAGTAGCTACAGCAACATAGCATTTGAATGCATGATAAAAGGACTTTCAGTCTTCTTCCATAGAGTGTTCTACATTACCTAGAATATGCTTCCCCCTACAAAATAATTTTTAGTTATGTATTCCGACTGGGAATATAAAGTGGTAATAAAAATTCTTACTTAGGCATCTATTTTAATCAACTTTAATCAAGTAAAATGGTGCGGGTTTACGAGTAGTGTATTTTTTTCTCTGAAATTATAACAATGTGGCAAATGTTAGAGATATGATTCAAAATATCCAGGACATTTAGCTGTGCAGTTTAGGAATGTACAGGTATATAAATCAGACCAGCAAGTCTGACTTCTGTATGACTGAAAATGATAACAGGTCATCAGGATGTCAGAAAACAAATAGGGAAAAATTATGTCTAAGGAGTTTGCTTGACACAAGCAAACACCATTAAAGGTTTAAAAGATACAAGTTTGACCATGACAAAATCTGGTTATAAGAATTGTATTTTAGTGATCTGAGAATGCTTTAGGTGTTTTTTTGGAACTATCTTTGGTTACTAAGCTCAAGATTCAATTGTTTATTCTTGCACACAGAGAGGTATGTTTGGAGATACTGATGTTAAATTGGATAAATAGGTGTTTATTTAGCCTAACCTCCTCTTTATTCTCTCATTTCCATTTCCCTTCACTTCATAAATCCCCTTGATCTTCTACACATTCATTCTCTATTTCTTTTCCTTTAACCATCCTTTAGTCATGTCTGTGGCTGCACTGGCAGCATGCTCAGATTATGGAGCCCATGGGAGGAAAGCAGTGGGTTAAAAGTGGGCTTGATTTTGTGCAGTGTTACTTGGCTGTATGCAGGCTCTGCCTGTGCTATCAGCTGCCTCGGCAAATGCCTGCAATGAGAAAACTGAGGGGGCAGCACTTCTTTCACTCCACTTTTTATTGGTTTGCAAGGCTCTCTACGTGAATTGGAAGTGAGTAGGAAGTGTAGTCAAAATGTTTATTGCCTGGGGCAGGAAAATAATTAGGACTGTTCTGGCTGGGTGCCTTGGCACATCAACAGCACTGACCATAGTTAAGTGAATGTTTGGCAAGGCTTTTACTGTTAGACTTTTGAAATACATGAAAAAGCTTTCATGGCTGATGAGCCAGAAAAGACTAGTAAGCTATGAACATAAAAACCCCCCAGAATTTCCCTAAAACAGTACAAGAAAAAGAATTAATTGAGTGTAATTCAAGCTAAAGTATGCTATTACTGTAAAATTAATTTTCTGCACAGAAAAGGATATTCTTATAAAGAAATATTGTCCTGCTTCCACAATGATTTGTTAAATGTATACTTTGTTATTCTTCTTCTGTACATAGCTGTCACCTCACACTTGATTACTGACTTTAAATCTGATTATACTTTAAATAATTTACCTAAATTTACACAACTTTATACATTTAGTCTAAACTAGTCAGAGCATTTCTAAAATCAATAGACCAGTATTCCACTTGGCTTAGGCTTCTAGATGCCTTTAGCCGTGACTATTTCTTTCTATCAATGAGACAATCTGCATGGGTCATATCATAACCATGATTCTGTTTCACACAGTAAAAGACAATATAAAAATTAGTAGCATCGCTACCAACAAAAGAATTCTTTGCCATGCCATATACTTAATGCAGTACTAAATGCTCTGAGAGCCTTTCCCCAAGCAGTATAGCTGTCCTCCTTTCTGCGTTCACAACCCTTTCATTGACCAGGACTACCGTCTTTGCTTCAATAGCACAAATGAAGTACAAACAGGCTTTTCTTCCCTGTCTTCAGTTTAATTTCCTTTCCAAAATGTCAAAAAGCAGCATTGTCACATATGTAGAGTCAGTAATCATTTGCTAAGGCATAGGTGATTTGTGAGTAGGTACAGTCAAGTCTTTCAACTCCAGAAACTCAATAGAAGCCTTCACTGAAAGGTCACTGACATCACAAGCTTTAGTGGTATCAAATTCCTTTGTTTGGCTTCCTTATCATGAATGATTGATAAAATATTGTCCATATGAAGACTGTGAATAAGGTATTATAAGGTCTTTAAACTACACGCTTCCAGGTAGCTAAAATAACTGCAGACCACCTGCTGTGGTCAACAGCAGACAGAATTTATTAGGAGACAATGTATTTCTGAATCTTCTCCTAGAACATCAAGTAAGAAGCTCCAATACCTAGTAACTGCTCCAACAGAGCTTTAAAAGCTGTCCTTAGTGAAAGTGAAGCCATTCTAGTAGATGGTTTTTTTTTTTTTTCATTATCTCACCCACCGACTGTATCATTATACACCAAGCGCCAGATTAGATTGAATTACATTTTTCCAGTACCCTTTGATATATATTTTGCATTTGTATAAATACCTTCTAGTCATGTTTTAAGGAAACACTACAATCAGTGCAGTGGAAAAGTAACTATGCAAAGCAATTACTGCTGACATAGAGGGTGTATTTTGAAAATTCTTTTTTCTAGGTTTTCTGAATCTCTCACTAAAATTCTACTCTATCTAGAAAATTCTGTATGTGTTCTCAGAAAATAAACATACAAATTATATATATATTTATTAATTCCACTATTTTTAAAGGATTTTCTCAGGAGATATATATTTTTGTTTTTATTTGCTTCTGTAACACTTATTAATAAAAAAATGCTGTTTACCTCAGGAGAGCCAAAAAATTAAAGAACCAACAAGCTGGCTCAGCCATTCTTGTTCTTCTCATTAATGCATTGTACTTCATAGTCTGTATCTGTAACCAGTGTCAATTTGGGGATCGCAGTTGTGTATATGCCACTAAAGGGCTGAAGTGTTCTCAGAAACAACACTCTTCTATATAATACTGAAAAAAATTCAGTCCTCTTAAAAAAAGGTTGGAAAAAATAATCTGGATTTAAATGAAAATATTTTCCAGGTCTCCTGAGTATGTACATGCACTATATGAAAACCATAGTCTTATTAACCCATGGACCTCATAATTAGTGTAAGAAAACCTCAGTTGTCAGTAGACACAGAAAAGTGCAGCTTTATGAGGAAGATACGAAACTATTGAGTTTTCATTATATTTTCAGGCTTAGGTTGATCCCTGATAGTTGTATTGCATAGTAGTCTCATAAATAATTTAATAAATTGTGACAAATTCATTAACAATGAATGTTATGTGATGGTTTAGTATTTTTTTCTTTTTGGCAGGGAGAGGTGAAAATTTCAACAACAAAAAAATAATTTGAAGAACAAAGTTCCTCTCTTAGATTTTTTAATATAGTACTTGTCTCACGTCAATTCCTTCAAGCCATGTCCAGGACTAATTTTTCTTATATTCAGTGTTTGCATCACCTGTATTGAAGCTTATAAGATCATTTTTCTAGGGAGCCGATTAAAAAGGTTAAGCACTTTGTTTTATTTTGACTATTTATTCATGCTTTGCAATACAGAACTTGAGTGAATACTTTTCTAGCTCACGTGCCATTGTGTGCTAGATGATATTTTAAAGGCAGTCGCTGGTATCCAACTTGTAAATTTTCTTTATATTTAAGGTAAAGATCTAAATTAAAACTTTTCTTTATCTTTAGCAGCTTGGACTACATGACCTTTAAAGGTCCCATGGAACCCTAACTATTCTATGATTCTAAGGATTCTGCATTTACAGCCACAACGCTCTTGACAGGTTAAATCTCAATGCTAACCTGAAGACATAATTCCTATGTCACTCCTATCTTCTTGCTCTCATGCGATTGGCAGAGGAGAAAATGAACCATAAAACAGCTCCTGCAGTGACCAACACACATGAGAGATTTGCCTTAGTGAAACCACAAAGGTCAGAGAGTATATGGTTTATATCATTAATTGACAGCTACATCATGTTGGTGCCATACTGAATAATGATTCACCTGACCTGTTCTAGTCAGGTCAGTGGATCCCTCCTTCCTTCTGCCATCTGAATAGCAAAGGCCAGCATGATTATTCACCTCTATGTAGAACAATAAATTTATGTGGTGGGGGAACTGCATCTATCCTTTGAGGACTGCTGCTTGCAAGTGGGGAATCAGTAGAAGAAGTGAGGGTTCCATAGGAATATTTGTGCTGGAAAGCACACTAACAGTAAGCAGTAAAGTTTATACAGCTTAGGGGCAAAAACAGAAATCTAAGTGAAGTTGTGGTAACTGAGAGGGTAATGTAAATGAATGGGAATCCATAGGGAGGTCAAATATGGTTCAGTTACCTTCCTCCACTGCTAAGTGATTTTAGTTTTTATGATAGGTTATAAGAGTTTATATAAAAGGGCTGAGTTAGATAGGTAATAAAAAAAGCATTATACCAGATTCTATTCTCTTCTTGTAAAACTGCTGTGAAGAAAGAGCAAAAAGATTTCATTTTCTTTGGTTTGGTTTTGCTTACTGGAATTTTTATCTTCCTATTGTTTTATCTAAAACAATTATATGTCTCTATCCAAACTAGGAAGGCACAATCTTTGATTTGAGGAAGAGAGAAATTCATTGCAGTTACAGATTATTTCAAATATACATTTAAATTATTATATGTTAGGTCATGAACTTTGATAAGGTAGTGCTCAAGCAGTATTTGACACACTAGGGTTCTCTCCTACTTTATAATATGAAGAATAATAGTGGTATGAATAACAATAAACTTGCAATGTCCAAGTTCTTCACTCCACTTCCAAGCAGTATTAAAAAAATACATCTAAGGTTCTCTACTCTAATGCAGTCACTGTAATGCAGCTAAAGTAGGTCTCCAGGAACTTAAACATAATTTTGAGTGCTTTGCTCACCTGTAGTGTATTTAAGCATTTACTGGATCTTCAGTCCATTAGAAAGAAAATTACTGCATAAGTTTATATTTATATATGACTTCATGCAAATATAAAGCAATAAGGCTTTTGTGATACTAAACACCTGAGCATAATCATAATCAAATAGGGTAAAAGGATATAGTTCTCAAATGGTGAGAGTATATGTTCCATATACTTCTCCTCTAAGCTATATGACCTTAAAATAACCTAGGCTCTGGCTGTGATCTGAGCAAGCAGGTTTTCATCTATTAAAGATCTTTGATTCTGTCTTTATAAGGATTCCTGGTGCATATTTAGCTTGTCTAGCTATCAGCTTTTCCTTTTGACTTCTCAGAGTAAGAGAATGAGTGGAAAGGCACCTTTTCAGAAATACCGCCTTCACTTTATGCTTACTTTTATTTCCTTCATGTGTTAAACAGATGCTCAATCCTTTTTTGCATTGGAGACTGAGGATGAAAATCTCAGTGAGCAGGAAGTGATTTGCTCAAGTATAAAACCCTGAATGGTCTCTACTTCAAAAAACATTCATGTCCCTGAAGGTGTAAGGAAAGAGCCTAATATTTGTCCTGAAGACAGCAACTGCAACGCGTTCCTTCCCACATAGCTTATTATAAAATCTTCAGCTAGAGTGAATGATAAGAAAAAAATGAAACAGAAGGGGGAAGCAAAGAATCTCTCTTCACGGCATAGATAGAACCGGATAACATGGTTACAGGGAACACAAAAAATTTCAAATGAGCATCAGAGCTTTCATAGGAGACAGAAAAGATCATGCTACTTTGACTTTCCCAGACAACAATAAAATATAGGAGAAAACACCCTAAACCCAGTATTTTAAATGTAAATCAGCATCACATGTTTTGCACAGTACATTTTTAAAAAGCCCCAAATACAACAGGTCCAGTTATGAGTGTATGCATGACCCATTGTTACTAGTTGTCTTAAGATATGTACAAAACACATTCTGTCTTAATTGTATATTAAAATACTACCTTAAATGACAGTTCTGCATTTTCAGGAACAATTCCTACTGATTGTTTAAAATTACATATGTACAGTTTGACCTATTGTACAGCAGAAAGTGTCTGGGCAGTCTCTGGGATGACTAAGTTTTCCACATATTTTCTGGGAAATTAAGCAACACAGTTAAGCATACAAGTAATAATTACCAGTTGGTCTATGCACAGTACTAAGGATCATGTGAACTCTCCAAATATGCACCTGGAGAGCTCACGTGAAATGAGCAACTAGTCAATGGTTTATTGTGAAGCCTGCTAGGAATTCAGTCAATAAGCAGTTCTTAAGTTAGTCCATTGTCTCATCTAGGTAGAAGCTAGCTGGGGAGCTTTTGGATCACCCAAGGATCTACGATTCTAGAGTCCTCTACTGTATTTCAACCTCAGCTATCACTGTTCATGACACTGAGAGGCAAAAAGTATACTTAGTCTTCTCACGCGCAGACCATTCAATATTCATGATCATCCCTGAAATTATGGTCTGTTGGGGGTTTTTTTGTGGGGGTTTTTTGTGGGTTTTTTTTTTTAATTCTAATATGACTTATAGATATTACCTCATCAAAACTGCAAATAATGGCCATGGTTTCATGAATTTACGTAATGCCTTCATCAATTCTGCTTGTTTTTTCTTTTTTTCCGTTTTTTTTTTTTTTTTTTCTTTTTTGTAGCTGAGGATTGCTCTCATCTTCTCAAAGAAATACCTGTATAAGTCCAGGCTGTTCTTCTTGAGCACTAAAAGTTAATTTTGAATGGTTCTTTTTTAGATATTCATCATATTTTCACCATCACATTATTTTGAATTTTTTACATTAAAATTCATAAATTGTGAAATCCTATATAATATAAAACAACTACATACGAGATTCATCCCATTGAGGTCTCAGCATCTATAGTGTAAACATTTGCATGGTAGTCTCTACTCAGAGGCAATGGAGAGCACCGAGAATTTTGAGATGAATCATTCATTTGTTTTCATTTCCTTCAAGGTAAAATGGATTATGTAGTAGAAGTCCTTATTGCTCTCCACCGAACATAATAGCATTCTAGATGACTATCTCAGATGCTGCCATCAATACTGTAGACAGAGTCAGATGAACTGAACTTAGCCTTTCATCCAAGCCTTTCATCTAAGACATTTAAGATGGAAAGACTTCATCAGAGATATACCAAGTCTTTGTTTAGCATGCTAGTTAATAGGCTATCCATCTACTCTGAATAATGACTTAAGTGGTTTTATGACATATAAAGTTTTAAAATAAATTTAGCCTTCATTTATGGACAAGCCACATTCTTAATTCTTACTACTGGACTGATTGTTTGGGTATTTTTTTAAGTTCACATATGTAATGATTAGGGAGAAACACAAAACAGTATAAATGTCAGTTGTGAAACAGAATTAGCTAGTGAGTACTCACTGCCAATATTCTAAAAACACTGCTTTCTGTGTAGTTGCAACTGAAAGCCAGAAAATAGTTGGACTATGAAAATTCTTAAGATAACGACATCTTGAATTTTACAATGCACATTTTATGCTTTCTAACAATAGCCCCTATACCAACAAAGCAAAATGTCTTTTTCTTGTAGTGAACAAGCATTTTTTTGTGTTATGAATAAAAAACCCCCTGAAATCTAACCTAAGGATCGGACCTAATACTCCACTCAGCTCTTGTAAGAAATTTTAATGTATATCTGAAGAATTGACAACCTTTACAAAATTCCCCTTCAGGAAATAGATTAAAATTCATGTAAGAAAGGCTTTCTGTAGTAGAAAACAGTTTATGGTCTCATAAAATAAGGGAAGCCTGTGAGTATGACAGCTGACACACTCCACAGGGGATTTGTCTTTATAAACATTTGTTTTCTGCTGGGGTTTGTGGAGTGTATAAGGAGAATTAAAAAGAAAGAAAAAATGGTTTCATAAAATCTTAGCAACTTAATTAAAGCTTACTGCAAATATAGATTTTTTTGCTTAGATAACGGAAGTTGGTGGAATTTATTTTACAGTAATATCCAGATAAGCTTTTTGTGGAAGTCACATAGATACCCATTACAAACTCACTATGAGACTAATTCTACACTTTCTATCTTTCTGTCTCAGTGAATACTGTGGCTGCTAAACAAACCTTTAATGTAAACATGCTAATTTTCATAATTTACATTTCCTACTGGCTGAATAGTTTTTGGTGGGTTTTTTTTAGCCCAGGTATAGTTAAATTATATAATCTACTTTGAACTGTTTCTAAAAGGGTCATTGCACACTATTAACAGTAACAGTATGGCAACAAGTGAATAATCAAATAACACAGATACTATAGACCTATTTTACAGATCGGCATTGTCAGATATATGAGGCAGATATACTGGGAGATTGTCTCATTAGTATCATTTTCAGTATGGAACTAAAATGTTTTATGAAATGAAGTACTAAAAATATTAATAGCAGCTACTAATGATATCAAGCATTTGAAAATTATCGAGGTGGTGACACTAAGGTCTTTAAGTGCACGTTAAATAGTTGTTCTAGCCACAGCCTTATCTAGAATTACAGACTTTTCTAAGATTTAATTATATAAATGAAAAAATCGCTGCCTGCAACAAACCCCAAAATAAAAACAAGATTCAAATGACTAGTATGTAAAAGCCAGGTTAAATAAAACATTTAAATAAGTTTACTACTACATAGGATGAATATAGAAGCATACTCCAATAAAACAATTCAGAAAAATCCTTCCTAGCCTTCTAGGATGATTAAGACTTTGGTATTTACTTTGTTACTTAAAATTATATGACTTAGAACAATTGCCTTTCCTGAGGTACCTACTTAACTGTCTATGCCTACTCTGAAATAATTTCAGATCTGGAAATTAGTTACATTTTTAAATCTCCTGGAGGACGTTGTGCATTAGGCCTTTTCAAACCAAGCTTAACTGACTTTACCAGCACAGAATTCAATTAGAAATGTAGCTGGAGCATGAATGCCAATAATTTACGTAACAGTCACAGTCAAAGAAGGCTTCAAAATATGACTCCTGCAACTCATAGTAAATGACTGAGTCTTCAGACTCATAGGTAGGGAGAGGAAACAATATTGTGCATTTACCTTGGCTGGTTGTCAGGTGCCCACCAAGCCACTCTCTGACTCCCCCACCCCACTCCTTAGCAGCTCAGAAGGGGGAAAATACAATGAAAAAGCTCGTTGGTCAAGATAAGGACATTGAGGATACTCACCCATTACTGTCATGGGCAAAATGGACTCAACTTGAGGAAATTTAATTTAATTATTGCCAATTAATAACAAAGTAGGATAGCAAGAAATAAAAACAAAACTAAAACCACTTTCACCCCACTCCTCAGTTTTTCCCAGTCTTGACTTCACTTCTGACTCTTCTGCCTTCTCCCCCTGATCAGTGCAGGTGGATGGGGAATGAGAGGTGCAGTCAGCTCATAACACTTCATCTCTGTCGCTCATTTTCTTCATGCCGTTCCCCTCTCTGGTGTGGGGAGATAGCCCACAAACTTCTCCAACACGTATCCTGATGTGACAGTGACTGTGACACAGCAGTTCTGGAAAAAGTAAGAACTTGTGCTGATCTAGAAGCAGAGGTCCAGCCTCACCCTTCTGATTTAATATCAGTTTCTCAACTTGATTGCTATTTTGCTCCTAGACTAGGACTTCTCCTATTCAACATAAACTGAATCAACTTTTGGCATGACTGAAATTTCTACTAAATTTAAAATCCTATGGTGTTAAGTAATGTGACATTTCCATCATTATTGTATTTTGGGACCAAATGTAGGTTTGTCTCTTTTTTTTGCTCATGTTCAGATTTAATTTCTGTTCAGAGATCTTGAGTGGTTGTGTGGAACATCTTATGAAGTTAAACTGTGTTTCAGAGGCAGCAAGGTCAAACTTCATCTTTCAACAACCTTTTATTTTTAATTTTCTTTTGTTCCTTTTCCATTTTTAGCACAGTAAATATGATTTTTGCCAATGCTAATTAATGTCACAGGCATTACCTTGATGAGACTGTTCATGGTATTTGGGCTTTTCTTGCCCTGAACTGGCAGAAGTTTCTGAGAGGGAACTAAGACCCAAGTTTTTTCATAGTGTAAGGATATACAGGAGTTTAGGTGACTATGTTGGATACAGAATGTGTAAATGTAAAGGGAGAATGAATTATACAGCAAATAGCATATGATTTAAAAGCATTTCCTTAGCTAACTAAGTTTTGGTCATTCAGGTAGTATATCCAAAAATTGTTGAAGAAAGTTGATTAAATTCTTTGGCCTTGTGGAGATCAAAAGTTGACCAATACAGGAGAAACAATTCATATTGTCATAAGTCTGTATAGAGTTCTAAGAGATTTCAATTTATTTGTGAAACCATTTTCTCTCATTTTTGGTTATCCATGCAGTTAAAACTCTTCAGACTTTTGTTGACTTATGCTACACTTTTGCTATTATTATTATTATTGCTACTGAAAATAAATATATAATGTGTTCACATGCAGAATCTTTTTTCTGAATCAACACATACAATAATTGTTCTACTTGGGGATGTCTATTCATAACTTGAGATGATTTATTTTCTAGCCTGGGTCATGTAATCTAAGTATAGCTATCACTCTACTGCTGGATATTAGCTCCAGTATAGTTGTAGTCTATCAGGCTACTTTATTCTTAGCATTATAATTAACTCACAAGTCTTAATTATTCTTAGAATTAGTAGTATTATCTCAAGAACTAAATGCAGATCAATCATTGTTAAGTGGCATTCTTCCAAGTTGATCCTGATCATACAGAACTTTTTGGAGCTTCTTCACTTTTTATGACTTGAAATAGAATTACAGCATAATATATATGATTGAATTCCATTAACATTGACTATTGCTCTGCTTATTTCCCAAATGACAATGAAATACTGTGAAGACGAGTGTGAAGCAGTTAAATATTCCACATAATATATGCCTAATAGATACACTGTTTTCATTAATCATTCTGCATAAGTTTTCCACTTCAGCCTAACAGTTTTCAATTAGAGTTGTAAGAATTACAATTACTTTTAAGTAGTAAACTTTATTCTACACTACACCAACCATTAATTATGACAGCATTAGTTATGTCTAATTCTTAGGAAAAATGAGCCATGGCAGATTTATGGGGTTTTATTTAATTTCCTTTATTATTATTATATATTTATTTTACTAGTGGGTTGTTTTTTTCTTTTTCTCTCCTGGTCTTTCCAAAATCACTAGTTTTCAATAGACTCCCCTTTCATTGTGCAGCCCATTTTTTCATTCTAGCCTTTTTTCTATTTATGTTCTGATGTTTATTTTATACACAAGAGGCAGATTAACATTATTTCCACATGGTACTTTCTGCGTAATTATGTTCAGATGTGATAAGGGATTTGTATTTTTGTGGTCCGTAGGCTGATCAAGACTTACCATCGATATACCCTTCAAGTGAGTTTATAAACTGAGAATTTTTCCACATCTTAATATGGCTCATTTGGATTTGTCCCCAGATTGGTTGACACAGGATTTAGACGTATGAGTGTATCAGCCATAATACTTACAAGGTAGATTATCTTCGGCCAGTACACTAGTAAGATTTGAAAGCTATCTCCACATTTCTCATCTCATTCTTTTTAACACCTTTAAATGTATCTCTAAAGTTAGAAATTTAAGAATCCGGAATGCAAGGAAACCAATGTATAAATAACATTTTTGATCAATGTTCTTCAAAAATTTCCTGTGTTTTTTCGTTGCACAAAATAAACTATGTGTGCTATTTTTACAATGCTAGATAAGAACTGTTACATTATGCAAGCAAGAGAAGATAAGGGTTAATTAAGTCTTTTTGCAAGATGCACAAATAAGCTATTAATTCATTATGTAAATTAGGTTCACATCGGGAATAGGCATTACAGTAAATATGAGTCATCACATACAAACTCATAAACAGGAAATATTTTTGTTAGAACAGCAATAAGAACTTATTTCCATTGTTGAGTTAGTGAACACCTCCAAATGTGATTTGTTATTGTAGAAGTAGAAAGATTTGCTCCTGACTGGGAGAAACGAGACTACTAAATCCTCAGGGATACATCGCTCTCTTGTATTTGCTTCTTTTGTGTGAAGTCTCTTGCATCACTCATATGACTTTCAGGAAAGCTTCTTTTCTACACATAATTCAACTCTAAAAGAATTTTGACTTGATGCCTAGAAAGCAATTTAGCAAGCAATTTAGTTTTTGAAGGGAGTAGTAAAGCTATCCCATAGCTTTTGTTCTCAAGAACAGAAACAACCCTAGTGGAAGACTTGTCAAATTTAGTTTTGAAAGAGCCGTCTTCAAGACTCTGAAAGGAAAAAAGCCTAGCAGTGATCTGAAGGACAAAGGAGTTAAAGATCTTCCCTTCTTTTCCATCTCTATAATTTTTTGAAGTATAAGCTTCATTACTGTATTGCTGATCGAATGTCACAGAAAGAAGTTTCTCTAAGCTGCTAAAGCTCCAAAAGAGAAAATGGCCAGAAAGAAGATAAACACATCTGATACCTAAACAAAGAGGGATTTCAAATGGAAAATAATGTAAAAGATAATTCAATAGACAGAACAAAGATAATTTAAAGATAAATGGATTGTTTTTTCTTACTCTGTGACAAAGCAATCTGATACCATTTTAAGTCCCCTAAATGTCAGGTGTGTTACAGTTGCCAGAAACAGGTCTGATGGCATGGAGACCCAATCCCATTATATAGAGAGTCTAATTGAACTGCTAATTTTATTTATTTATTTTTTGTTTTGAGGATTTAGCTTTTGATTCACTAAATAATCTCTTAAAGCAAAACCTAACTGTATCATCAGATGTCAACCACCTGGTTTATGCTATTTCGAGAAAAAAGAATTTGTATAAAATAGGAATAAGATCATCTACAGAATTAATAATTTTAATTATGGGAATTTTACTAATTGTAAAGACAGAGAAAAATTCTCCAAAAAAAAAGGTAGGTCTTAGTAAGCTTTTTTTATGTAACTGCCTCACTGCTGTTGTATATATTGCCAAATCTAAAAGTAGCAGGAGCTACTAATGACCCTTCAGCATCGATATACAGAGCAAGACTATAAATATAGTGCTGGGTTCTGCTAGTTCAAATTAGTTGTCCAAGATACACTCTGTTTTACTCCACAATTATAAGGCTTTTTTATGACTTAAAGAACTGGTAAATGTATCACAAAGTTAAAGAATAACATTGTTGAATTATGTTAGAAAATTGTTAATTTTAGAAATTTTAAAAGTAAAGCAAAGAAAACATTAGGTCAAATAAAGAACTGGGCTCTCCCTCTCTCTCACGCACAATGGAAAACAACACTATGGTTAACCAGGACATAAATATTGCAGGACAGAGGAAGACTCAAGAAGGGCAGAGAAAGATTAAAGCTGCTTTACAGAAAACATAGCATGTTTGGAATTAAATGTGTGGAATGAAAAACAAAATTCTTCCTAAGAAGAAAATGACATCTCTCAGCTCAACACAATGCACATCATTAACTTCTTTTTTTTTTTTTCCCCACACCTTTCCATGATTTCACTGTGTTCTCACTTGATCCCTTGCCCTGCATGATTGGGGTACCAGGACTGGTGCTTGCTTTAGGCACAGCACAGCAATGGATCATTGTAAAGCTAGCTGGGGAGAAACTAGCCTGTTGAGGTTTCTGAAGATTCCCAAATATAGGAATTAATGGTATTCTATTGTTTTCACACTAAAGCAATTCTTTAAATGTTAGCAGTCCATCCATTTCTTACTTGCATAGGTCTGTTTGGTCTGTATACCTATATAACAGGAATCGAAGCATGACATATATGTATAGAGAAATATTTGAGTAATTTCTGTTTTAAGTCAAGGCAGTTCCTGCAGAGATTAAAAACAAACCTTTCCTTCATTTAAACAGTGACCAAAGAATAATAGCTATGCAATAGGAAAGTGGCTGAGGCACCGTCCCTGGAAGTATTCAAAAGATGGGTTGACATAGTGCTTAAAGGCATGGTTTAGAAATGTGTTTTTTTGTTTTTGTCAGAGTTAGGTTGATGGTTGGACTAGATGATCTTAAAGGTCCCTTCCAACCTAGACAATTCTATGATTTTATGATTCTATGATTCTATGAAAAAAAACATCCACTTTACTTATAGTACAGGGTATTTAAAGATTCTTGAAATCTTAATATCTGAGGAGTCACAAACCAGGCTGTGGAACATTGCAGCTTGTCTCACTTTTTCACTCTGACTGAATAGTCTCTTCACACTCTGATTCCTTTTCAAGACACGCCAGCTGTTTACTGGATTTATTTTTTTCCTCTGGTTAGTCAGGAAGGGGAGAGAGAGGAGCCTATTGTGCATCTTTCAAGCACTATCAGGGAGCTGAGAAAAAGTCAGGCTGTCATAGAAAATATAACTCAGGACTGAGGGTGAAGCAATCACCACGGGTGCATCATTCCAGATAAGACCTCAGGATGGTGCTGACTTCTTGAAAACCTACCTTCTCCCCTCAGTTCTTTAAATGTGCAGTAGAAGGTTCAGCATAACATCAAGAAATAGGAGTAAAGACTTTGGTTATGCATGACAATTGTTCTATAAATGAGGCATTTCTGTATTAATTAGATCATATGAGTTGTTTAATCATTAATCAGTTTGTGTATAGGGTGTATTTTCTTTTCCCCAGAATAATAATCTGAATGAAAAAGAACTGAAAAGATGAAACAGTGGAGTGGAAAATTCAACCAGTGTTGTAAGATTGAATAAGAGTAAAACTACAAAAAAAAAAAAAAAAAAAAAAAGTGATTCCTTACACCAGAATATGCTCAAAACAAAATAACACAAATTAGATAAGTGATCAAGTATGTTACACAATATCTCTCTGGATGACATCCTAGATTTCAAATTACTGATTTAATAGTTGTAATCTTGATAGTTTTGAATTTGCATTTCTGTTCTGCTTATGAAAAAGATCTCACAAAACTTGTTCTTATCTCATAAAAAAAACAGTTGTTGTTTTTTTAAATCATTTTTTATTTCAAAATTTATTGAAGTTGTGAAAAGCAAGAACAAGAAGAATCTAGCAAACTACTCAATAATCTATATATAGTGTAACTGGAAACACTACTGATTTATAAAGAAAACAGGTGAGAATATCTTATAATTTTGGTTCAGACCCTGAGCTTACTTTTAAAGGGAACCTTCAAATTGTCACATTTAGTGAGGACTTGGTTTGATGCAGGCAGTAGTTTTCAGCAAGAATGGATTAACTGTATGATGAGCTTCAAAAATTTATCTGAAGCCTCCACTTGCTGATGAGTATTAAAACTAGAACCAATATTTTTAATTTTTTTTCTTAACTAAAACTCCAGAAATTAGTATAGTGTGGATAGCGAGTTCTCAAAATTCTGTTGGTCTGTACAACTTTTATTGTGCCATAATGCATGCTAAGGTAGACTACCAACGCCGCACAAGAGCTTATTGCAAAAATATGTCCACTAAACATGACTATGATCAGGTTCTTTTCCCAAGCTTTTTTATTACTATATTTGGGGTTTTTTTAACAAAATCTAGAACTCATCTGCTATGTTTTGGCTGTACAAAAAAATAACATTGAACTTTTAATCATATTCTGGGCTACCTGAGGTGCAACTGAACCTTTCACATATTTAAGTTTCACTGAAACATGAGAACACACTTACCCATTTCCTGAAAGGATTAATGGGTTTTAAGGGAATTAGAAGATGGACAGGAACACTGATGGTCAACTACAAGGTGCCACAGTTCACAAAAAATATCAAAGTACAATAACCTGAGCTATAAACCATAACAAATTTCACTGAATTCTCCATGCTAAGAGGGGAATGTGTTTCATCCAAGGAGAGAAAAATATTTATGAGTTTAGAAAAACTAAACTCAATTAATGAATTATTAATAATAAATAATAAAAAAATGAAATAAAAAATAAAAATATATACAAAACCATAACAAGTTCCCAGGGAAATGTCACTGGCAGGCACTGGAAAAGTTCCAGACTAGTCTCAGTGTTGAATGGGAACTTGATTCTGGAACACACTGATAGGGATCAAAAGTAGATAAATTCACAGGGCCCTCCTTACACATACACATTAAAAAACCCCACTGAAGAACACATGCCAACAAACTACCAACCACTGAAAATGAGCCACCCTGACCCCTTTGCTCCCTCATCTTTTATACTGAGCATGGCAGATGGCATGGAATACCCTATTGGTCAGTTTGGGTCACCTGATCTGTCCACCCCTCCCCAAAGGTGCAAACTCTCCATGGGGTAAACAACCAAGTCAGCTGACTCTGGTTGCTACAGTAAACATGAGGCTCTCATTGAACAGAAAGTTGACCCTGCTCCACCCCCAACCCAAGACAGCAGTCTCTCTGAGGAATTTTTCTAGACAAACTGGAAATTAAGACCTTCTGATAAAACCACATTAGTTGAAATACATTGTGGTTGTGGAAGAAGCAAAGACCACAAGAAGGAATAGAAGCAGCAGGAACACTGGCAGGGAAGAGTCTACAAGCAAGTCCTAACAAGCCATAAACAGCATCTAACAGCCCGCCCATCCTGCGTTTGGGGGTTGCAGGGGCGTGTTGGTTGGGAAAGAAGATACTTAGTACTATACAAGCTGCCTGTTTGTTGTGATAAACAATTCTTGTTGCACCTCCAACCTGGGTAGGTGCCTTCATATGCTACAAATGGCGCCCAACGTAGGGCACAAATCAAGAGACTAAAGATGTCCATACCAGTAGCGTAGCCCAATCGAACCAGGGATTGCCTCGAGGACTGACTTCACTGCCGGCTTATCACCTTCTGCAGGACAGAGGTGAGTGATCAGGAACCATGGGAAACATTCTGCCAAGAGAGCAGCAAATGGATCTTGAAGTACTACAATATATTTTAAAAACCCATAGTCGATCCATATCTACCCTGTCTTTAGTAACTTTCTTAGACTGGGTAGGAGAAATGTCCCCAATTTTCCACTGATGGGCACCTTTGACTGGGGTGTGTGGGACAAGACAGGAACTAAACTTTGGAATGCGGCCACAGGAACAGATAGAGTAGCCGCCAAGCATTTACGAGTGTGGTGTCAGAACCCTTGACACAAATTAGAAAAAAGGCAAAAACTGATCCCCCTGAACACCCAGAGCGCTTCTCTGCTCTACTGCTGCCACTTCCTTGTAACGCTGTGGCGCAAAAATCAGACTCCGGAGAGGACCATCCTTATGACACCAGTCTTGTGAACTTTGAAAAGAAGCTGAATTTGTACCCACCTTGATGACAAACTGAGGGGGGTGGTTGGGGGTGTTGCGCTGACTCAGACTGTGAGGTAGGGTGATCTGGAACAATGTGAAAAAGAAGCTACAGCCCAGGGAGGTACGGAATTGCTACAAGCTTTCCCTTTGACTTACCGAAGATGGCCAGCAGCCCTGCTGGGGATTTCTACCTTATGATGTGGTAAAAGAATTGAGAAAATCAGTAAAGGACTATGGTCTTTAATTGGCATATACCTTTAGCTACAGGGTCAATGTAATCATTAGGATGTAATATACATGTAATCATTATCTGATATATTAACACAATTCTGTATATTAAACAAAAAAGGGGGAGATGTGGGTTAACAGGAGACAGCCCGTGAGCAAGTCCTAACGACCCATAAACAGCGCCTAAGGGCCCTACTGATTGAGTGGAATTCCGCCCCTTCTGCAGTTGGGGTTGCAAAGGCCTGTCCTTTGGGAAAGAAAATACTTAGTTATTACTTATAAGCTGCCTGTTTGGTGTAATAAACGATTCTGGTTGCACCACAGACGCCTTCATGTGCTTCAGTTTTCAGCGGGAGAAGGTGAACCACGTTATGAAAACAGTTACAATCTGCTAGAAAATACATATTATATGTTATCTTGACAAGGAATTTCTGATGTGATCAAAGAGAAGAAAATTGTAATCAATTCCATTGTAACACTGATGATTTACATTGACTGATATGTCAAAACAAGTTCTCAACAGAATGATGAGTTGTATTCATGTCAATCATTTTTTCTTTCTTTCCTTGATTGTAATTCCTCAACTGCACAAGCAAACTGCATCACAACACCCAAAGATATTCCATTTCCAAGTAATCCATCTACTGATGCAATACAGAATAGAAGTGAATGAATGAATCATCAACTTCCTACTAAAGAAGAAATGATGTACAGGGTTACATTTTACTTTAAGTTTCTGTGTCTTACTTTACTTATGTGCATCTGATTTAAGTTTATCCTCCTTTTAACAGAGTACAGTAGTTAGAAACAAATGTTAATTTGTCAAAATTAATAACTGCTCTTGAACTACATTATTGAACCACAGTACTGAATACTGCTACAGTTGAAATGCAGCAGTCTATATATCAAAGTGAAAAGAAACGGGTCATCTCAGTCTTCAGCTGGAAGATGACTTGGTAGAACGTCAATAGGCAAAATATAAGTTGTTAGGGGTGCTTGGAAAAAAATTCCAGGTAAAGCTTTGGCAGTTTCAAATGTTGTTATGATGAAAAAAAGAAACACGTAAAATTTTATAATGTTACTGTTCCACTTTGTAGCTTAGTTTTTTGCTCAAAACCAAGGTAGAGCTAGTACGAAAATACCTGGTAGAAAACTCTAGTTAGTATTGCAACAAACCACAATGTGCCACATTTCTATACTTGAAGAAACAAGATTTTTGGTACACCAAAACATAAAAGTGTTATTTAATTTTGTTTTTCTTCTCAGTACATGTGCTTGACTCTCCATAGTGACTCCAGCTGTCAGGAAATAATATAAAATCTTTAGACCTAGATTTTCAAACATAGATGAACAGGTCAAAAACATTTTATGCAGAAAACAAATGCCAAGAAACATAAATTTCAAAATGGTCCTTTTGTTCTATTTGCCCATCTCCCTTTTTAAAAATAATTTTGAAAGGATACTATTTTAGCATTATAAATGTACCAGTTGGGTATTTCACTGACAGCATATTTTCACAGTGACACCCCTGTTCAAAAGTAAATACTGTAAAATTAGGTGTAAACTAGATGAGGACGGAAGAGACCAGGATTTTTTAAATTGCTTTAGTCCCCCTCTACCATGACATACCCATCTGCACCATTGTGGTACCTCCACAGCCTGCAGGGAACTACCTGATCCGGTGCCTGGAATACCTCCTCTCCCTTCCTTCTCTGACCTTGGTGTCAGCAGAATTGTTTCTCTCCCTGAAGAGCTATGAGAGGGAGAAGAGCTACCAACAATGGATGGGGATTAATTCAGGTATTTCTTGAGAGACATTGATCCTCAGTAGTGGGCTGCACCCAAGGACATTGTGAGTTGGTCAATATCCCTGAAAGGCCATCTTTTAAAGATCCTAGAGATTGGGGACAGTTCCTAACAACTGGATAAATTAAAATAATACACTACAATAATTCTTAAGGAAGTCTACGAGGTCAAGCCAGGGAACCGCATCCTCCAGTCGCTGGGTCAATCACGGACTGAGTCCTCTGGCAATGCATTTCTGGGTACAGGAAAGAGGGTGACTGGGAAAGGTCATCATGGATTTACAGAGGATGAATCATGGCTGATTAATCTGATTGCCTTTTCTGATAAAATGGCTGGATTTCTGGATGAGGAAAGAGGATTGGAAATCATTTACCTTGTCTTTAGCAAAGCTTTTGCTGTCATCTCCCACACTACTCTTTTATCTAAGTTGGAATGGTACAATCTAAATAGGAGGACTTCCTCCTTCTTTCAGTATTAAACAAGTGTAATTCTGCTCCTTACCATAGTATTAGCTCTAACCCAAACCCTGGACTTTGAAGAGACACCACTCCCTTCCAAGGATAACAAGTTCATGAGAAGATCATTATATTGCGATCCCACAATTGCTTCTGGAATCCCCAATTCATTACCAGCACAAATGTAGCAGTGGTCTTTCTCCTCTCCTCATCCTTAGGCAAACTCTAAGTTTACTCCTTTCCCTGAATGTAGCTACTCACAGAGACCCTATGGCACAAAGAGATGAAAATTTACAAAAAGGATCATATTGTGGAAATCCTCAGTTTCATTGATCAATTTCATTTCAACCCCAGTTGATGTGTAGCTTCAGTCTTCCTGCTTTTTTCACAACTACCCTAATATAGTTTTAGTGCTACCCCTGGTGCTAAGCCTAACCAGAATGTTAGCTGATCATGGGAGACACTATCCCATCCAAAGTGAGAAAGCTGCTGAGAAGACTATTTGGTCATCCTTTCTCTAGTCTGGCCCCTGATACTCTCAGCTAACATCCCAGGCAAGCCTTGAAGACCTTATTGACTGATTTCTTATGTCTTTCTGGGCCTCTCAGTGATGGCTTGACTCCAATCCTTTTTAGTGGTGGTTTGATGTCTCCAGCATCCTTCAGGCTCTATAGCAATCCCCAGGGATACCAGGTCTGGCCGAGAAACCAGCAAACTACATGCATGCTCCAAGTGAAAGCAGGACATTTTGTAACATTTTGAATCCAGATCTTTGTACAGTGTTAGGACACACCTTAAGAGGTTTGTGTGAGGGCTCTGAGAACATTCATGCAGTCCCTGGGGCATGAGTGCTTGTAGTCAAACCAATTTACACATAGTATAGCTGGTGACCTTGTGTAGTGCTGTTGTGATTAAAGCTAGGAGCCTCAGCAAGGGTTTATTTTCCTTAGGAGCTGCTTCTAAGCAGAGACTATCACCCTCAGCCCCTGCCTCAGCTCCAATTCAGCTGTGTTGCAGTCACATCTCTGTCTACCCATGGATTTCATTGATCTGCACCCTGACTTCTGAGCTTGACTTCTCACCTCAAATGTGCTCCATGGTCTGGTCTGGGAGCTGCCCCTGGCTGGCTCCCTGTGCCTGCCCTGACGCCCTGCTGGGAGCACTTGCCCTGCTGGCCCAAGCATCCACTGCAGTGTTCAGCCCCCAGGGAGTAGCGAGCCTGCACTACACCCTGACAGTACTCATACATTTAACAATGGTATTGACATCATTATATGTTTGTATGTTATTGTGTGCTTATAAATAAATGTATTTTGCCTGCATACTGAATTTTGTATTCTAACAAAAAAAATAGATGTAACAGCCATCTTGAGAGAAAAGTTAACTGTGATACTGGAGTGCTGTGTATAGTGTGTGTGTCCAGATCAGCTACATTCTCTTACATTTTCTAAGCACTCAGGAGAAGTCCATGCAGGCTAAACTGCCCACCAACTCTGTACTCTCCTGCTACATACCTTGAGGCAGTCCATTTAGGCTGAGTCAAAGACCCATCATTTTCCTGAGAAAGTCAAATGACAGACCAGAGTGTTAGAGTGGAAAAAGGGTATGCAGCCTGACAAGGCAACCCCACAGAGTGCTTGAATATGAGAAGCTCTCGATTTTCTTGATTTTATGTTGTGCCACTGATAGAATAGAACTTCATGTCTGCATACTTTACTGGCTCTAAAAAGGGATCATTTTCAGTGAAGTTTGGGGCGACAGGCAGCCCACAGATTGGGCTGGAGCATTTTAAGGCATTTAAAGTGTTAGTAGCTATTGTTCATTCTGTTTCTATGGACATATGCTGGTGCTCTAAGATACTCTTTGTTTCTAAGACACCTTCAAGGGCTAGGCAAAATATGTTTGTGTTTACCGCAATAAAGAAAGGTTACATATCTTCCTGCTGTGGTACAGATATGTACCTAGCTGGAGCTAGCACTAAATGACCATCTATGTGAAAATACTCTCAGTATAAATTCTTTAGGACTACATCTCACTCTAGTGTAGCACATAAGTCTTCTTTCTTTGCTTTAGCCTTTCACTGGGTCAGCCTTTGAGAGCTGTTAAAAATGGGCTGACTTTGCAGCAGTACCTTTGACAGCAATTTATATATGTGAAACCAATGAAATTTTTTTACACTCAACAACAGCAAGATGGTTTTATATTTGAAAAGAATAAGATAGGGCCAATTTAAACATCCAATGTGCTTTGGAAAAAATCCTATCGTTCTTTCTTACATCCTTCCCACACCTGTTACTAGCAAACATAATCAAATCCAGTCCTTTTATTCAGTCTATTGGTTATCATACTACAGCCACAACTCTTGGCTCTGGATGAAGGAACTGAGAGTAAACTGCAGCTCTGCTTCACACCTAGCCAGAGCTCTGCTAGGCCAACTTTCTAGTTGGTCTAGAAAGTCTTCTATTTTATTTGCATGAAATGCTACTGAGAAAGGAGAGAAGCTATGCAGTATTTATATAATGCAAGTTCCCTAGTATCACTTTTGCTCTTAGTGTTCACTAGGTGGAAATTGTCTTTACAGCATTTTGAAGCCATATAAACCCATAAGATACATCTGGTTTGAGCTGCAGCTATTTCTTTATTAATCTGTGCATTTTTTTGGCTTTGGCTCCTGTACATTTTCTAAAGCTTGCTCAGCCAGCTGGCCTGAGGAAGAGAGCAGAACTCAATAGAACATGCAAAGAATATGCCTGGCATGACCATTTCAATTCCTGCATGATCAGCCCACAATCTACAAAGACATTTCAGAAGGACTTTCTTGCCAGGACATCCGCAGGAGATAAGAACAATGCCACAAGAGATCAAAGACAATCTAGCTAAGGCTTAGTTTTCTGGGTACAAAAAAATAATTTGCTGTTCCCACTAAATATCTACTCGATACAGTAAATCCATAAACACCAAATCTTTGTCTTGGAATTATTACTTTTAACAGACTCCCATGCTCCAAGCTGTGGATAGGGGGAATATAAAGATGTTTCTAGGCATTAAGCAGACTACTGGAGATGATCAGGATAAGGCAGGTAGGCACTTTATTCCTGGAAACTGAGGAAAGATAAAAAAATGTAAAAGATAATCTTTGCCGAGTTTAGAAGTTTTGCTAGAAAGAAAATGAAAAAAGTTTAAAAAGAAATGCAGATGGTGTTACTACTCACTCGAATCCAGCCTCATCAGTTTCCACAGTCACTGAAATAGTGACTTGGGAAATACTTTGACTAGATGGGCCTTTTTGATTTTTGGAAGTATAAACTGGCTTCAGTCAGCTACTATTGAAAAAGACTGGGATTATCTGGTTCAACATCGCAGCAGTTGTTAGGCAAGCAGAGATTTTTTTGAGTGGCTATGTTATCTTTAGCTTTTCCATTATTTTCACCATCTTTTGTTGTGTCTATGCTACTAAACTAAACAGCAATGGGGTTATTCCTGGACACTGGCATACCTTTGTTGGAATATACTCTGTTTTTTCAAGGAACAGGAGTATTTCACCTGTCCCTGGCCTGGAATTGCATTGGGACAACCAGTCTTCTCCCACGCACTTTCCAGACAAGACAGGGAATTAGCATTAGCCAAGAATTATTTTTCATGCTAACTTTAGAAGTAGTCCATTTTGGTTGCTAGTCAAGTTTAATAACACATACAGGGGTAGACTGCTCTGTTTATCATCAGGGCAAGAAAACTTTTCCAGATCTTTTCTAATCTCACAGGATAGGCATAGGCCATGTGCTTTTATGTCTACATATCCCTTTTTCTCTTTTCCAGTCTCCTGGTAACATCTGGGGTGTGGGTCTGAGGAGGGTTGATTAACAGGATCTTGGCAGAGGAGACTCCATTCCTTGTTCCTTCTTAATATCTATTGAGGATAATATTATTGACAAAGTTTAAATTATTTTAAACTTCCATATTAAGGACACTTAAGAAGTATAAAATGTGCAGGTTTTTTAGAATACTTTTTAGAATACTTCAGGAGTTATTTGTGATTGTTCAAGAATTTTCTGGAATCTCTAGTAAAAAGGAAGTGCAAGCAATTTACCATTAAGATTTTGCAATGGTTTTTTTGTATGCAAAACAGTATTTATATTAGGGTTTGAGCCTCTACAGTTCTCTGAGCTGATGTATAACTCACTCTACAGTCATTGAAAACCAACACATCCTTGAATGTTCATATTCTCATCCCCACAGCTTGGCCACATGTCTGAGACTTCCAGTGTGTTAGTAGTTGTAGAGATACACAACCTGAAGTTCCATTAATAATGTTCATTTTGGAAACTTTACAGATTTCAGGGTTGGTTTTTTTCAGTATATCAAAAGAGTGGGCAGAGAAGTTCTTTTTGCTTTATTCATGCACTAGCAATATAGTTTTGAAATTTAGATGAAAATACCAGAAGGAAAACAACCCCCCCAAAAATGAAGAGTATAGTTTTCCTTGAAGTAGAAGATGGGAGGAGAATTTTGGTCTGAAATGTGTCTATTTTCCTTAGTTACTGGCCCTGTTTTCAACACAATTCCAACAAAAAGCCCTCTCCATCCTTATATATCTTTCCTCATGACTGCTTTAGTCCAAGCGTTGGCCATAGACAACCAAAGTCTTACATTACGATCACATTTTTATAAATTTATAATATTTTATAATTATAAAATATAAATTTTATAAATTTATACATTTTTATAAATACAATTACTCCTAGAAGAATATTGCCTTAAAACTGAGTTTGTATTTAATGTTCTTTTTCCACTTATTAAATTCAAAAGTTGTGTTAATTTCTCCTCATATTCTGGACAGGATATTTTTCACTTTTCTGTTACTTGTTCAAACAGACAAAAAAAACCCCATCCAGACATTTATTCTTGTTAAACCCAGAAAGAGAAAGAGAAGGGGAGGACTTTGATGTGGAATAGTATTCATGTTCATTTTCAGACTTAATTATGATTATTTAAAATAAAAAAGAGAAATGCAATAAAGATAAATTGTTTGCTTTCCCTTGATCCTAATCCTTTGCTTTCTTCAATTTCTTCCTATCTATGCAGCTTTCCATTCTTCCAAAATGGCATGAAGATCCTGAGTTTGGAAGAGGTGGCACTTGAATACTAACAAGCTTCCTTGGGTCCCTCTCCCCTCCAATGCTTTTTTTCTCATGTTACTCTGCCAAGCACGTCTCTCAAGAGGCCAAAGTCTGCTCTCCTGAAGTCAAGGAGATTAATGTGGAAGACAACTATGCATAAGGAGTATGCTGGGATAAAGATGACAATATTAGAGAAAAGAATATATGTAAGGGTGTGGTTACTTGTGCTTTTGCTAAGAAGATACCTTTAACATCTTTTGTTCATCCTCCTTCAAGTTAAAGATGTCAAGGACAAAAAATGAGTAGCAAAAGCAGATGGTAATTAATCCTCATCTCAAGCTCTAATTTGAGAGGGTTTATATATTCTGTATATACTGAGTACTTAGATATATATATCAGAAAGATACTTCTGCTTTTCTGGAAGAAGATGTGTGGAAAGATAGCATAGAGTGTTCAGTGATGTCAACCAACCCAAGTGGGATGATGGGAGGAAATCAGAAGACATGGACTGACAAAGATCTGGTGGTCATATGGAAAACAACCTAGAGACCTGCCATAGTTTGGGATGTTTTTATTAGAGAATGAAAAAAGGTACAGTCATTTCTATTCTTTTTTCCATATATTAACAATCAAAACCCAATAATGTTAACTGTGAGGCTTTGGTAGCTTCCATTACTCTTCTGTCTGTGTACCAAAAGCATAAGGAAATACTACAGAGGCAGGAATTCAAACAATGTATCAGACAGCAGTGGAAAAATGCAGCACAAATAAACTTCATTTACAGAGAAGGGAATGCACATAAAAATATTTTAACTTCAGAAAAAAAAAATTCCAATAATTATATTGCAAGGCTGAAGTTTCTGTGAGAAAAATAAACAAACTTTGCAACACTGATGTATCTTCGTAGAATTTTTTATATACATTACCTATAGGTGCACCACAGACTCAAACTGATGAAGAAGAGGTTCCCTTGAGAGAGAGGTTCTCTGTCAGAATGAAGATGTACTTTGCCGACAGATCTAGCAAAGTTTGCTAACTTTTCTGACAGTGGTCATTTCTTGGGTAGACTGGGACTTCAGCAAGCCAATAAAGGTAGAAGAGAAGAAGGAATGTGCAGTCTGCAAGAGTGAAGCCTAAGAGAAACAGAAGAAAAGCTCTTTTGCACTAATGATTCCTTAGGTTTTGAAGCAGAGAATGTTTTTCAGAGACCTGAGTCTGAGACACACAAAGAGCTTCACAGCATGCATGCAGAATCATACCCTGCACTTGTTAAAGTCCATCTATATTTTCTTATTCTCCCTGTGAGGTGATCTGAGACCTCATCCCACATTTCAATAGATCCTTCAGATTGCATAGGAAGTATCAAACAGGGAAAAAGGAAAGCCTCGGTACTGTCAGCACTTACGGGTGTTGCAGGAAGGTAACTGGAAGCCAAAATAAAAACAGCGAGACAGAGGCAGCTGTTCTCATAAAGAATACTGTTGCAGGCACTGCTGATATTTGATTCAAATTTTTGCTTTTCCTACATTTTTCCCCATCTTGTTAATACCTTGAAATGTACTGTTTCCTGTTCTATTTCTATTATCTGTACTTTCTGTGTGAGTAGTTATTGCATCAGATAGAAAAAGTAACCTGTTATCTGTTTTAAATACTCAATATATTAAAATAAATTAGTTCAAAACTACCTCAGTGACTTCAAACATCATGCTAAGCCCTATAGATATACAGTAAATCAGTGGATCAGAATTCAATTGGCATCCATGTGACTTTGTGACTTTTCAAAATAAGTTTCTTCTGTAGCTAGTTTAAAGACTCTAGGGGACAGAGAGTAATATTATGCTTTTGCATGTATTTTCCTGGGGCTAATCAATATTATGAAATGTCATTTATTTTGAATTTAAAAGAAGATATCTGTGAAATTTCATACCATTCCTTTGCTTTAAGTACTGACTGCATGAAATACCTTGCCAAAATTGCCTTTGAGCATGTAAATCCACCTTTTAACAAAAGACAAAATTTTGATGTCTCTGCCTTGAGTATGGACCACTACCCAGAAAACAGTAACATGTAATATTTAAATGAAGATGTCAGAAAAGAATATTAAATAAAATGAAGACAGAGGACTGTTTATATTTGGGTGCTTGAACAGTTTTTGATACCAAGTCATAACAGAAGTTTATTAGCAGAATGGTTTTTGACAGCACTAAATAAAGTGTAAAGTGATCTCCCAATGAGAGCAGGCAACAATAGGATTAGTTTATAGGTTTTTTTTTCACAGTGAATCTAATTAAATAAAGCTAATGGTCACAAAAAAATGCAAATTAAGAGATTAATAAATGTTCTGAATGGTTTATAAATTAGACTAGCGTACATCAAGCTCTAAAATTCCCATTGGAATTCATTGCTTAAATAAACTGGGATTGTGATGGCCTTTTAACAATCTCCAGTACACAGCTTCCAGAGGCTGGCTAAAATCTTACGTTGGAAAGAACAGATGGCGCCACAGCAGCATACTAGGAAAGACTTGTAGCTGCACCAATGGGATTCATCATGGTGTAGAAGCCTGTATCTATGTCCTTTTAAAGTTGGTGAAAAGCAATAGAAAATTTAAGGATGCAAGTCATCACAGTCATTTTCAACATCTGCCTTAGGCTGAGATGATTCATGACATAAAGGTGTCTGTCTCTCCCCACTAATTATAAGTGAGAATAGACAACTTAAAGGTCCAGTTCAATAGTCCTCTCGTTTCACATCTATGAAACAACATTTTCCCAAATTCTGTAACTATTCGTTTCAAAATGCTGCAGGCATTCTCCAGCCATGGCCTCTTTTGACAATCCAGTCAATTTGGAGACAGTATTTAAGAAATTGCCAGACCTTCCCATTTGGACACATTGTCAAGGAGATAAATTTAACTGTCCCAACAAGTATGTAGAAATTCAGAAATACAGGATTTTACTTTCAGAAGAACTCAGCACAACTATGAAATTTCTGACTGAATACAGGGTGAAGGTGCTTGTCACAAAACAGGGAAAAGGACTTCACTGAGAGGTTCAAATTAACAGTTTATTTGGATTTCACTCACAGGTCCAATAGATCACTATTGTAAATTCTATGTGTACAATGGCGATTACACTATTGCAATTCAAAAGTAATTCGCGGAATACACTATTGCAACCTACAAATGATCCCGACAAGTAACAACACAAACTATGAGCGCACTAGATATTAATACCTTAAAAGAGTGCACCAATCACAATCTTAATAGCATGCC
>JAOXJM010000001.1:158830556-158840602 GCA_026413425.1 Tringa solitaria
AGTCCTTTTTGACTTATTCATTGGACATTATAATCCCATACTTCACCATTCAAAATTATGTTTTCTTTTCTACCTGGGGTGTTGCCACATTTCACCGTGATATTTGTGCCTCCAACTGATACTATTGCATTTTATCCAGAATTTCCCTTTCTCTGCTGAATGTTATCAAACATAGACCTACATGTTTTCTCTATGTTTAGCTTCCACTGAAGTCAATACTGTGACTTTGAATAGCATTAGTAGTTGGATGAGACTCCACTGATTATCAGAAAATAAGATTTAAAGATATAAAATAATTTAAGTTTTATTCATTACTGGGAGTTAAACATTACTGAGTTTGTCAGACTGTTAGCTTCTGGTTTGGGAGTTGTTGGGGGAAAAAAATTTTGTCTTTTTTTTTTTCAAAAAATGCTTCAGCTGTGTGTCCTGGCTGCAAAGAAGACCACTGTATACTGGGCAGCATTAGGAAAAGCATAGTGACAGGTTGAGGGAGATGATCCTTTCCCTCTACTTGGAACTGGTGAAACCACATCTGAGACCACATCTGTGGTAGTGTGTCCAGTGCAGGGCTTCCCAGTGCAAGAGAGATGTGGGCATACTGGAGGGAGTTCAGCAGAAGACCACTAAGTTGATCAGGAGTCTGGAGCAAATGACACAAAGAGGAGAGGCTGAGAGATTGGAGTTGTTCAGCCTGGGAAGAGAAAGTCATGGGGAGACTTCATTTCTGCCTGCTCCTACCTCATGGGAAGGTATAAAGAAGATGGCAGTCAGACCCTTCTCAGAGGTGCAAAATCAAGGACAAGACCTTAGACAAAGATCTTATGGAAGAGATGTAGGAATTTCAAATACATTGCCTACAAAGTTTTTTCAGTCTGTAGTGGTATGACCTCATATGTAATAGGGATATGAAGCTCACTGTGGAGATTGAGGGTGATGAAAAGTTGAATGCGTATTAATTTCATATTTACTGTATACTTGGACAAAGAACACACAAGTAGTACATGCAAGCCCTAGATCTTCTCATGTTAAATCAAATAAATACCCTCAAAAAACTTATGCCAAGGTCTTATTATCACCTTTACTTATGCTGGATTCTCTCACTTATCATAAGGTATCTGGTAAGGTCCATGCAATATAAGGTGAGGCGAAGTGCAGAGGTTATTGAAGCTCGGTAGTGCAAAAGAAAAAGTGTCCTTAGACATTAATTTTTTCAGTTTCACAGAATAAATCAAGTTTAGTGTATTTTGTTGTACATCCACTCTGTTCATTCATTTAATGTTATTTAACTCTTGTGTAGTCATTGCTGTACAAAAGCAAATAACTCTCATCAAATGTAATAGTACTGCTTTTACATTTATAGTGCCATAAAGTGTTACAGCTACTTAGTGTTGATATATATTCTCACACACCGCTGCAGACTTTTATACGTTAGAAAGATTGCATGTCTAGTAAAACTAAGAGTGATTGTAAAAATGCCATCCAGACCTATAAACCAAGTTTGCCATTTGCAGTATGTTTTGCAGATAGTTCTCATAATATTACTTTAAAAAAACCTTCTTTGTGCTGTATGGTTTGTCAGGTTTTAAAGAAGTAAGAAAAAAACTGAACATTTCTTCTATACTTCAAAATCTGATTGCTAAAGGAACAAGCAACTAGCAAGCCTCCAAATCTCCTTATGAGTTATGCAAAAATTTTATCTTTTCTGCTGAACCTACAGCATGAGATAAATTCTACAAGTATCTCAGTTGTTATTCTTTCAGATATGTCAAACGAGCATAATGCTGAGTGTGATCAAATTTGGTTTCTGTTTCTCATGTAATTCAAAGTACAAATTAAAAACCTTTCACAATAAACTTCATAAAGACAAGACTAACAAAAAGTTTCACATCTTAGTTAAATATGCATATATTGAATTCTTAGGTATCAGAGTATATAATTTCTTGGGATGGGTAAGTGGGGTTCTAGTGTGCTACTGAGTCAGAGTTCTTATTTTGTTGGTAGATAAAGAGCAGTGTTAAAGCAGAACATTTGAAGACATACACGTAGTGGAGGTTAAGGTGTAATTATTGGGACAGCTTACTAAAGAGCTAGAGGTATTCCGTGTGTTGTGTACATTTTCTGTCTTTCCCAGTATGATAGTCCCTATGCAGTCAAGCATACAGCTGTTAACATCATAGCTGGCTCATGCTACATTAACTTTTCACTTCCTGTGAAAATGAAGACCAGCAAAGCCTCTCCCAGTAAGCACTTCCTATTGTGCTGGCTGGCTTCCCAATAGCTCTTCTAAATTACAAGCGATCAAATCATATCTGCCTTGGGTGCTAATTGTGTGGGAGGAACTCTACACATTCTAATATGGCCAATAGAAGCAAAAAAAGATAGATAAAAGAGAAAAAAGAAATTACATTAAAAATGTGAAGAGAATAGGTATGTTTAGGTCAGAAAATATGGAGCATTTGTTGGGTTTTCTTAATTTAAATGGTATACATTATGATTCAAAATGCATTTTATCAAACTCAGATTCTATGCTTTATTTTTGCAAGCCAATAATAATTTACTTAAATCTTTCTGAAATGTTAAAGGATAAAATAAGAGAAAGGAGTTCACTTAAAAATTCAGTGAAAAATTTAAATTTTTGGTTTGACATTTAATAGCTTCTAATTTTGTACTCCGTGGGAAAAAAAAAAAGTCAGACTGTGTGACAAAGTAGAAGGTGTATTGTTCATTACATCTTCAAAGAAATGAATTAAGCAAAGAAAGATATTAAGGCAGAAGCAAAACCAGTGATTTCTTCAGTTAGCATACTAACAGTTGCACTTGGACCTTATAACTGTATTTTAAGAAAATGGTCTATAAGGATAATGAAAAATTTTATTTATTTTCTAAATACATCACTCACATCAAACTAAAGTTCTGGCATTAAAGGAAAGCTTAATATTATTCCCTAAATGTGTTTCATTGCTACCATAGACATTAGAGAAATCAGTGAGAAAATCGGTAATTTGGGTTCTACAAACTAACAGTATGTTATTCTGTGACAATATTTAGAGCAGCACTGCTGAGAAACAGCATATTTCCATGATGTGTCTGTACATTGAAGACCATGGAGTTTTGCCCCTTATCAACTGTGACTTAATTTACATTCCTATAGGTCTACACAAAGATATAAACTTAAATGAGAGACAACAGCACTGAAGGAAAAAGACCCACCTGAACAGAAGGAAAATAAAAGGAAAAATATTGCTTTGAAAAGGCAAAAAAAACCCCACAAAACTGTGTGTAGTGAGAAAAAACAGAACATGAAAAGCTGCTCAAAGTGGGAAATTAAGAAGTAGATTAGGACTGCTATACAAATTTGTGGTTGCTTGTAACACAAGAAATAGGGCAAGAAATGGAAATGTGTTAGGGTCAAAAGTGAAGCGCAGGAGACTACAGTAAAGGAGAAATTGACATGTGGGAAAAAGAAACCTGAATTTTCTGCTGAAACGGGAGAATGATGAGGGGTAGAAAGGAGTTGGCTGAGATAAAAGGGAGGGAGAGGAGAAGGAAATTTGGCTATGAAATTTAGACAGATTGGAAAAGTGGGAAGGAACGTGTGAAGATTAAAGAGAAGTGGTGTTTGCATTTGCACCTACAGTTGCAGATGTTGAGTGATAACCTCCCATGAAACAGTCTTAGTTGTAACAGCCAAAACTAAATAAAATAAGGATAAGTTTTTTTTAGTGGGAACATGGAAAAAAAGAGGGATATGATTCTATTTGTTCCACTGCATATTTTTTTTGTCAGACAAAGAAATCAAGGCTATGAATATAGAGTTAATTCTTATGACTGTATCACTTAATATGCTGCTTCAGAAATACTTTTGTTACTTAATGGAATTCATGTGATTGTCTCCAAGACAATAACCTTTAGTATTCTTATGTAAATACTGCTAAATCTGGAAATCATTATTCACAGTAGGTCAAGACAGAAATAGGCTTGGATATTGGAAGAATAATAACAATTACAAGAGCTGAAATTTATAAAAGAATGTAGACTAGAATTAGACACCAAAGTTTTTCAAACTAAGAGCTACATACAAAATCTGGTCAGAAGTCATACAGTGGAATTTCTGAGTTAGCATCTTCCTTAGCAATGTGATGCTAGGCCATCTTAGACACTACTAAATCCTTAATTCTCTTGGAAGTGTTTTGATATAAGCAGTAAAATTCCAGAATATATCTGCAACCTGAGTAACAAGTCTGACAGTGCCCCATTTAATGGTCAGAAACTTGGCTTGCCTGTAACAGGATGGAAGTTCTCCCATGGTTTACTATAGCCTAAAGTCCTTGATTACTTTAGAGCCTACATTGTTATTGTTATTACCTAAAAGTCTTTTGCTGTATCCTAAGAATATCTTGACTGCTGTTCATACATGGTAGTCCAGAAGATATGAAACAAACTCTGAAATTTTATAATCACAGTGGATTAGAACAGATTGAGGGATTATAAACAATATAATCTAGTCTAAAAACTAAAGATGCAAAAGAGGACTGAAGACTATGGTTGCCCTTTATGGAGTAGGCAGGATAAAAATGCTCTGCCAATATTGGAAAGCAAAGGGAGAAAAGGATATAATGATGGCAGAAGTTTTGATTTTGATTTTTGTTTGGTTGGTTTGTCTGCTTTGCTTCTTTTGCAAACCCCGCAGTGACCTGTCTCATATAGCTTACATAAATTGTAAAAGATGCCCCACTCTAGGGCTCAATTTTCCCCTTTTCCAAACAGGAGTATGGAATTTTCTTTGTTTATTTGTTTGGGAGTTTTTAATTAATATGTGGGAAAGCTATTGTAACAGATGAGCTTTGCATTTTGGCCACATAGAATTAATTCAAATGGATTACATACAAAACTGCTTAATATATTGCACCTGCAATAGTCTTATATTATCTCTTGTGTCTAGATTATAATACACAATAATAAGTAGCATCACATTTTGGACAAAGGCATGGTTTTGGAATAAAAATTCTCACTGAAATCTGGGGTGTTATTTGCAACAACTTGAAGATCGCTCCTTTCAATCCCTCTGTGTTCTTTTCTTAGATTCCATCTAGCTAAATACCAATAGTACGGATGGAGAAGAGAGAGCTATACATTACTAGTTCAGGCTCTATAGAATTTAATTATGTGAGTCTTAAGCCTTGTTTCAAAATATATTGATCAACAGTGTCAGACTGTCAAGAGAGTCTGAGCCATAAAGTATTCCGTTTAGACATAAACAACCCAGTTACCACGATGATTAGACTTGCTCAATACTGACCACCTAAATTTTCTCCCAAGAGCTGATGTTTTGTGGAGCATTTGTCAGATCACAGCTGACTCATGGAATATTTGCTATTAATCTGTGGAAACCTGGCTGGTCCAATGGTGAAGCTTTCTTCATTGCATACAGATGCAATCAAGAAATCACTGAAATTGTTCTGCAGTTGATTTTTCTGTGTAAACAGCCACTGTAGTTGTTATATTTGTGTTGTGTAAAGGACAAAGGAGGTGACATAAAACAAAGTATCTTTTGTAATGTGGTATATTGTACTAGCAAAGGAGAAAGCTCCTGTGGGTGACGAACACAAATCTAATTCTTTCAAAAGAAAGTGAAAAATTAAGTGCTTTCCTTGAAGTAATCGACAGGAATTTAGAGTATGCATTTAAAAGGATGCAAAGACCCAGTATGGATACTTTCACCACAAAATAAGGTTCTGAATTCCTGTTTACACTGTATATCTTAATATTCTAGCTAGCAGAGGAAAGGTTAATTGGCAAGAACAGGTTATCATTTTTATTGCCTTTTTCACTTCTGGTAAATATTAGCTGGACCCACATATCAATTAATAAAAATTAATTACTGTTTAATAGTGATTAGTAACTATTATTTACTTGAATAAGGTCTTGCCATTAAGTTTTGGACAGTTTGCTGTAATACTTTTGGACAGCTTTTATTCCTGATTCAAGGCCATAGTATTTTGGCGTCATACATATAATGTGTGAAGCTACTGACTGGATTAAAATCCTTTTTGTTCTTCATGCTTCGCAAGGATCCTGCATATCAAGCATGAGCTGTGATGAAAATTCTCAGTATATTGCTTCAGCTCTTGTATATTAATTTCATCGTATTTATCCATTTGTCCTGTAGTCTTTAAAGAGTATTTTAATTCACAAGATAGAAACCTAAGTATAAAAGCAATAGTATAAAGCATATTTGTCTATAATAATATTTCTTTTAATTTTAAGTGGAAGAGAGCCTAGGAATAGCTTTTCTCAGTTTCCCATAAACCAGCTATGCAGCAAGATGATCAAGGACAACCCAGTCTCTTTATATTAATGACACAGTGTTTCAGTATCAAGTATAATAACTCATATACAGAAAGCTAACATATAAAATATACTAGTCACTGACTGAAAGAAAAAAAAAGTTCAGCAATATAGAAGCCAAAAGATACTTTAGCATAAGTTAAAAAAAAACATCATCAATATTGTTTGACAGCACAAGAGGGCATCATTTATATCAAAATGCTATGAAGGAATTATTTAAAAATTTCCTTGGGAGAAGAAAGCATCTGTGGAAGTGTTTGCTCCTGCTCTTGACATTTAAACTTGCATGCAGTAGTTAAAGATATTTCTGTATATTTTGTTGAAATTATCTAATAAATCTTGACTTGCTTAGCTTCTTCTGAAGCAGGTCATTCAAATAATATGGCTAAGTAAGCATAATGTCCTAAGTGTTATGTTGACTTTATAAGCTTTGATGTCAATGTCAGATTAGCTAAAGCAGCCAATACAGTCATGGCATTTTAGCTACAGCAGTACCTCCATGAAGAAATAATTTAGCGGTGTTTGTTTTTATGGAAACTAATTATTTATTAGTTATTTCAGCTGGGACATCTTTGAAAGAATTTTATTTGTTTTAAAATATAGATTTAGGTGCCAGTTATTTTTCAGAGTATGCATTGATTAGTATTTCCAACAGCTCTGTCTGCTTGAAAAGACCCGTGCAGACTTTTGTCACCAGTATTTGGAAAACCTGTGTTATATATAATCCATTATAAATGGATTTCATGTTGATTCCTAAATTAATATCTAGATAGACAGTAGTGATTTTTCATGCTACACAACTCCAATGACAAGAAAGTACAACAAAACATTTACAGAAATTACCTTTCTTTTAATTCTTTAGACAAAGAATTGCTTCTTTTCTATGCAAATAAAATTCATACATAAGCTCTGAATGTACTGCAATTCTTTACTGGCAATACGTAATCAGATACTTCCAAAATACTTTAAACCAGGATTTCAAAATAGCTTTTAATTAAACAAAACCCCTAGGTTATTATTTTTAGTATTTCTGTAGCACCAAAGCACCCAGTCAGAATCATATCTCTGTAGCCATGTAACCTCCAACAATGCCCAAGTGCAGCAACTGCCCCTGTCCTCACGAGAGACAGGCAAGTGATAGTATTCCAGCGCATTTACTGGGTTACAAGGGAACAAATTTTAGTCTAAAGTGCAATTCAATTTGAGAGATGGCAAGCCAGGAACAACCCAAATCTGATATACATGCCAAATGATACATAGACCCTCTGCAGCATCTTTCCAAAAGTACAAACTTTCTTACAGAACATAAATCAAAACCTTTCCAATACACGTAAACACCCTTCTATAGAGTAGACTAGAAAAGAACTTTGCTAAAACATGTCCACCCGGGCCTCAGTTTCCTTTTTGGTGCTGAGACATTTGAGTTGCAAACTTTTCAGTTGAGTTCTGTGAAGGGATGAAATGATTACAACTCAGACCTTCACCTGAAATGTGACATAGTTGGGTTCCCTGGCTTACTCCAGAAACTCAGTATGGAAAATTAATGGGTGTAAATCTGTTCCCTTTTTGTATTGTGTGTAAATGACAAGGTTTTGGTAGCAAGGTGGGGTGCTGCAGCGTGGCCTCTCTGAGGAGAGGCCAGGGCTGCCCCATGCTGGACAGAGCTGGTTCCAGCTGGCTCCAGTGGGCCCATCGCAGGGCACAACTGAGACCCTCAGACAAGATGGTCACACCTCTGTGGAAACATATTTAAGAAAGGGCAGTAAACACTGACACAAAGGTACCACAAGGCCAAGAGCAGTAAGGGGTGATGCATGGCAGATCTGCTAACACCTGTTAAGGGACTGTAGCCAACACTGGAGCAAACATGATGAGTAAGGAGGAGAGATTATCAGAAGAAAAGAGTAAGAAACAAAGAGTGGCAGAAGTAAACTGCTACGCCCTGATCCTAACCTTCTCTGACACCTATTGCCTCACCACAGGGACTGAGAATAACCTGAGGTGATAACAAGGTGAGTGGAGACTGGGAAGGTGGGAGGGGAGGTGTCTGGGGTGAAGCTGAGCCTGGGAAAGAGGGAGGAGAGGTATTTTCCCTTGGCTTTTAAATGTTTGTCTTGTTTGTTTGACAGCACTCAAATCAGTATTTAAAACTTTTCAATTAAATTAAACTCCACAAGTTAAGTCTGTTTTGCCTATAACAGTAATTGATAAGGGATTTCCCTGTCTATTTTGACTCATGAGTTTTCTCATGCTGTTAGATTCTCCCCCATCCTTCTCTTGGGAGGGGGGAGTGAGCAAGCAGCTGGGTGGCTGTTTGGCTGTTGGCAGGGTCAACCCAGAACCCACAACACACTGGCACATTGAGAAGTTCAGTAGGCTAGCCAGAGGCGTGCAGACTAACTCAAAACTAAAGGTCATGAATTTTACTTCTACACCACTCAAAGTTCAAACATTTCCTATAATGAGTGCTATAGTCAGTCTCACATTTTAATCCCTTCCTTCATTTAACTTCTGTTTCTATTCAAAGTGAAACTTTCCCCAAATGGCAATATTAAATCCCTATACTCATTTATTTTCTTGGGGAAGTTGGAAGCAGCAGGGTCAAAAACCATCTCCTGCATGTACAAACAGAAAAGCAATTCAAAACCTGGGCAATTACATTAGTAAAAAGGGACCTTGCATTGGGAGAGACTATTGAAATTAATGTCTGATTGAAGGCAAGTATTCAGAACTGTGAATCAGTGACATGCATACATCTCAAACCAAAGGTCTAAAACCTGGACAAAAGGAGGTCTTAGGATAAAGTTTTATTCTCAGAATTTTCTACTGCCATTCTGACTTTGAGGAGTCTATGTTTAAACATCTGGAGAGGTCAGCTATTTATCTTCAGGCTGTGTCTTTCAGAGGAAGAAAAATGGTTATTACATTACAACTCCATGTCCTTTTGTGAACACAGCCTTTGAGAGCTGAGTAATATTTGATATGAAGTCTATGCCAAAGTCAGAAGTTGCGACCTAGTTTTTCAAGACACGATAGGGAGCATTAGTCACAGACCTTTGTCTCAAATGATTTTATTGTTCTCTGTGTGTGTATGACTGTAATTTTACATTTTATATATGTCTGCTGCTTATTGAGGAAGCCAGTGTAAAAAGTGAAAAGGCATTGGTGTGCCTATGAGACTTACAAAAGGGTGAAATCCTAACACCAGTAAGGTAATACTAAGATTTTGCCACTGAGTTCAGAGAGATTATAATTTTAACCATGGTATTTTTTATAACTATTTTTTAATATGTAGCCTTGTTTGTCTATTTTGTTTAATCTAAACTGAATGTCGGTACAACCTGGAAGTTGGATGCTCTTTATGAATGGAAAACAAACAAAAAATTGCAGTCTATAAAACATTAAAAAAATTCTCTCATTCATTTTTTGTCTTCATTCATCAGAAAGGAACATAGTTATAGTTAATTTGGGAATACTCTTGGTAGCCATATATAATATATTTTCATTTGTTGTTGGAAAAGAGAGAATACAGGAAAATGTTATTAAATCTTTTAAACTTCCTCTTAGAGGGTTATTTCCTGCAAACTGTCCTTTGCATAAGTATTGCTGCACAGTCCAACCCCTTCAAGTCCTAAGAGTTCTTTCATTCTTTTTTTTTTTTTTTTTTAATTTATAAATTTTAAAGGCTGTAATAATAG
>JAOXJM010000001.1:158904070-158919905 GCA_026413425.1 Tringa solitaria
GTAGAACAGAAACAGTCACATCTGAAAGTCAGCTTGCTCACTTAGTTTAATCAGTTGAATCTCCACTGCAGGCTTCTGTATCAATTTCTCTGTTAAGACTGGGAGCTTAGCTGATCACCTTAGAATGCCCACTTAACCTTTACATGGCTATGGTTAGGTAAAATCAATCCTACCATTAATAAACATAGACTGTATCATCATGAAAGGGTAACTGAGCAAATAACTAGTATCATAGTTTCATATGCAAAAAAGATCTGGGCTTCATTATCTTTGTTACATGCTCTTACTTGCTAAGGATCAAACCCTTGATACACTGAAGTTAAAGATCCAGATTGTTTCCTGGAACTAGGACCACAATTCCCAAGTATCTATAGTATTTTCTATAATGGCTTCAGATTGCTTATTCTACATATTAATTTTAAGTTAATACACTTGTCCTATTATGTTTTTGATTTGAGGAAGTCTAATATCATACTGCATGATTACCTACTGAAGCAAATTGCACTCAACTCCAGGTTCTTCCAATAACTCAAAGTTTTAAACTACAGTACTGCTATTACCTGACTTGGTTTCCTTTCTTTAGAAATCAAAAGATCAGATAATGGGTTTTCTTTTATCACAGTCTGGAATTAGGAGACTGGTTGCTATATATGCCCATATCCAAGAAATACTACTGGATTTGGTGGTAAAGCCTGTGCCTTGATACTAGAGACAGACCAGAATATATAATACTGCCTATATGACTTTTCCTTTTCATTGTAGGACTTTGCACAACATAATGTACCTCAAAATCATGCTCCGTTTCAACAAGTTCAAGGTGTGAAATGAATGTTTCACACAGCTCTGCTCCTTAGCTCTGGTGTAAGAGATTGGTAAGTACAGTGTTATTCACAGTGAGAAGAAGCTGCAAAATCAAATTGTTACTTGTATGAAAGCTGTTTCTGTAGAGAAGTATCCTCATATAAAGGACCCTTCTTTTCAGACAAGCGTGATTGTTGTAATATTTAGGATTCTTAGATTTCATTTATTTATTTTTATGCCAGCTACAGTGAAAGCAGAGACATGTTTAACAAGCAGTGCAACATGGAAGGGTTATTAAGAGTCAGCAAGAAAAAAAATAAGGATCACTGACTGAATCACAAAACTCTTGAGAGATTTTTTTTTCTTTAAGATGCAGACATTTATATTTTAGCATAACATTTATTATCACCTTCTTGATTGATGGCAATTGACAAGAGGCCAACCTTTTCCCAAGAAAAGCTGCATATGTAAAACTGCATGGAAAAGTACAACTATGTCTGAGTCACAGAATTAAATGAAACATCTTAGGGCTCTTTAGGTGCAACTACAGCTCAATAGACAGTTCTTCTCTAAAGGACAAGAGTGTTTTGAAATAAGGGAAAAAGTATTGGTCATGATAAAAGAGTGTATGTTTACTTGACTAAAAGAATAACAAAAAAGCAGAGTACTTTTCCAAGAATTCTCAGAACTTTTCTCTTTGTAACCAGCTTAGTCTTCAAATAAACATCTGCAATTTCATAATACATATTTAGATATTTTTTCAGGAACACAAATTAAGAGTCATTCTGTCTTACAAGGCTTTTTTTTTTATACTGATGTCATATTTTCCTTGGAAGTAAGGTATGCTTTTGGTACCCTCTTCTGCCCCAACAGGGGCAGGGGCAGGGGCAGATATCTATTGGGGTACAGGGCAGCCTTGGCTGGTTCAAGCTTGTTGGAGCCAGTTGGAAGCAGCTGGTTGGAACTGCCATCTTCACATGACTGCCACTCACTCAGGGAGAGGCATCATCTGGCCAGGGACAATGGCATGACAGACCCCAGGGGTGGGGCAGGAAAGCCCTTTGTTTCATGGGGAAGGGGAGAATTGAACCGCCAGAGCCTCAAGGGGAGCCCCAGAAAGAGGTTGCCACCCCTGTGTGGACACCCTTCTCTTCGCAGTGGGGACCACAGAGCACCATATAATTGTATCCTCCCATTCCAGCTGGCAAATTCACCTGGGGAAAATCTGAAACTGTCAACCTGTGCCCCTGAAGGATATTAGAAGGGCAATCACAACACCCGAGTAAAAGAGAAAGGCGATGGGAAGGGGGCACCGCAGAACAATTTAAAATGTGTTATTAATGAGGCATTTCTGTATTGATTTGTATAAGACTGTTACTGTCCTTGTACCTGGACTAGTAATAATTGTTGATTGTATTTTTGATTAGACTGTTGAAAACATTAATTGGATTAACAATAAATCCTGCTTCCATAAGTATTGTATATCCCCTTTTGCCCGTAACAAGATTTTGAATAAAAAGACACTTGTTCCCCCATTACTGGCTAGTGATGTCCTTGACATGTGAAGCCAGGGGCCCTGTCAGAGCTGTAGAGAGATGGTGACATTGTCCAGGCCTTGGACTAGAGGGAGGGTGAGTGCCTGTGCCTGGTGCTGGAGCAAGGGTGGCCTCACCTGTAGAAGGTGATCTTGGTCTAACTCAGTACACAGTCACCAGGAGTGGGAGCAGTGGGAGGAGGTGGATGGGATCTAGCCAGAGATGTTGCAGAGGCAAGAGCCTGAATCATACAATACAAGGAAGGAAGACAGGAATAGGCTACACTTAGAAGAAAACTGAATAGAGACTCCCAAGGTGGGTTATGCCGGAAAGTTGTGCATTCTAGAAACAGAGGAAAGATTCATTCTTTGTCTCCAGAACTGTAGTACTGAGGGGATATAGTGTCCTGGCAGCAGGTTAGGTCATCATCACAGTGACCTGAGCTTCAGTCAAATATGACACACTAAGAGGGAGAGGCAGATTATGACTCTTACTTGTAGGAAACGGTTTTAGCCATTTGCTGACATGACTTGGTGTCTTGGGAAGTCTGTTGCTTGCTTGAGACTCTGATCTGAGGTATTGTAGAGAGATTGCCACAATTTGTGCAGCTTTAGACTATTACACCTTACTTCTCATCCAGACAGGCACCAATGATATTGCTGGGGGGACCGTGAGCACATTTTGTAAGTTTCCTCTTTTTTTCACTGTGACCGTACAGAAGTTGCACTAAAACAGAATTGTTCTAAAGAAAGCAAGAGATAGAAAAGTCCATAGGACAGACAGGCCATATAAAAGGTCAGCTCTGGTACAAGATTATTTATCTGAATATGTATGAACACAAACAGTTTTTCAACTTGCTAGACAAATTTCTAGTGAATACTTCATTTATATATTCACACTTTCCACTGAATATGTGAATTTCAGTGCTTATATCAAAGCTGTTAAAATATTTCCTCTAAATATTTTTCAAGAAAATATTTTGGCTTTTTATCTTTTCAATACCTGATCACAAACTTTAGAGAATGAAAAAAAAAACCCAAACAGAACAACCCACAAAGGCACATATAGAGCTTGTAGAACTTGTATCGTATTTTCATGGCAGCTACAAATTTTTAGATGTATCACAGAAACAAGGAGGAGAAAGAATGGTCATGGATGTGCCATTGCTAGCCAACAGCCATTTTCCACGTTGGGGATCACTCGTTGAATTGATAGAGCTGCCACAGATACTAGGCTGTACAATAGCTCAGCTGTTATTCAATGGCTTGCAAGGAAGTCAATGAAAAGACTCCTTGCTTTGTTTACCAACTCTGATTTGTGGCCAATGTTTGCTGCAGAGAGAGGCTGTTTTTCAAGCCACATTCTCTTTTTGCTTTTGTCATTGTTTTTTCCTTTTTCCAGGTTAACCATACCTAACAACTAAACAGTTTGTGGACTTCTGCCATTTTTTAGCTATGTACATGAAGGACACTGCAAAGAGCCATTTGTTCTTCCTGCAGTCGTGTTCTACAAGTTGCAATTCCAGAGTCTTCAAACAAAAATCTGCTGGAAACCTTTAGTATATTTCTTACTGTGTGCACACCTCTTTTGAAAAGTGATTAAATATACTGTTTAATTCCTGTGTCTCTAAAAGCATTAATCCTAATGAAATCTGGAAAATGAACCCTTTGGAAAGATCTGCAACAAAGACTTGGTCTGCAACACAGCCTCAGTCTGCATCTTCAGAATGGAACTCTTCATCCCTTCTAGTCATACATGATCTGTATGCTCAAAGCAGAGTCAACTAGAGCAAGTTGCTCCCATCCATGTGCAGCTGGGTTTTGAATAGAAACAAGGACAGATTCTTCAGACTTTCTGGACAACCTCTTCCAGTGATTGGCAACCCCCACAGTGAAAAGCAGGTTTTGTTTTGTTCAGTCCTACACCTGGGTAGGGGTAACCCCTGATATCAATGCAGGCTGGGGGATAAAGGGACTGAGATCAGCCCTAACAAGAAGGACTTGGGTGTACTGGTGGATGAAAAACTGGACATGAACTGAAAATGTGCTCTCACAGCCCAGAAGGCCAACCGCATCCTGGGCTGCATCAAAAGAAGCAAGGCCAGCAGGTCAAGGGAGGTGATTCTGCCCCTCTACTCTGCTCTGGTGAGACCCCACCTGGAGTACTGTGTCCTCAACATAGGAGAGACACAAATCTGTTGGAGAGGATCCAGAGGAAGGCTACAAAAATGATCAGGATGGAACGCCCCTCCTATGAGGATAGGCTGAGAGAGTTGGGGTTGTTTAGCTGGAGAAGAGAAGGCTCCAGGGAGACCTTATTGTGGCTTTTCAGTGCTTAAAGGCAGCTTATAAGAAAGATGGGGACAAACTTTTTAGCAGGGCCTATTGCGATGGGACAAGAGGCAAAGGGTTTAAACTAAAAGAGGGTAGATTTAGACTAAATATAAGGAAGAATTTTTTTACAATGAGGGTGGTGAAACACTGGAACAAGTTGCCCAGAATGGTGGTAGATGTTCCATCACTGGGAACATTCAAGGTTAGGTTGGATGTGGCTCTGAGCAACCTCACATAGTTGAAGACGTCCCAGCTCATTGCAGGGGGGTTGGACTAGATGACCTTTAATGGTCACTTCCAAGCCAGATTATTCTATGGTTCTATGACTAATGGGCTATTTTACGCAATTTTATTTGTGATTCTAAATTCAATTTCTGTTTTTTCTGCAATGAGTCTTTTACTTTGGAGAGGAGGAGCCACCTTTCTGTCTTGAATTGTTTGGAAGCAAGTTAGAAAAGAGGCGTAAGTTATGCTCTCTTTTCAGCTATCCTTCCCTCCGCCTTAGATAACTATCTTATCTAAGTTTCTCTGAGATCCAACTAAGATTGAAAAAACATTTATAGTATTTTCAAGTGAAAGGCTTCACTGAATAGGGTTTTTATGGGTTTGAAGGTTTTCTGGAATCAGGCCCTAAGTCCAAGAAAATACTTAGGAGCCTTTTTTCTTGTTGTTCAGTGACGTTTTTAATGAGAATCCAAAGTCGCAGTCTTAAGTCATAGAGAACAAATGTCTACTTCTTAAACCAAAGGACCAGCTTCAATAACAGGCAGTTCTACTAGGTTGTCACATTTTCTAGAAATCAGGCACTAGAGGGGAATGCAACACCAAATCTTTGCTTATCTGTTGCACATAAGCTTATATATACAATGAAAGAGCAAGCCATAAAAAACAAAACAAAAACCCAACAACACAAAAACCAGAAAACAAACCAACAACAAATGCATCAACATTTGAAATTTACTTCACACTGTTAAACGTTCTTCTGAAACACTGATATAAATAACAACAAATCAATGTCCTCTAGTACAGAGAATATGAACTTATTCCATCAGGCCTTCTAGAACTACTGCACAAGTAATTGAAAGGCTTTTATTCAACTCTTCTTTTATTCAACTCGTGCACTTGAATACATGGGAGGTCACTCAGAATCTGTTCTGTATCAGTCCATGGTTTCTATTAGAATAATGTAACTCCTCCAGCTTACTTTCTGGCTAATGGAGCTCTCAACTTTCAGAGTGCAACCTTCACAAAACATATAAGCTTGCTAAGTAAATTGTGTTGCGTCTGACATTATCAAATATTAAATAAATGGCTGCATTGTTTGCCTTCCTTTTTGTTTTAAAACAGGAATTTTTCTGCTGTCTAAAAATATGAAAACTCTCTTATGTACAGGATTATTTCAATGATGCATGAGACACCCTTCAAACATGTTATGAAATCCTGTGTGTACAGTTGCACTGTAATATTTTAAGTGATGCAATTTAAGTGTTAGAGTTTGATTTCCTCCTAAGAGAAGAAGGACTTTTACAGCTGAAAACTTCTAAAGCTTCTCAATTATTTAATCTGATGCTGGAGTCTCTCAAAAGACACATGAACTTTTCTCAGTCTTAGAAAATGAGAATATTACAAAAATATATTGTCAGAATAAAATTTAAGGTAGTTTACATCTTAAATCTACCATCTTTAGTCTCACTGAATAGAACCTTATTCCTAAAGGAATGCAATTGACCTTAATTCTTTTGCAACCTGTTAAACTGGCTTGGATTGGTTTAATCTAACTTTTAATACTAAAATAGGATATTTGAGCTAAGTGTGGTTGCCATAAACTCTCTATAGAGTAAATGGAAAGATAATTATTATGTACCTGAATTATCCTCTACAACTGCCCATCTCTCAGCATAAACTATATTCACAATATAAACATCTCATTTATGAGCCTAAAATTAGATGGAATAAATCCAGATCAAAATAGTTCACTACTTTCTGTGACTAGTGTTGTAAAATCCTATTGTAATGTTTAGTAGACAGAAAAAAAAAAAAAGAACCAAAAATTTGAAGGGGAATTTTAACATAAAACATAGTGGTTGATAATAACAACATATTTTCAATGTTTCATCTATAAAAGAAAGCAATTTCTAGCTTTAATTTTATGCATAAACTTCCAATAGTAACAATGTTAGGGGAAGAAGACAAGTACAAATTAAATATCAGTTATTCCTCTAGTTTTAGTTCTCTTGAGACAGACATTGTGTCAATTTCTCATGAAGGTATGATTTATCAGATTATTCTTTTCATAAGTTTTATCAAATATAAGTTAACAACTTACAAGTAGAAAAATAATCATATTTTCACCTTCAAAAGACTTTGTTAAAGAATACGGTATGTGGGTGCTTTATTATATACATGTCTCCAGTAAGCAAAAAAGAATAATGATAAAGGATGGAACATGTTACATAGACATGCTACTGTGTATTTTCATTTGAAAGCATTTAAGTGTAGTTTTGCAATAAGAATGTTATATACACCCGTGTTGTCACAAAAGGAGCACTAAGAAATGGTAATGGGAACACAGTACATGCATCTTTCTGTTCCTTTTCCAGTAGGTTAATTCCCTGCAAAATGTATTGTAGCAGTATTTTTTTTTTGCTTAAATTCAGAGGTCTGCAGATGAATCTGATCCTTATACAGCTAATTTCTTGTTTCAGCACCTTACCTAAAATACCAATTTGTTACTGTTGTTTGTATGCGTGAGTATTTTCTTTTGCATTCATACTGGATGGGCCTCATATTTTTGAAATCACGTATGTTCTTCATATAAATAATCAGTGGGAATTATTCATTATTATCTTCATAATAAATATTTTAAAGAATTGTGTAATAGTCTGTTATTTTTAGAACTTTTAGGATTTTCAAAAATTACTGCAGTATGAGATCATAACGTACCTAAAAAATGCTACCTCTGAGCTTTTACAGCAGGTCAAGCTTATACTCAATACTGAGTATCCTATGGTACACAGTGGTATTATACCAGTATGGTATACTTATACTGAGTACCCTAATAGAATGAGATCATTACACAGCGTTTACACTGAAGAAAATGGCCATGGCTGCTACATGTACATGATAATGATATTAGCATATATCGTCAATTCAACTTGCTCTTTGAATTATGGAAAAATACTCTGATATGAATCAGAAATATGAAGCCTAAAAAGAGAATAAAAGCCTAATGTTGTGAAATTAATAGGGCTAGACTAATTAATGATCTTGGACATGCAGTATATTAAATGTATGCATGTTCTCTCCAAATGTGAGCACAATCATAAACAATTGAATCCCTTAACCACTACCCTAATTCATCCTGGTTTTTACCCATCTGTTTGTTCTCCCACCCACACTGTAATGTCCTAACTAGCATGCAGGAATGGGAAGCTGTTGAAGCCAAAGTCACTGACACTCTATGTTCTCTCCCCCTTCACAGATCTAGTTATTTTACCACTGAAGACAATCAGATTGTCTAATCTTTTGGATTATTCCCAAAGGCTTCTCTTCCACATACCCAGAAACATGTCCCAAGAGAAACAAAAGATTTTCTCAGGGGCTGAATTGAGCCTAACAGCAGTGTCCCAGTGACTACAGGGCAGGCCACTGAGAAGAGGGAGCCAAGCTGTTCAAAGACATGTTTGATGGCAGGATGAGGGCATAAGTTGAAAGTCCTGACTTGAAATGAAACTCATGAGGGCAATCAAGCTATCCACAGAGACTGTATAGGCTCCATCCTTGGAGGTTTAAAAGACCCAATTGGACAAATCCCTAAGAATTCTGGTCTGACCTCAAAGCTGACCTGCTCTGAGCAGGAGATGGGTCTGGAGACCTCTTGAGGTCCCTTCCAACCTGAATTTTCTTGTGATCATAAGATCCTAATTGCCTTTCTCTCAAATATAGTGCTTTTCAATTCTCTATTATTGGAAAAAAAAAAAAAACCCAAACCATTATAAACAAGCAGAAATTGGGATAGCTACACCAAAGGGCTTTTAGACATCTTGCTGGAAATGTCTTTTGCGTTCTACTGCATTCACAGTAGAAAGATGATTATTCCTTCTGTAATAACCTCAAATCTAATCTTATGGGGATCTTTAAGCTTGCTTTAGCACAAGTCAAAGAAAACAATAAAAAGGTCATAAGCCAGAATTCAGTTCTTTCTCATCACTTAGTACAATCAGGTCATTCTTTGCCTCTTTTATTTCCTCCTGGTTAACTCCCAACACATACAAGAAGTTTTGATAGTCCCTGATACCATCTACACTTTGTCTCACTTTAGCTATCTAAAAATTAGGTGGTCTATTTATCTTTGTTCTTTCTGTAGTCAGTAAAGAAATTGTGATAACACTAACTCAACAATAAGTGGTTAGTGTGATTGTGATAAAGTTATCTCTAAAATCAATACAGAGGGAATCTAAACACCTTATTTATACAACTTTCAACAGTTTTAGATATCTACATATAAAGTGTGGGGGAATCTGCAACAACTGATATGATAGAAACTAAGTGTAGACAGTGTGTGTGAATGGAATACCCAAAACTGCCTGTTCTGAAAGGCTTGTTGATCAAAACCTGGTAATAATATGAAAAAGATAAGTTTAAGACAGCTATCAGCAGAATTAAACAACAATGATTAGAGACTTTTTAAACATGGATGTCATCATATTATGAAGAAATTTAGATCAATCACCAGCAGCCATCTGAGGGGTTCTGTCCCCACTGACAGTGCCCTTGGGGCACCCTGAACCCTGCCCAGGCCGAGCAGCGCAGCCAATAGCCAACAGTGGGCTGGCAGTGTGGAGACAGTATGCAGGGAGCCCAGCTTGGGATATGGGGACACCTCCTGGGTACTTCTTCACTGGTGGGTGCATTGGCAGTATGTTAGGAGCCGGGTGGGGCACACCAAGCTGGGGCAGCACATCTCCTGCAGGAGTAGTGTGCACCTAGGGGAGCCCCTATGGCTGTGGAGGAGAGTGAGCTGTGAGTGTATGCATGTGTGTAGGGGTCATTAGAACTTTTGGGAATTAGTTATGGAGGAAAAGTGTCAGGACCCTGAGGGGCAGTAACAGGCCTTATTCACCTACCCATCACAGCCTGAGATCTCCCCCCAAACTCTGCCCATGCCCTGCCCCTGCTGGCCCTCTCAGCTTGCCTTGAACGCCAGGGCAGCTTCTGGGAGAGGTTCTGCTGTCCCACCTGGAGAGTTCTGCTCAGCTCCCAGCCTGCCTTCCCATACAGAGCAGCTCTACTTTTGCTGCTTCTTGACAGTAGGTGTAATTTGTAGATATTTACTAATATTTGTTAAGTGTCTAGTATGTGGTTTAGCTGCTTTATTGGTTGTATTGTTCCTGAATGTGTAGTTCATGGATTGCTGTTAATTATGTCACTAATCAATAAAACACTATGATCCTTATTTGTAATTATTTGTCATAAACCATGAGAGGTAAGCGGTTTTACCTGCAACAGTAAGGAAAATAAAATTTCCACTAAGCACATGGGGTTGCATTCTGTATTATTGAATTTAATCTCCCAATTATTATTCTGGACATCAATGTCATCCAATTCAGGAGGGAAGGTTTGGCAGGTGAAGTATACATCCTTGTATAAAATAACAGTACCTCACAAGTTTTTGTCATTACCAAATTTTATTAGAAATATCTTAGAAATTTTTTTAGAAATTATTTTATTAGAAATTATCTTAGCACAAAATAAAAAAAAACAACCAAACACCAAAAAACCCCATGCAATTACATAAAGTAATTAATTTGTCGGTATTTCACTGGTAACTCTCTTCTAACCTCCTACCTGCTTCCACCTCTGCCCCAGGGTAACCAAAGTCTCCTGTCTTTAGTTCAGTGCTATCCCTGTTAGTTATTTTATTAGCTGTATATTACTACAGAAAATTACTTACTGAAGTAAAAATAGACAAAATATATCATATTTTCTTTTTTAAAAAGTTATCCATCAAAGGAAGTCACCGAATTCTTCTACTGTAATATCTACCAAGGGCTAACCTTTTCATCTATCTTACCCCATTTTATTTGCAGCCCTTCTGGATAAAAAAAGCAAATCAAGTTCCTCCTGTTTGTCTCAATATCCCATCTGTTTTTTTATCTCTACATCTTGATTGCAAACCATAATGTCATGTACTGATTTTTTGGCTCTATTTTTTTAGAAAAACCTCCGGTTTCCTAAAATCAAATAAATAAAAAATCAACATTACACTTTACATGACTTTATACCCTGAAAAAAATATTTAGAAGGATTTTAGCATTTCTACTTGTTAAAATTATGTTGAAAATAGACTTCCTATTTGTTATTTCAAGACAGAATGAATTTAAAGTTACATTTAGCTATCTACAAGTTAGGGTCTAGCTTAAGATGATCATTCAGTAGAGAAAAACATCTTCGGAAACAATTAATTAAAAATGTTTTAGGAATTCATTTTGATATATATGACATTTTAAAACTACTTTTTCTTGCTTACTGAATATTAAAGAAGCCTATGGATTGGTTATGTAGTTATTTATACAATATATAGGTAAAGGAATGATCTTGAACACTGAACCCCTATCATCCACAATACTATTTCTTCAATTAATTTTCACTAAAATAATCATAACAAATTTAAGCACATTAACCCTTCCTATATGATTTATTTAACCTGAAGTAGAATAACAAGAAGAGTAAAAATAGATTAAGGGGATTCTCTCTCGCCTCCCTTCATGCTTACTAGATAAAAGAACTAGATGTTTTTTCCTATTTTTCTTCCCATTCATAGTGGCAATCCTCCTCCACCCTGTGTTGGGAAAAAGTAGTTCTTTCACAAAAATGTTGGGTTTGGAAATGGCAATTTTCTTTACTAGTAATCAAATATCATAAGCAAGGTAAAGCTCTGGTTGCTGCTACTAACAAAATTTCTATCTATATGTCTTGTATACAAGTAGGTAGTTGTTTCAATTGCCCAAACTTAATCATCTTGGACAATATGAGATGCCCTTAGGATCTAAAACATCCAAATGATACTTGAAGGTCTTGAGGAATTAATGTCTTTGGGAGGGCAGCTTGACTATAAGCAGTGTCTTCTATGGCACCTCAAATGTCATTAAACACCAATATTTAGGTAACTGAGTAGCTCTGTAAAAAGAATTGACCTTAGGCTCCTTTTATTGTCAAGATTCCAAATACAGTTCATGTGACTTTTTTAGAATCCTATTTCAGGAGATGAATCACTGCTAACATTTTTTTTCTCTCCACTCATAGGTGAGAGAACATAGAAGGAGGTGAAAAAAAGCATAGAAGGAGGTAAAGCAGCTCATAGGTATATGGTAGGCCTTTTAGTAAGATGAATCTCATCTAATATTTGCTTTCCTCATCAGTCAGAATCAAATACTGGCACCAGAGCACTGAATTAAAAGCAGTAGAAGGTGAACAGATAATTCTAATCTTTCTGTTATCAACATCTGCCAGAATATCATATTCTTAAAGAGTAAATGTGTATTCTGTTAATTAATATGAAAGAAAAATTATTTAGCAGCATAGTATATAAAATCTCCAAAAAACCATGGACAGAGTTAGCTTTTGGTGTGGCCGCAAATTACTGAAGAGTTAGTTCCTTAGATCCTATAAAGCTGTCTTTTTCTCCCAGTATAGACTTCAGCAGTGTCAGACTAGAAATCCAAAACAAAGGTTTTCTACATCTGAATGTGTTGTGGTTTAACCCCGGCAGGCAGCTAAGCACCACTCATTCAGTCACAGTGGGATGGAGGAGAGAATGGGGAGGGTAAAAGTGAGAATACATGTGAGTTGAGATAAGGACAATTTCATAAGTAAAGCAAAAGCTGCGCACACAAGCAAAGCAAAATAAGGAATTCATTCACTACTTCCCATTGGCAGGGAGGTGTTCAGACATCCCAAGGAAAGCAGGACTCCGTCATGCATAACAGTTACTTGGGAAGATGAACGCCATCACTCCAAACATCCCCCTTCTTCTTCCCCCACCAGCTTTTATTGTTGAGCATGCTGTTGTATAGTATGGGATATCCCTTTGGTCAGTAGAGGTCAGCTGTACTGGATGTGTCCCCTCAACTTCTTGTGCATCCCCAGCCTGCTCACTGCTGTGATAGTGTGAGGAGCAGAAAAGTCCTTTACACTGCATAAGCACTGTTCAGCAACAGGTCAAACACCGGGGTATTTTCAGTTCATGTTTTCAATCCTTTCTTGGTAACAAATCCAGACCGTAGCCTCATACAAAGCTCCTACGAGGAAATTAACTGTATCCCAGCCAAAACCAGAGCAGAAGATTAACAATTTCTACAGCTTTTGCAATATTAGTGGTTACAATTATTATGAAAACTTTATTATAACTATTGGAAACTACCACAAAGAGTAAAATTCACAGGCACATTTTACTTTAAGCTACTTAATAAACAGTGGGAACTTGACAGAGTTACTGGTTAGATGCATTTATGAATCTGAAATTCATAGCAATGAAACAACACCATGGGTTTAAGTAAATACACAAACTATCTCTTCTTTCTAAAACATATGGAGTCCTTTGTCCAGCTCTGAACTTTCCAGTATAAGAGAGACATGGAGCTATGGGAGAAAGTCCAACAAAGGACCACAAAAGTGGTAAGGGACTGGACCATCTCTCCTATGAGGAAGTCCTGAGAACTGGAACTGCTTAGCCTAGAGAAGAGAAGGATCAGGAGGATCTCATCAATGTGTACAGATAGCTGAAAGGAGAGTGTAAAGATGAAGCTAGGCTCTGTTTAGTGGGGCCCAGTGGCAGGACAAGAAGCAGTGAGCACAAACTGAAGCACAGCAGATTTTTTCTGATCATTAGGAAACACTTATTTCATGTGAGGAGCAGTGAAACTCTTTTTCCAGAATGGTTGTATAGTCTCCATCCTTGGAGATCAGGGGGAGCTGGACAGAATGCCAGAGTTTCCTTCCAATGTCAACCATCTTGTGATTTTGTGGTTCTGTGAAGTCAGGGGTGTCTAGTTGGAAATAATTGGACCTTAGATCTTATGTATATGTATGATGAAATTTCATGATGAAATCAACGTTTTCAATTTAATTTTAAGTTAAAATACACAAGCTCTACTAAAAGGCATTAACATTATGATCTTAAAAATATTTCTTGACTAAGAAAAGCTAAATGTAGTGATAAAGATAATATACAAACACATTCCTAAGAGTAAGAAACCTTAAGAATATTTGGCAGGAAATAATGGAAAAACTAATACTTACAACACACCTAAAACTACCTATAAATATTATAGTTTGTAAGTTTAAATGAAAATACAGTAATGTGGACCGTTCTTTCATCAAAAATAACTTATATATGTACAGAAAGAAATCCACATACTAAAAAATTTACAGGCATGTAATGTAATATATAAAAAGCAGCTTTTTAGCTTGTATAAGCCACAAAGAAATAACATGAACAACTTTGGCTATGGCATATGTACATAAATATATACAGAAAAATACATGATGTATATACACATATACTATTAAGGCAGACTACTTTTCCAAATAGAAGGAAAGATATCCAAACTATAATGATTATGTGGAGCTACATGACATGCTCCTTTTTCTAACACCCATGTTAACCTGGCCATTAAATGGTAGATTAGAGATGTAATTGACACTGAATTCAATACATAATCTAAACATTAAGCTTTCAACATCATGGGTGTGTCTCACATTGAAATGTGAGCACTTTGACTTATTATACCATAGAAGACATTGAAACTGCTGCGAAGAAAGTTTTGTCCACGCAAAATGCTATTGAAGGGCAAATTTTGGGTAAAAATCGTAAAGCTAAATGTAGCTAAATAAGTTCTATTTATGCAAGGATTTATCCGAATTACACTAACTATGAGAAGCAAAGTGTGTGGATTCATGAATTACATTTAACAAAACACCACTTCAGAAGCTGTAGGTCTTCTTCCATTAGCAAGAATATATTAGTAATCTACTCTTTATTAATTAATTAAAAGGCACAAGCTGAACAAATTATCTAGCTCCTAAGGAACTAAAACAGGCAGGAACATGCTTTTTTTCTAAAGTCAGAGAAAAAAAATGCATTTTTATTGTTTTATTTAATCCTAAGAAATAAAGAAGAATATACAGTTTCTGACTTCAGGAAGTAATGTGTACTGCAGTAACAGTGACAACATGGAGTTTTGGTCATTTGACCACATTACAAATTGTCAAGAGTGTGTGTGTACTTGGATGTGTAGAAGACATGTTTTTTCCCTGACTACCTGATATTTTTCCAGGTGACTAGTTCTCTTCCTAGAATTCCTTTGCCGTTTCAGTTGGTTAGGATACCCTTTAGCTTTTATTTTTCACTCCTGATAGTATATTTTAAAGTAATATGTCTCCAACGCCTCCGTTTCAATGCTTGGTGAAAAGATCTAAGCATACAGGGAGTTTAGCCTGCATTGATCAGGATCTGAGTAGTGGTAGCAAGCACATTCAAAGAGACGTGAATGCTATGATGCCTTATCTGGCTTAGAAATCAGCACTACTCTGCTCTCATATTTTTAATATTAATATCGACAATTTTCTTACGCATCTCATTTAACAGCATGTGACCTTATTGTGCCCTTTCCATAGATAAGGGGGTTTTCAAGAAAAACTAAGAGAGACTTTTTACCAGGGCTTCTAGTGACAGGACAAAGGGCAATGGTTTTAAACTGAAAGAGGATAGATTTAGATTGGAGATAAGGAAGAACTTTGTGGCAATAAGGGTGGTGAGACACAGGAACAGGTTGCCCAGAGAATCTGTGGATGCTCCATCCCTGGAAGTGTTCCAAGTCAGGTTGGACAGGGCTTTGAGCAGCCTGATCAGGGAAGATGTCCCTGCCCATGGCAGTGGGGGCTGGACTAGATCATCTTTAAGATCAGGGGGGTAACTAATTGATCTATTTTATTAAAACAATATCAAATAGAATTTTTTTACACTTGTATGTATGCATATTGCATAACCATATCTTTTAGAGAGAGAGATAATATATAAAATATTTTTCCTGAGGACATTTCAGCTTCTCTTATTTTCACTCTTTCTTGCAGTGGGAATTTGGTGGTAGTTCTCTCAGTCTTTGA
>JAOXJM010000001.1:159090479-159101793 GCA_026413425.1 Tringa solitaria
TGATCTCTGAGGTCCCTTCCAACCACCACAATTCTGTGATTCTGTGATTCTGTGTGTTTCTCTTCAGCATCTCTTATTCCTTGAAGTGGGTTTTGTGATTATAGGAGCCAAAGCCCTGAACATGACAACAGCTGTGCAGCCAGGAGCTGACCTGCAGGATGCATGTGTTTCTGTTTCCTTTCCCTTTAACAGTATGATTGAGGACATCAACACCTGGACTTTGTCCCTTTCATCTAGCCCTAAGAGTCCCAAACTTCCATCTCCCATGGTCCTAGGAATCTTTTTCCTACCCCTACTAAAGTACAGCTGTTGAATGACCTCCTTCTGTGTGACATGGAACTTCAGCTCTGAACTCTGCTAGATGTCTGCAAAGATTCTTTCACCTTCCCATGTATCTTCCTTGATACTATGCAATCTGCTCACCTTGTCCCTCATCTCCTTCCTTTTGTGGCCTAGCAGCTTGACCACTGCACACTTTCTTCAGGGGAAGCTACCTTCACTCCCAACTCCCACCAAAGAGAAGAGCATCAAGTTCACCCTGCAGCCCAAGATTCAATGACTACATCCCACTTGGAAGTCTCTCTTGGGTCAATGCCTCTGCTAATCTACATGTTGTTATGAAATGGACTGTGTCCTTTTGTATCACTGTGCTGAACTGATTGGTAGTCTTGAGAAGCATATTGGGCCTTTGGTATTACCACGTTTACACTAACTGTTGTACAGACTGCCTAGTTCTCTTTTGCATTATGTATTTCTAGTACTTTTGATTTGCTGCATTCCCCACTATCAGTTTTGAATAAAAATCTGGGCACAAATCTTCTCTGTCTGTTCTGAGAATGTGCATGCTTGGAAGTCAAGTGTCTCTTGTTTCACTTCTTGGTGAGTAGACTCGTGTGATTTTTATCTGGAGAAAGAGCGGACTCTTGTAAATTTCATCTGGAAAATAAGATCAGAAGTTGGGGTTTGTTTTTGTTTTTTTTTTTTTTTCCTCCAAATTACATTCATATGGAATATAGGTACAGGGCTCTGGTAATGAGAGGATGTATCCATATTGAAAGATATCTCAAAGATTCATGGATGATATGCCAATGAAAATGTTTTTGCAACACATTTTCTATGCCTTATTTTTTTGTATTTGATTGCTTAAAGGCAGGGTTTGCAACACATTTTCTACTTAAGAACCCAGATTACCCTTAGATGAAATATATGGCACTACTCTGAAAAGGCTAATCCTACTTTTACCATTCTATTCTCTTGATATTCAACTCCAGGCTTATTTCAGTATTTCAGAATCGATGAGATTATGGAACACGATGGTGTAGTGTATAACCCTACATGGTTAGAAGTTAATTGGTACTTAAAAGCTTTAATTCCAAAAACTTGTCAATGGTTTGAAGCTTATTTTAATAGCAGAGTACAAAATGAACAGCAGAATGGGAGCTTTACAAGTGAGATGTAGGAATTTCGACCTAAGATATTTACTTAGCTGAATATGCTTTAGCGTGGAGCTCTGTTTTCATGAAAAGGATGATTTGCCACAATGAAGTGGCAAAGAACAGTGAATTTGCATTCTTCTGTAAGTATTATGGGAAAATAGTACTCATGGACATCAAAATTTAGTCTCTATTAAGCTTTACTATCAGTATGTATGCCATGAGAGAAGGGAGTAACATTTACCCAGCCATCAAGAGAAGCAATGCCTATAAATCCTTGTCTGACTTTTACTCAGAATGATTTTAGTTTGTGTCTCAAATGGCAAATCATTCATTCCTTTGTACCTTCTATAGCAATCTTCATTTGAATCACCTAATGTCGGATTTACATTCAGCTTTTCTTATTATTGATTAAACATTTGATTAAATTAATTTGAATATTTATGTCCCTGACTTTTATGAATCAGTTTCTTCAAACTGAATGAGCCATTTTCAATCCATGGAAACTAATTTCCAGTCTGCTGATTTCTTTTTGTAGGAAGAAATTTTGAGTACTAATATGCAGGTATATAAAAATTATGACCCTTTTCTTGATGGTCATAGGATATTACTGAATGCCTAAAATGATATCTACTATAAGTCATAATGTAGTGCTTTTTGTTACAGTTAGTGGCTAATAAAAATCCCACTGGGCAGTAATATTATACTCTAAGTACTGTAGTTATTCTGATTTTCCACTTCACTAGCTTGATGTTTACTATCTTCTCTGTGACTAAGTATATAGACTATACTCAAAGTCCACAAAAAACACGATTCATTCTAAACAAATGAGCTCTAAGACAAATGACTTATTTCCCTTGTGGAGGAATTATAATTGTATAATTCAAATAGAGAAAGTGGATTCTTTTTTCAATTCAAGTGACATATATTTTTGATTCCTTAGACAGGTTTGCTGCCCTTAGTGAAGTCCTATCTAATTTAAAATATCTGTAAATAGATCACAGAATCATAGAATGGTTTAGGTCAGAAAGGACCTTAAAGATAATTTGCATTCAAGATAAAGTACATTCTTCCCTGATTACTGTGTGCAATCTATTATATTTCATAAAATCTAACAAAAATGTCCAAAAAAAGTTAAATAAATCAAACAAAAGAATCTCATAATATATAAACAGAACAGTGAACCAGATGTTACTTATTGCACATATGTAACTAGCAATGCATAGCCTGATATTGAGGTAGGCTATGTGTTCCTAGGTTCAAAGAACTTACGGATAGAAGAATCAAAGAAACACATGCATGGTACAAGTTTTGTTGTGACTTTAAAAGGCTGATTAGGTAATCTTACCCACTATATTGAAAACAAAGTAGCATCACACAAATTTGTCTAGCATGGATGCCAGCCAGTAACTATGTTCTGATCTACATACGTGACTCGGGATCAGACTGTAGGTAGACCCAGATGTGATTTTTCTCTACTGAAAGACATCTTAAAAAATCCTGAGTTCTAAAATTTTATTTTCATTCAGAATTTAAATGTGTTCTGAAAAAAAATATGTCTCATGAAACAAAATTTTCTTTGATAAACCTCAGTTTTAAGATCATTGAAGCAAGTAATTTGGCTAATTTATACATTTTCACATATGAAGGGATACTTCCTCTTAAGGGATGTTAGGAGTGGACACATCTTCTAGCTGCTTGCACAAGGACTCCCTCCTGCCCAGCTGCTGGAGTCCAGCCCAGTGCCCAGAGAGCTCGGGTCTCTGCCCATGCTGAGGGACACAGCTGCCACTTTCCCATTTGCAGGTTCAACCAATCGTGAAGTACCCAGGTTCACAAGCACACACACTTTCATGGATCCCTGAGTACCAGCACAAACCCTATGTGTGCTAGGCACCCCTGCTCAGATCCTGTTCCCTCTTCTCTGCTCCTTGGGTGTCCTACTCTCTAGCTTGTCCAGCTCAGTATGCACTGCAAAAATACAGCACTCACATATTCCTACAGGCACCCCACACTAATGGGGCTCCTCCAAATAACAGCATAGGCTCTGTACCCACTTGATACCCCTGTTGAGACCCAGGGATCCCTGCACACCAGTGCGTAGAGCTTCAAGTTTCCTAGTGAATACACACCACACACACAAACATGCGATTTGGGGAAGGTATAGATACTTGCCCTCCAGCAGCCGGTACGGGCTGTGACCCATGGTCTTGCTCCAGTGGCCAGTGCTGAGCCTCTCACTTGCCTCACTCACCACAGTCTCCCCAGTAGCTAGCTTTTGGGACATACATCATTCCTGCCCCAGTGGTCAGGGGTTAAAGACCCCAATTGCTGAGGCTGAGACCTGACTGGCTCCAGTAGCTGACATCATGGGCCAGGGGCACCCACACCCCAGTCTGACTCCAGTAGCTGGCACCAGAATTCACTCACACATGCACTGGTCTCCCCAGGAGCTGGTACTAAGGCATTGCAGCACATGCACACACACATGGGATAGAGACTGAGATTACACGGAGGGATAAGAAAAGATTTAATAAGATATAAGAAGACAGGACCGACTGCATTGATCAGGTGCAGGTCTCAGCTGGACAAGTTTACCGACTGGCCTCGTTTTACACACATCCCGTTTTTCTGCCTACCCCCGTTTCTGTTCCCCCCTGCTCCTCTTTCCCTTGCACACTGTCTTATCACTGGGCACAGTCTCATCAACCACCTTCAACACTCAGGACCCCCAGGTTTGCATCCTCATCCCTTGCAAAGTGACGGTTTCCTTGCAGTTTCTTGATATCCCATCAGTTAGTGTGACTGATCAGGTTTGTTTCTGGTTATTGTGTGTTAACGCTAATTGGCCACACTTTATGTCTCTGTGTGTTTGTCTCCCTCCCTTTCCTTATCCTCCCAACTGATAAAATAAATATTTTCACACCCCACATACTCTTACAAATTCATGCCAATGACAAGGTTTGTTCTTATCATGACCTCCCTTGTGTGTTAGCCAGGTTTGTCTCTGTGTATTCTGGTTTGTGGCTCCTTTTATCAGATGTCCTCAAAGAAGCAGACACACTCCTTCCATATAACCTTACACTTCCAACTTATTTCTGCATAAGTGTGCAAAACATGTTTAAGCCTTTTGGGTTGCACTGTCAATGACATTTGAATATGAGAGAATAAATTACAGGCATCGAAAAATCAGAGCAAACGTTATTGTAATCAAAAATTCACATTAAAAATCATAGTTGTACCTTGGAACTCTTGTCTCATATTAAATATTTTGTCAGATATAGTACCCAGTCTTCAGTAAGAGTAAATGTAAGAAATTGTAAGAACCAAATTGTTACCATTCTCTACAGAGTTTTATAGTTGTAATAGTAGGACCTTCTAAGGGTTTTCTTAGAGGCAACCGATAAAGAAAAGGATATGCTGAAACTATTGATTTACAGGTGGAATAAAATTCAGTATGGTTATTTCATCCCACATTTACCTCCATTTGCTTCATGCTGCTTCAGTCACTGCTGTAATCTCGGAGTTGAGGAGCAAGTTTGATTCTGGAAAGAAATATGTTCAGAAAACTAGATATTTTATCTTATAATTGGGGGAATATGTGGCACAGAATCCTCATACTACTCCACAAATTACATTACAAAGGGGAGTCGTAATCATTTACCCATCGTAATTAAGTCTAAGAAAACAGTAAGATCCCCAGCATGCAGTTACAGAATCATAGAATTGTAAGAGTTGGAAGGAACCTTAACGACCATCTAGCTCTAACCCCCTACCATAGGCATGGATACCTCCCACTAGACCAGGTTGCTCATAATCCCATCCAACCTGGTCTTGAACACTTTCAGGGAATGGGCATCCACAACTTCTCTGGCCAACCTGTTCCAGTGTCTCACCACCCTCACAGTAAAGAATTTCATCTTAATATCTAATCTAAATCTACCTTCTTTTGGTTTATAAGTTTAAGACTATTTCTCACTAAGGCATCACTCAGTATCTGACTTCAGTTACTGTGTTCAAGAAGTACAAAGACAGACCAGAAACCACATTCACAAGTCAAATGGGCAAATGCAATCTCAGTGACACTGGTTTTATATTTTACAGTATACAGCACTTGCCACAGGTTCCAACATCTACTATTACTCTGTCACTGTTAATCTGCCTCTTCTTCTCACATAAGAGATAATGATATCCTCATCTTTTCTATGAGAAACACTTTCTTTCTCTTGCATGGCTAGGGAAAGAATGAACTCTTCTAACAAAATATCTCAGTGATTAACATACTTTTAAGTTAAACTCAGAACAAATTCTCAGTGTTGTTCTCAGCTTGCATGTAATTTCAAGTTTGTTGCTTCTATTTCAACCCTAAAAACAGATTTACATGCCTGAAAGCTTCTCAGTTTGTCTGAATACACATCTGGTCGAATGATGAAGGAGTATATATTTTCCTACAAACATTGTCTCATTTTATATATTGTAATACTGATATGTCCAATGAAGGCAGAAGGACTGATTTCCTGCTGTCCTGTAGCTTTAAATACGAATGTATTTCACCACTAAGATTTAATAGTATGCTTTAGTCTCTTTATTCTAGGTGTTTAGACTGTCTTTAGTCACTGGTATATTGACCTGGATGAGTAAAAATACACTTTTGAATGCCATAAAATCAAAGTTACGTCAGAGCATTACGCCTATAGTGCATGAATGCGTGACCACATTAAGTATAAAGTAATTGAAAATCAGCTTTGTTGTTATCCTGTTAACAACAGCCAGAGAGTACGAATTAAGAAAACCAGTTTCTTTTCTTTCGTGTCTGTTCTTGAGTTGCTGCATGACTATAAGCAATTTGAACTTTCTTCGGCTTCTTATATTTAATATTCACACGGAAAGCAAAGGTTAATAAAATAAATTAATAGTCACTTATATTTCAATATTGAAAGGACACTTCTAACATATTTGCAAAACACTGTGATTCTGTGATTGTCATATATATGTTTCTTTATATATACATATATCTATATACAGTTATAAATTGTGTTCAACTGTGAGAAGTGTTTTTATAGCTTACCTGTAAGACCTTACCTTCAGTTTAGAACATGGAGTTCTATGCTCAGAGGCATTCATTTTCACCTACTTAAATAAGTCACCTACTATAATGAATTCTCTTTAAATTAGAGTTTCATTGAAGGGTGCTGATTGCATCTGAATAAAGCAGCAGGGCCAGTTCAGAAGGTTCCTACAGAGTGGGAATTAAAGATAGAAAACAGTAGCTCTGTGGGACTTTAACCTTATTTAATTAAAACTCCCCCTGAAAACTGCTTAATTTGACCTTCAATTTTATTTCAGGTAAAATAGATCAATTTCTGTTTTCTGAATCAAAGAATGTAAAAAAAAAAAAAAAGAGAGAAAAGTGATTTTGGCATTTTACTCAATCCTTAGTAGCAAAGATTCCTTGTGCAAGGTTTCTATCAATATTTTAAAAGGCATAATTAAATCAATTGCTTTAAAAACATTATATTGCTTGTGAGTGAAGCCCACAGTTTATTGAAGGTGTTGTTTATAATAAAGCCACAAACACCATCATATCAGAAAAATATGTTTTGCTTTCATTGTTCCTGTTCTGTGCTTTAATTAGGAATACATTAACTGAGATGATCAAGCATATCTTACAGAGATAGTACTCCTTGCAGCAGTTTAAGTACACTTTTTCCAACTGCTACCCATTATCGTCTTAGAGAATTTCTATCCATCAACATATTTCATAGCAAGTCAGAAGCTTCGAAACTCTCTTCACAGAGATGCAAAAAATTTTAATCAGGTCACTTGGAATTTGCATGAGGTTACTAATCACAGAGATGAAAGAACACCTTTCCTTAAAGAAGTTTTACTGAGGAAACCAATCTAATAATTCTTTTCTAAAAAAGTACAGTCCCAACTACAGTAGGACTCCTGGTGAGAAGGGAGAGAATAAGTAATATGTGAATGAGAAAAATTTTTATGCACGATTAAGCTGCCTAGCTGCTCAGCAGTTAAAGACTGAAGTTATTCCTGACATCATTGGAAATACAGCTTAAAATGTCAGGGCAGCTCACTGGAATTGTAAGAAATAGGCCTGGAAAAATCTCTCAAGCAATGGTTTCAGCCCCCGTTATTACAAACAATACTGTCTTTATCTGTACCAGAAAGACACATGTCCTTAACAGGCTGTTAAATTTATTAGAAGGTTGTTCCAGCACTTTTAAGGGTACAAACAAACAAATAATCAAATCATAGAATCATGGAATGGTTTCAGTTGGAAGGGACCTTAAAGATCATCTAATTATAACCCTCCTGCCCTGGGCAGGGACACCTTCCACTAGAGCAGGTTGCTCAAAGCCCCATCCAGCCTGGCCTTAAACACTTGCAGGGATGGGGCATCCTCAGCTTCCCTGGGCAACCTGTTCCAGTGCCTCACCACCCTCTGTAAAGAATTTCTTCCTAATATCTAATCTAAATGTCACTTCTTTCAGTTTAAAAAACTGTTACCCATTGTCCTATTGCTATGCTCCCTCACAAAGAGTCCCTCCCCATCTCTCCTGTATGACCACTTTAGATACTGAAAAGCCTAATCTCTTTGACACACTCATACAAATACACACACATACAAGTATGTTTGTGGGGGTATTGTTTTATTTGATTGAGAGTACTTTTTGGTCTGTCACCTTAGCTTCAGAAATTGAAAAAAATATGTGTCTGGATCTAAGCTATCCACATAGTCTCTCTTTGCAGTCAGAGGAGAAATGGGTGCATCTAGAATGTTATTCATGTGTTGGATTACAGGAAGAAGAATGTTTTGCTGGAGGTATTCATTTCTATCCACTAACTAAAGGCAAGCTTATGACTACCTAAGCTTCAGACATTTCACTTTTAGAAACCTAAGACAAGGTAGACAAGGTAACCCCAAGTACCAGTAACTTCCATTAAAGACACTGGACAGCTAAGTTCAGTAGAAAAAAAGATGAAATTTAAGTATTAATTGCATAGATTGGCACACTTGCAATCAAGTTATAATTTCAATCATTACATGGTCCTACGATTAGCTAACAGTTAATGAACAATTAAAAAATTTGATGAACAGTGTTTGGGTTTTTTAAAATATGCACAGATGATCTTGAATCCCATGCTACAAATTATACATGGGAGATAATGAATTAGAAATTATTTTTTTTAAAGGATTAAAAACGTAAGTTTATATCCCTTTATTTCTTGGTATTTAGATGCTAGAGACTTTCATATGTCTCCTCTGATCAGTTATCCGAGGGGTGATAATCCCTGACTACAAAAATAATTTTCTCTAAATCATACTTTCTTATAATTGTAAAATCTTTTCAAATTCTAATTGCTGCTATAATGAATATTGTATAGGGAATAATAAAAAACAGTTCATATCAGGAGACAGAAAATACATAGATACGCAACATAGACAAATTATTTCTTGTCATTGATTTTGAGTTGCTGATCTGAGTGGTAGATACAGCAAACGAACTTTTCAATGTCTTTTAATATTACTAGTTAGAGAATTTGCCTCTTTATTCAGATAGCAGCACTTCAGCAGTATGCATCCTTATAGAAATCTCCACGTAAGAATTATAAAATTGATTTTTACATTCTATACAGTATTTAAAAACTAGTTTGTTTTTCATTGGAGTTGTTTGGGGGTTTTTTGAAGGTTGGTATGTTTTCTGCAGGTTTGAGTTTTTTATGGCAGCTATGTTGTTCAGTTTTGTTTAATTTTTTCAATGGGTTGGTTAGAAGAAGAAATGGGCCACAGCATCATTTTTTTTTGCTGGATGCCAGAAGCCTAAAGTTTTATTACAAACCCATTTCAAAATGTTCGAAAATGTGTTCATATTCACTACTAAATCTAAGATAACATAGAATAATAAAAATACATAGTGGTGATGCAGTTCATATATTGCACTCTTTCAGAAATGCAAATTCTGTGACATTGCCTTTAACACTGAATATGATTCACTATTCTGCACTGCGAAGTAAACTGGGGCTTTAATCCATTTTATGTAACAAATTCACTAAATAAAATGAGAGAATAATAAAGTGAATTTTTGGTTAAAGTGTTTTGAAAAACTGTGCTTCTAACATAAAAACTTTAGAGCATGGCTTGCGAAAAATATTCTTTAAGGAAACTATTAAGGACATTAATTACAGGTAGTATGATAAATCATATTCTTACTATGAGCTATAGTTATAAACAGATTAATTTATTCCTGTCTTTCCTCTAACTTTTATTGTCATATTTTATTTCAAATTAAGTTCATATTACCTTTTACATTCTGTATTTTGTCGCATCTAAATTTGCTATACCCTTTCATCCTTTTTTCATCCTTTCATATATATCCTTTCACTGAGGCAAATATACTATCTTTTATATTGATAAGAGGAATTTATATTTATTAATACATTTTCAAAATATCACTTCTTAGTGGGGTATGTTGTAGCATTATAATAGGCAGGCACGCTACTGTATAAAGTAATCTAAGTTAATTAGGATAACAGCAATACAAGTTTCAAACTGTTAGCTATCACTCACATCATTAGGAAGTCTGTCACATTCTACTGCAGGTGTTTTTCAACCTATTTTCTTAGCAGATCTATAGTGTGTTCCTTATAACATAGTTTCGTACACTTCAGTAAAACATGGGTTACTGACACCATGACAGAGATAAGGAGTGATGTTAGTAACATAAATAAGGATGTCCAGTACCTCTGATTTTAAAATGTAGGAATTTCAAAAATTGAGATTTTAATTAAAGAGAAGATGGGAACCCAAGATGATATGGAAAGATCTTTTTTTTTTCTAATTTTAATCTTATCTGCAGACTTGCAGTGCCTATAGCAGCCTTCAACACAAGGACAAGAATGTACAGGCAAGATGAGGAGACAATGATGTATCTGTGAGAAATGTTTATGTGCTGAACTCCCGAGGATTTTTTTATATCTGTTAATAAAATCAGTAAGAAAGTAAATGCTGTGGAACTGCTATGGAACAACTCATGTTGCCTGTTACTGTTCAGACACTTAAAATTCAGGTTATACTGTAATCAACAATTAGCTATCAGTTCTAAAGAAATTTTGTGTTTAAATAAAATCTTTGTTTTCCTTCACCCATAACTACCATGAAATGGTCTGCATGTCAGTCAGAGGAATTATGTTGCTGCATAGATTACAGGAATGAGATACATGATTTTTCCTGCATTTGCAAAAAATACTCATAAAAGGATTTTTATGGAGATATATTTAAGGTGTTTTGTGGATACAAAAGTTGAGGTAATTAAAGGAGTAAAACAGACTATGTTTGTATAAACACATGACCCTTGATCATTTCAAAGCTTTTTGACACCCTGCTCACTGTTTTGCCTCTTCAACATTTTTATTTAATTGGAACAATTGCATGAAATCCAGGAAAAGAAATTTTTCGCTATGGGGTGGTGAGGCACTCGAACAGGTTGCCCAAGGAAGTTGTTGAGTTTCCCCCTGCAGAAGTGTTCAAGACAAGTCTGGATGGGGCTTTGAGCCATGTTAAAGAGAACCGGCCCCAGTACTGAGCCCTGGGAGACACCACTAGTGACTGGCCGCCCTCTGGATTTGACTCCATTCACCACCACTCTCTGGGCCCAGCCCTCCAACTGTTTTTTAACCCAGAGGAGAGTATTCCCATCCAAGCCGTGGGTAGCCATTTTCACCAGGAGGATACTGTGGGACACTGTGTCGAAGGCCTTACTAAAGGGCAGGTAAACAATGTCCACAGCCTTTCCCTCATCCACCAAGTGGGTCACTTTGTCATAGAAGGAGATGAGGTTTGTCAAGCAGGACCTGCCCCTCAT
>JAOXJM010000001.1:159128592-159139598 GCA_026413425.1 Tringa solitaria
CTCTTTGCTTGGTCTGATTGTTTCACCCGTCAACCCTTAATTCTTTCAATATCAATATTAGTAGCCATGGTGACTGATCCAATATTAGTCCCACTGCGTATAAACACAGACCATATGAGAACAAACTCTCCAATGATAATTGACCACCCATTTGATAAAAAGGTATATCATAAACTGCCCTTCAGTGAGCTATAAGTTTCTGTTTCTTTTTATGTTTCTAATTTGTAACAAAATCTATTTTTAAGATAGTGATTTTAAAATAAAGGGTAGTGACCTTTAAATTCTGGGCTCAATAACTGCTAATTTGTCAGTAATTGCTAATTCAACTGCCACTTAACGACTCTGCAAGACGTCCCATTTCATGTGGTGCTTTTCTTTTGATGTGTTGCTTGTAAACTTTTTCTGTGTGATATTTATGTATTGAAGCTAGGTTAGATACCTGTCTCAAATAAAACCCACCCATGCTATAAAGCTAATTTCAAGTCAGTAATAGTTGCAAAATTTCAACACCAAGTTTTTCAAATTCAGTTATGATTACTAAAAGAAAATAAATCAATCATTTATTAACTCAGTAACAGAGCTGGCTGATTATTGAAAAATAAAATAATGTCTAACTATTTATTTGAATAAAGACAAAATTTCACTGGAAATATTCAAAGACTATGACTGCAATTTTTCTGAGACTGAATGCAGAAACCTATGTTTCTTGAAAAAGATGCAGAACTAAAACAATTCCAAATGCTTGCAAAAATTTGCATTCATTCTAAAAGCAGTTGTATGGCCATGGATACTGTTTCTTTGTCTGCAAGAATGTTCTTATTTGCTTGAAGAAAGAAAAAAAAGAACTGGTGACAACCTGTAAATACCAAGCAGTTTTTTTGAGGTGTGTGTGTGGTCTGTTAAGTAATAATTGTAGTAAGTAGTGCAATGACCATCCCATAGGCTGAAAATTTCTTGATAAAATGCTCCTCAAGTAATTTTGAAAAAAAATTAAAATCTAACATGGCTAATTACAAAATTGGTGAAAAGCTAGATTTGTTGAAAATATCTCTTCACAGAATCAGTTGTTGAGGTTGGAAGGGGCCTCTGGACCTCCACTTTGTTTAACATCTCTGCTCAGAGCAGGGCCAACTGATGTAGATTGCTAAGGGCAATTTCCAGTTGTCCATTGTCTTCGAGGATGGAGACCTAAAGCTTTTGACAACCTGTTCCGGTGTTTGATCACCGTTACAGTAAGTGTTCTCTTATGTTTAGGTAGAATTTTCTGTATTTCAATATGTGCTCATTGCTCTTGTCCTGTCATGGCCTATCTCTGAGAAGAATCAAGGTCTGTCTTCTTCTCTTATCTCATCTGGTATTTATTTAATGACATAGATAATACCTCCCCTACATAATCTTTCTTTTCTCCAAGCAAAATCATTCCAGCTTTGCCACCACCTCCTCATATGGCAGATGCTCCAGTCCCTCAATCGTCTTTGCGGCCCAGTGCTGGATCTACTCTAATAAGTCAGTATCCTTCCCGCATGGAAGAAGGTTAATGTTAGGCCTGTCTACAAGAAGGGCTTAAAGGATGGGATAGACCCATCAGTCTTACTTCAGAACCTGGGAAAGGTATGGAACAAATCCACCTCTCTCAGCCTGTCCTCATAGGACAGGTGCTCCATCCCTTTCATCTTTTTTCTGGTCTTCCTTTGAACCTGCTCTAACAGGTCCATGTCTTTCCTGTGCTGAGGACTCCAGAACTCCAGAACGGTACTCCAGGTGGGATCTCATGAGAATGGAGTAGAGGGGCAGAATTACCTCCCTCAATCTGCTTCTTTTGATGCAGCCCAGGATATGGTTGGCCTTCTGAGTTGTGAGTGCACATTGTCAGCTCTTGTCCAGCTTTTCATACACCAGTATCCCCAAGTCTTTCTCAGGAGGGCTGCTCTCAATCCTTTCACAGAATCAGAGAATCATAGAATGGTTAGAGTTGGAAGGGACCTTAATGCCTTGGGGCAGGGACACTTCCCACTAGACCAGGTTGCTCAAAGCCCCATTCAGCCTGGTCTTGAACACTTCCAGAGAAGGAGCATCCACAACTTCTCTGGGCAACCTGTTACAGTGCCTTACCACCCTCACTGTAAAGAATTTCTTCCTAATACCTAATCTAAATCATCCCCCAACCTGTATTGATATTGGGGGATGTCCTGAACCAGTTACACGTCCTTGCACTTGGCCTTGTTGAACCTCATGAGGTTCACCCAAACAGATTTCTGGAGCTTGTCCAAGTCCCTCTGGATGGCATCCCTCAGGCACATCAACCACACTACTCAGCTTGATGTCATCTGCAAACAGGCTGAGGATGCACTCAATCCCACTATCTATGTCATTGATGAAGTTATAAGAGTGCTGGTCCAGTATGGACCCCTGAGGGACACCACTCGTCACCAATCTCCATCTAAACATTGAGCCATTGACCACTATCCTCACTATCCAATCAGTTCCTTATCCACTGAATAGTTCATCCATAAAATCCATCTCTCTCCAATTTAAAGAGAAGGATATTGTGAGGAGCTGTGTCAAAGGTCTTACAGAAGTCCAAATAGACGACATCTGTAGCTCTTCCCTTGTTCACTGATGTACTCACTCCATCATAAAAGTCCACTAGATTGGTCAGGCAAGACTTGCCCTTGATGAAACCTTGCTGGCTGTCTCAAATCATCTACCTGTCCTCCATGTGCCTTAGCATAACTTCTAGAAGGATCTTCTCAGGCACTGATGTGAGGCTGGCAGTTCGGCAGTTCCTGCGTTCCTCCTTTCTACCCTTTTTAAACATGGGTGCAATGTTTCCCTTTTTTTTCAGTCACTGAGGACTTCACCTGACTGCCAGGGCTTTTCACATATAAGGTGGTTTGGCAACTACATCAGCCAGTTCCTTCAGGACTTTGGTATGCATTCTGTCAGTTACCATAGGCTTCTGTATATTCAAGTTCCTCAGGTTGTCAGAAAGCTGATCTTCTCTTACAGTGGGAGGGACTTTGCTCCTCCAGTCCCCATCCTGTTGTCCATCCACTGGAGAGGTTTGGGGAGAGGTTGCCAGTGAAGACTGAGGCAAAAAGTTGTTGAGAACCTCAGCCTCCTCCTCATCTCTTTAACCAATTTGCCAGTCTTGCTCATTGGAGCCAGGGTGTGTGTGTCTACGCTTTCTTTGACCTTAGTTTTCTGGCTGACATATCTGAGGAAGCCCTTTTTATTATTCTTTATGTCACTTGCCATGTTCAACTCCAATTGTGCCTTGGCCTTCCTGCTCCCATCCCTACACAAACAGGCAGCTTCCCTATGCTCTTCTCAGAATACCTGGCCCTGCTTCTACTGCCTGTGTGTCTCTGTCTTGCCCTTTAGTTTGACCAGCAGGTCTCAACTCAGCCACACATGTCTCCTGCCTTCTTCTCCTGATTTCTTAAACCTGTGGATCAAGAGCTCTTGCATTCTTTGGAAAGTGTCCTTAAATATCTGCGAGCTCAGTTCAACTCCCTTGTCCCTGAAGGCAGTTTTCCAGGGGGTCCTATTGACTAACTGTTTGAACAGCTGGATCTGAAATTCTTCTATAGGGGACTCACCCAGGGCACTTGTTAGGTTTGGAAATCAAGACAGTATTTATTCACTGGAAAAATGGAAGGATGAAATGTTTATTATGAAGGAGAGGCTAAATCAGAGGTAAGGAGTACCAGAGATATAAGAGAGGCCTATGTCTGTTATCAGGATGTCCTTATTCTGTTTTTTATCTCCCAGAGTTCCCATCACATTCATAACTATATGAACAAGTTTTGTAATGGTGATATCAGATATTTTTTTACATTTATCTCTCAGAGTTATGGGTGGAATTAATCTGCTGTAACCTGAGTATCTGCACATTAGATGGCTAAGCTTGCATAGGTCATCTTAAGCTTGTATTATTTTTAATATACAGAAATAAGAACCTCCCTTAGGTGATTGATCTTATTTAGTGAGAATTTGACATAAATTAGATGAACCAATCTCTGGAAGTGTCTGGCTTTTGCCTTTGACTGTACAGGCAGTCTGGCATGTTTAATCAGATTTAGACATCTCTGTTCTTTACATCTAAGACTGAGTTGAATCCTATGCTTAATTGCTTGAGATGGATTTGCTCAGGATTGTGAGTTACTTGATCTGGTATTTTGCTTCACTGATTTTCTTCACTTCCAAATATTCTTACACCAATTTTATTCTAAACACTCAGGATAGGATTTGCCTCACCTGTCTGCCTCTTTCTCTAGAGGAAGATTAATATATGTGAGCTAGTTGTCTCAATTCGTATTTTACAATGAGCATCTAATCAGTGCAGTTAATAGAGTTTGATATCTATATGAGGTTGTTGTGGTTTATTCCCCAGTATTTATTTCCAAATCATGGAAAGGGTTCCACTCACAACTAACTGAGCTGCAAATGTCTGTCATGAAGATTTCTAAAATTAAACAGTCAATCCTTAGTGTTCTGCTTTCAAACCAGGAAATTTTCAGCATGTGCAACTGTAAGAAAACTGCAAATTAGTCAGGGGAGATGTTATTCTTACTTAACTTTCAGCCATATACAAGTTAAGCATCTGGAATAATCCATCTAGCAAAATTCCCTCTATTATCATAGAGAGAAAATAGGTATTTCCATCGTGGGAAACAACTTCACAAGTACTTACAAATTTTAGGCAGTGAGATTTAAGTGAGACAAACAAAACGAGTAAAGAATACTGTACATATGTATACTTGTCAATTTGTGCCCACCCCCAATTAACATGCAAAAACATGCACTGAAGTTCTGATTTGTGCTCACTGTTATCTTGGGAAATGTGTTTCATCTACAATGATTGTTTATCTCTATAAAATAAGAAGATGGTGCTTTTGTCTTTTTGGAAGCCAAATATAAAGGGTAGTCGCTATGTTTATGATGCCATAATTAGGGGAGCATGAAAGGTATTTGGCTGATAAAAGATAATTTGGCTGAAGTATATTAAAAAAACAGTCTTTCCACCTAGCAACAAGCATCTAGTTGACAGTCACAGAGCAGGAACATGATTATCTGGGCTTCCTCCCTAGTAAGTAGAAAGAGATAATCCTCTTCAGATGTTGATATATCTAAGACTGAATTGTTTTTTAAAGACTCTTTTTTTAACTTTCAGAGTGAACTACAGAGTGAGTTCATGATGAATAGGATCCTAATTTATGTGTTTTGAATAAGTGGCTAGAATTAAGGAGGATGAAACAAGGTCAGAGAGCAAGGTCTAAGCAATGGAATTTGTGGTTGCAAGTATTTGAGTCCAAAGGAGCAATTATATTTCTCCAATAAATATATTTATCATGAAGGTTTATGACAAGGAACAATCAAGATGTGATCTAGCAATGAAATTCTCACACTAAAATAGTCAGATGCTTTCTGAAGAAAGTTAGTTACATTTTCACCTTTGTAGCATCATTAGACTTTTGAGAAAAATGGTATATATTAGTATACACATATGTCTGTGTGTATACGTGTTGATACATAAATGCGGATACACTTTCTTTTGTGCTGTTTTTTATATTTAAACAGAAAGAATATAAACACATCCTGCAGACAAAACTATGTGGTGTAAGATAACCTGTCAGTAAGACGCAAAGTAGTGATGGATTACATTTTCCTCAGGATTATCTTCCTTCAATCTGTTTTAATTATAGCAATATTAATTTTTGCCATTTTTTTTCACAGCACCTCACATAGCTTTACTACCATGATAGAAGCAGGTGAAAGACTCTGTCTCCTGAATCTGCACAACAGTTGCACTAGATCAGCAAAAGGTAAAGATCTTACTCATCAAGTAAGATTCAAATATTCCTCAGCTATGACAAGCATGTAGACTCAGCAAATGCACTTCAAAGAAAAAGTAGATGTTAAAAAGGAAAGAGTGAGCACAGAATCTTTTGCAAATGCCTTTGAAGGCAATGCAAAATGTCACACAGTGTGAATTCAAGCAGTTTAGATAGGTTAGCATGAAATTTAGGACCTAAGTTAATTATTTTAAAAAAACATTGATTTTTGAAATTATTTTTTATGTTTAACTTATTTTGGAATGACAGTGGCTTAGACTATTTACTGTTGAACAGATGAAAATCTACATAACAGACCCTTGATTTAGTTTACACCGTTAAGCTAGAAATTTGATAGCACAACATCAGTACTTACTTAGGCTGGCGTGAGCAGTAGTGCTGGAGCTCTTCCACTTTATACAAATAACAAAAAATTGGCTTTAGATGGGGCTGCAATCAGCCATTCCCCTTTTGACGTCTGTATTAATATTCTGACCACCAGACGAAAGAGAAACATCTGCGGAACAGAGTATTGCAGAATTTCTGAAGTAAAATTGGATCAACTGCAAGAGGAGTAAAGAAGTCACTACCCTTTGCACTGTGTAGTTTATCTAGAATCCCCAAAAATAGAGATACTGGTTTAAATTCCTTTGGCAGAGAAGGGAATCAAGATTTTCCATAATCTGCCAAATCCTCAAGCCACTGACCTAAGGGACTGGAGACAAGCACTGCTATCATTTATTCTTCTTCAGTTGCCCCAAATTGAAAATTTTATTTCAGAAACAAATGTATATCATTAAATACCTATAAATACTATACAAATTGAGAAAAAAAAAAAAGACAGAATCATCTTCGGGGAAGGGACTTCTTCAAACTCTAAATCTGACTTAAATCTAACCCTACTGTTCAGGGCTAAATACCAGTACAAGTGAAGTCCAGGGACTGTAATACTTTAATTTTACTACATCAGTTCTCTGAAGGTGACTCTTTTTTTTTATTTTATTTTTTCTCAATACTTAATAGCATTATGTTGCTCTTATGCTCAGTCTAATAATCACTAGTCCATCTGATAAATCAACAGGTTTGTCAGTGTTGATTTGTATGTAACTGCTTAATCTAAAAGTAGCTTTTGATCTTATGGAGTGGGCCATATCCATCAATGTGTATATTCCTTACAAGTGCCATAAGCTTTTTGTGAAAATAAGGGTTGTTGGAATTTTACAGAGTAGACCTAAAAGTCATTTCGTTCTCTTTAATCCTGTGGTCTGTGACTTCTCATGTCCCGTTTCTCACAAGAAATTCCATAGTTAGCTACAACAATTATGAAGCCCTGTACATGAGGGTGATACAAATTATTCTTTCAGCTCTGTAAGCCAAAAAGACAAAATTAGTTTTACTTCCTCAATGAGAACTATATCACACAAAGAAATGTTTCCATTCAAAGTGACAATTACAGAATTATTACCATAGACAGTTTGTTTCATTTTATTTTTTATGGACGCTGAAAAGTTTATAGTACATGAATAAATTAAACAAGTAAAAAGATTTAAAAAAAAAACAAACCAAAAACATGCAGAATGGTTTGTATCATATGAAAACAAAAGCCCAATCAGGGTGTTCTAAAGGGTTTGATAAAATAATCCAAGATAGCTGAACACAGAAAAACCTTGCTGAATTATGAACAGCAGCAACTCATAAAATTCAGAGGGTTGGTGCTTATCTTTGCAATGGTTCTTACCAAATCATCTTTAAATCTAAAACAGGCTTTCATATTGTCCATTTATAGAACTTAATGAAATAATTGTTATAAACAATTTATGTAGTGATCAATATTTAGTTTTATTTTGCATGAGGAAAGAAAAATAATGTATTTTATTGCTCCACTAAATTGAATATATAGAAACTATGTGGCTACATCCTATGAAACATTTACTTGTTTTGTTTTATATGGCCACAGGATCACAGTGCATGAAGGTTCAGCCTTGATAAAACAGTTGTAAACTGTGGTCTCCACTGTTGCATAAAACAAGGCTCAGCTTTGATAGTTCATTCTTAAAAAAACAACATAATGAAAAAAAATGTATGATTATTCTTTGCTTTCAGGGCAACACTTTGTGTACCATAATGTAGCCATTTTTATAGAATCATATGCCTGACAAGCATCATTCATGTGGACTGACAAATTTCTTCTCTGCTGCCATTTAGCCATTTTGTATTGTCACTCAGAGACTGGTCACCAGGGACTCAGCAAATTTCCCTTAAAGAAATCCGTGTGCTTCTAGGATAAACTAGATGACAGCTGATACTATCTTCTACAGAAAAGGCAGCTGAGAACTGTTTTCCCTTTTTTTCCATCCCTTATTGCTCTTCTGTTGGCTTGTTGCATCTACTGTACCTGTATAATCATGACAGCAGTGGAAGAAGAGAAAATCTCATCCACCAAAAAATGGCTTCTGAATTACCTTCTCACTTAGACAACTTCCCTCCCATCTCTTATGTTGAAATTGCAATTGGGATACAACTGTCTTTTTCTTTTCCTAGATAATAGACTTAGTTGGCCACTCAAAATGTGCAAATTCATGACGAGCTCAACATAACTGCTTTTGTCTCTTCTGCTTTCAGAATGAGTTTAAGTGGGAATAGCAATAACATAGGACTGAGAGGATTGTTTTATCAAGTTCTCAGGACAGTTTTCTTTGCAACTTTCTTCTGGACAACATTCCTAAGTAACCTGTTAGGAACAGAAACATTATTTTGTAATGCTTCCAGTCACAGTTATTTGATCTTTTTTTACATAAGATGGCTCAGTTTTGTCCTTTTTTTTTTTTTTTCTGTATATAGAATGAATTCTGATTGTGTTTATGTTAAAGAATACTCAGTCATTCTTACCCTTTTGTTATGATCAGCATTTCACCATACATATGGGGAAAGAGAGGCTGGTGAAGTCTTGCAATATATATTACTGAGAGCAACTGTTTCTTTTATGTTGAACACGTGCTTAGTAGATTTGGCATGTCTTTGTATATCAATACACATCAATGTTTTCATTTCATTTCCCCTAAATCAGGGTGCTTAAAGCAAAATAACCACACATACATTTATGTGTATAAATACTAGTGTTGAGGTGTGCAGGTGGATGACTAGGCCCTGACCTGATATTTAGCTAATTGAACATGGAAAACATGAGAACATGAGCTTAGCATGAGAAAGTGCTGAACATAATGAATAAGAAATTAATAACCTGACAAAAGTTTCAGACAGCACCACAAGAAATGGGAGGATTTTGCATGTGGTTAAGAGAATTTATGTGAGAGACAAATGCACATTTCAGGTAATTGGAGGGGAACAGTGAGGACTTGCTAGGGAGTGGGACCTTGGAAGGCTACCAGTGCTTCAGTAAACCTATCATCAGAAATACCAAATTTGGATAAAAATATAGCAGACTCAGGACTAAAGGGAACACTTAGATGTGAACCACTTAGTTGGAGGAGAAAAGGGATGATAAAGGGAAAGATCATGTGCATGAGGGAGGAACAAAAGTGGGAAAGTGGAGAGACCAGAAGGTAAAAGTGGCTGATGGCATGCAAAAAACACTCAGCCATTTTTCTTTTCTGCTGTGCCCTATACCTGATGATTTTAGTCTGTCCAACCTTCTCATTAAACTTTGTTCCTCACTGTTTTCTGTGTGACTGGACTCTACTCTGAGACCGTGTGTATGAACTGCTAGAGATGGCAGTGAGGCCAGATATGGATACAGGAGACAACAATTGGAGAGACTGGGGTCTGTATCTGTAGTCAGCTGCTGGACAGACTCTTTTTTTGTGTATGTTCTGGTAGTTAACTTCAAGCTGGCTAGTCAGTGAATAGGAGGACACTAGGAAAGATCTGGGTTCTGAGTTAGTGAATGAATTGGAGCCAGGCATGAGTATTAGGTGAACTTAAAGACTGTGCTAATACTCAAGAGATCTGTGAATGCAGGTGTCACTGGGAGTTACGGAGAAAAGGTGTCTATCTAACAATACAAAACCTCATTCCTGATCAGTTGGAGGGGAGTAACAGGATTCAGTGATGTCCATATTCATGTGAATGCTGCTGTCATTAAAGGTACTGGCCTGTGTTGGTCTCTGTGTCTGTATATGTGTGTGTGCGCACATGTATGTTTCCGTGTGCACACACATGCACATGCATCTTTTGGAAACATCTATTTACTGGCTGGATCTACTGAAGGAAACAGTAGCAGCTACAGCTACCAGCTTGGGGTTCCCTGGGGTGTGAAAGTGCACCAAATTGGGATGTTGCAGACTGGGAAGGAGGAATCCCCAATTCCCTGAGGATCATAATATTCAGTTTCCTTAACAGTGAGACGCATAGAGAAATTTAGTTTAAGGTCTTTGACAGTTGTATTCTGTATGCATGTTTGGCTTTCTGAGCTTTAATATGAAGTATTACTGCTTATATGATACTGAGAACAAGAACCTCTAACGAGCAGCTTTGATATGCTGTTTGCGTTTCCTGCATTTCTCCCACTGTGTGCTCCAGGCTGCTTCTGTTGTGAAATTCAGTGTCAGTGTTAAGAAATGTATTAGAAATACAAGTGAAATTCAAGCACAAGTCCAGGAGAAAACCAAAACAATCTAACCCGATTGTAACGCTTAGATACCCACCTGCTGAAACACAGGAACATACTGAGTATGAAATATTTTCTTCTCTGTTCAACATGTGAGAATAACTGGTGCTTCAGAATAAAGACCAAAACAAACTGAACAGAAATTTGCCCTTTTAATGCAGTTACATACTGCTAAATGTATGTTAAATGTTGAGGTCAGATAGATACATTTTAAATCACTTGTTTAATTCGAGTTGTAAGAAAGTACTTCTGACTACAGAGAATCTATGGACCCAAAACCTCTTTTAAAGATAAATTCTTACGATCTTTCCTCTAAATATGAATAAGTGCACTTTTACAATTTTTCTTTTGATATTTACCCAAGTAGAAAGGAGTTGATGAAACACCTGTCCCCTTTTTAATACTATTCGACCATGAATGAAATAAGCATCCAAAAATACTTCTTTCAATGCCTCTCTGACAAAAATGATATTCAAACCAATTCTAGAAAATCAACAGCTGTTTTGGAATACAATGTGATAGAAACATTTGCTGTTTCTTCT
>JAOXJM010000001.1:159225120-159235603 GCA_026413425.1 Tringa solitaria
CTATTAATTTATTATCATTATTCATTATAAGATTCCCCTGAGACACTTTTTACTTGACTTGACTTGACTTTACTTGACTGAGGGTCAAAAGAATGAAGGATTGCCCTGCATATAGAATGCGAGTTCTAAAATCAAAGGGATAAATGTACTTAATCCACATGCGTTTTTGTAAATGTTCTGAAAAGGAAGCTTATCTCGTTTGTTTTGTCAAAGAATTTCTTTATTATATATATTTTCCCCTGTCTTACAAATGTACACTTCTGCTGTGATCAATTTTTTGAGACCATAAAGAGAGGTTATGTGTCAAAGTGCTACAGCTAAATTACATCTGACAAATAAACCAAGCCACCAATGCTCAAACTATAGGTGTCAATCTATTGCACTGAATATAGGCAATGTAGTCTGGATTTTACAGTGTTCACAAAAAGCATACAATTGTACATAACATGTCACAGATGTTGGAGCTCAGTATCTACATACAATTTCTTTTTGTCCTGCGTTAAAGGCAGGGTGAGACTGCATTTTTGTAATGCAGTGCTTGAACATGACATTTTTCTTTTTCAACTGACCCAAATGCTATGATAGATTTAGAGATTTTTAGTGACTTTATGAAACACAGAAATTACAAAAGTTTAGAAAGTTCTTAGGAATGTGTTAAAAAACTCTCAATTGTTGGGGAATGACAGAGGAGGAGGAAAGAGGAAAAAGAAAGAGGGAAGGAGAAAGAAAGAAAAGAAGTGGCTGTAGGATGAAGTTATATTCAGCGTGTGATCATAAAGAAGTCATTTATCTCAGTGCATTATTGGACCTATAACAGGAATAGCTAATGAAGAGTAGATACCAAGAATACTTTTCATTGTTAGGCAAATCAAATTTGGAATGTTGCATATATGTGACAGGACAAGGGGAAAGAAGAGAAGAAAGGGGTGAGGAGAAAGGAAGGACGGTGGGGGAGGAAAGGAGCGGGAAGGAGAAGAAAGGAAAGGAAAAGGAAAGGATGTGAGTGGAGAAGAGAAAATTGCTTGAAATTATGTTTGTGGATCATGGTGTTCCTTCAAGAGAAGTGGAAGATGGACAAAGAAAATAAATGAAAAGTATGAGGAGGGCTATCCAAAGAACATGATGCAGTTAAAATTAGTAAGTTAAAAGGAATGACTTTGGGTAGATTTTTGCATATTTCTGCGATAAGAAATGACAGCTTTTGTCTTCAAATAACTAACTTGTCTCTAACTTTCTGAGTGGAGTAAAGGCTTAACTCTGAAACAACTTAGGCAAATGACACTTTTTCCTAAGAGAGTGTGATTAAAACTGTTTGTGAACAATTTCAAATTTATAAGAAAAATCTCCCAGTCCTTGGCATAGAACAGCAACCTGGGAACTTCCAGTCCTTGTCAGTAAAGTAGCTCCTTGAAAGCCCAGAAAGTCAACCCTGATATATTCTAATCTTCATGCACAATCAGTTCAGATATCTGCTGTTTTCAAAACCAGAATTATAAAGAATGCATAAAACCAGTCTTCAAAACTAAGTACATTTCTGACAAGCGCATTCACTTTCTTTGTTGTTAATTTAATTTTTTTAGGGATTAGTTTCTTGGCTGTGATGAATTGGAATAATTCTTTTGATATCAATTTGACAGCAGATAAATATATATTTATTAAGCATTTAATTGTAATTATTAAAATTTAAAAAGAGGAATTGGCAAACAAAATATAATTATTTTCCAAATTTACATTTCCCAAATCATGGTTCAATCTGTTGATTAACCTCTGAATTTGCAAGGAGAGAATATTCTGTGTTTCTTCACACATTTTTCACATCTGTGTATAAACCTGGCTCCTTATTTTATGCATCTATGAAACTATTTCTATACAAGAGATTCCAACATTTTTAAGGTTCTTTTGAGACTTTCCCACAATTCATGATCTTTTACAACAATGAAGACAATCCCTATGTCATCATCTTATTGCTTATGTAGCTGTAGGATTAGTGAATTTTTAACCATGTTATTACATAGCTGAGAAATTGAACTTAATAAAGAGAAATCAAGTCAGATGATCAGTCTGGACTTCATGGATGGGAAGTGCAGAGAGTATTTTGGAATCAACGAAATTAATTCTGATAAGGTGTCCAATGCCATTGAATGAAAAAACAAACAAACGAAGAAACAGTTCAAAATATATGTATTAAACGATTTGTTGTGGTTTAGGCCACAGATGCATCCTTTTATAAAGTACTGATATAGTATTATTCACAAACATTAACAGAAGTTTATTGGTACTGTCTGCTCGTTAGGCAGGCACAACCAACTGCAGTAGAATGCAATAGTGTCCTGGTTTGAGGTAAAACAGAACCACCTTTCTGCTCAGTAATTTTACTTCTCAGCTAAGCCTCTTTTAACTCTCTGTGTGACTCTCCCACCACCTCTCACTCCAAAGAGAGGAGGAGGAGGAATAAAGAGATTTGCAAGTTTAGAAGGGACTAAATTACTTTAATGAAATATTAATAATAAAATTAAAAGGAAATAATGAAATAGATACAATACATACAAAACTGTATCAAGCCCCCAGGATGAAATCACCAGCAGGCACTGGGGAAGTCCCAGACTGGACTCGGTGATGGATGGGAACTGGATTCCAGCTCTGGAGCCAGAGACACATGGGGTGGAATCAAAGGCAGATGAACAGACAAGGTCCTCTTCGGACATAGGCCATGAAGAAAGGGAGCTGGCCCTTTGATCCCTCAGCTTTTATACTGAGGATGAGACAGATGGGATGGAATACCCTTATTGGTCTGTTTCGGGTCACCTGTCCTGTCTGCTCCTCCCTGCAGGTGGGACCCCTGTATGCTTTTCTGTTTCCAACCCTCCAACAGGGCAAATAACAAAGTTAGCTGACCTTGGTTGTTATAGCAGTAAGTATAAGCAAGAGCCTCTCTACATACCGTTCCTTGGCTTTGACTACAAACGCACTTACCTCTCTAAGAACAAATAGTTTTCTGCACAATATGCTTTTAATTTCAGAGAGTTAAAAGAGGATCACTAGTTCTCTTATGAATCTGGAATTACTTTACATGTCCCTAGGTATAGGACCATTCTCTTAAGCCAAAACTATGCTGCCAAAGACTGTTACAAGAGAAAAATCAGCACTCTATACACTTGTATAACTTATCTAGATTCCATCACTCTTGTCTGAAATTGTATCATTTGATTTAACTGATGTCAGCCCTTATGTGATTTTTCCCTATGTCTCATTTTCTTTTTTTCCCTGCATAGCTAAGGGATAACAGCTTAGACTAATAGCCCAGACTAATAGCTAAGTCATCCTTAACTTCTGATTCTAGTAACTTTTTTTTCCTTTTGTGGACAGTTGTGAAAAACAGTGATATGTATTTGATTCTTCTTGTTAATATTTAGCCTGCATATGTGCATATAATTCTCTAATGCAACGCCAAAGCTCATATTCAGCACACAGAACTGACTATACAAAGACTTAGGAAGAATACTCCTATGAGACAGGGAGAAATGACAACTTTAAATTTATGTTTTGAATTACTAACTTTGAAAAAAAATTTTCGGTGTATGCTTGCTGAAAAACTTAGAGATGATTGCTGCAGTACTCCAAGCCAAGAAATTCTGAAAAGGTAAAGGAAAGGTGGTGCATGTGCATTATATTGACAGAAAATATAAATTCTGACATTCTCCATAAACATTTCTTTTTTAAAACTGTCAGAAAAAAAAGGAAAGCAGGAGGTCTTGCCATAAAATATAAGAAGGAAATTATAAACTATGTATTTTAAATTCTGGGTTTAGTTGTTTAAAATTACTTGTGTTGCTCTAATCATATATAGGAAACTTTTCATAATATTTCCCTTAAAAAGGTTCACATTTGTTTAAAGTGACCTATCACCTAGTTAAGACACTTAACCTGTGTGCCTACGTAAGAGTCTAGTAAACTGATGCTCTTAACTATGGCAGAATTCAACTGTCAACCAAACTTAGCTATCTTAATAAAAGCAAAGAACATTTCCTTACAAATTGTCTGTCTCTCAGCTTCACCATATATTGAAATTACCTGCAAAGACAAATCCTTTAACTAAGGAAACCTCTGTATTACATGCAGTTTTGGGGGACTTTTCTAGAGAAATATCCCTATGGGAATTTTCTCATATTTTTTGCTAGATTTTTCCCACTGACTATCTCCGCAGTCTGAGCCAGATAAACCTTTGGATTTAATAAATATGGCTGTTTAAATCTGCTTTGGGAAGTCCATTTCAACAAGCATAATACTTTACTGTATTTAATTAATTTAGTTTAGGTACGCACCGTACTAACTCCCAGTAACTACAATATCCAGAAACAGCTGGAAGGACATTTGCTTATCTAAAAATGGAAATAAGTAGAAAGTGAAGCATGAAATTACTTTCTGTACACTATATACTGTATTTGTCATTGTTATGTTGCTTTAAGAATGACAATGCTATTTATTTAGGTATGTGATCATTAGCCTTGACTCTTGTTTAATGTATCTTAGCAAACATTGCTTGGAGGTAAATCCATGCACATACTTTACATGTATTAATTAGACTGTCTCATTTGTTGTGGCTGACAAAAACCTTCTTCTTCCACCCACCTCATTTTAGATGAGCCAAACAACATAAAATAAAACAAAGAAAACCTTTTTCTTGTCTTACTTGCTTTCCAATCTATTTTAGGAAGCCTGAGTACCCATGGCACCTGCCTACTTTAGATTTTGGACAAATGCATACATAACTCACTCAAATCAGTGGTGCACAGCATAAATGTTTTTTTTTCCTAATTTTTTTTCCATGTACGTTTTCAGACACGGTAACTATGGATACATTTTTACCTCCAGAACAAACTGAGTCATTTTTATATCTGTGCACCTCCATATTTTTCAGAATCTCAGACTCTCAAGACCTATAAATTAGATGTAAAAAATTTCTAGAATACCACATCATGGTATTGTGGGCTTAGGGAAATGTCTTGCAAATCATAAATCCAATAAAAACTGCTTGTTTTCCTTAAAAAGTTCCCTTAAAATGTGATCTTTATATTTTAAAGTGAATATGTCCATTTTCACTCTAACCAAGATGTTCAGATAACCACTGCATGTTTAGCAATGTACCTGTGAAAATCTCATGGTACGAAACAAAACCCTCAAAAAAGTATGCTTGCATATTTGCTTATACAGTACATCACTCTACACCTTGAACTAAAATGAAGGCCAAGACAGAAATAAGATTGGTTATACCATCCCATCATCTCAGCAGCTGGAAATTTGACTTTCAAGGTGTGAGGAAAATGGAAATTCAGAGCCATTTTAGATGCCATCACTCTTGTTCTTGAACTCTTACTTCTTCTGTGACGCTCCTGTAAGTACTATCCTCCTGTGCCAAGGTTGTATATATACATATATATACATACATAAGTTTCATATAATGTGTCCAAATACTCGTATTTAGGCAACAGAATTGTTCTACCATCTTCATAGAACCTCAAATTGTGCTTCTAGTGACTTCCAGTATCTGCAAAATAAACAGCTTTTTTTTTTTTTTTTTGCTTTTGAACCTTCATCAAAAGGAGAACAAGACAGGATAAAAAGAAAAAAATCTTTCAATTTGGTATCAGGTTTGTTTATGTATGTCTACCTTACATTCTTATAACTAACATTATGTGTTTTCCTATAAATACAGTAAAATGTCATAAGCTTGATTGAACCCTGTGATTTGTAGTTGGTTTTCTTCCTAATGGAATCAATGGGAACCAAGTTATTTATTCTCAGGTTTTTTTAATTTTGATATCTCTTTCTATTGTGTATATTCACACATTTTCATAGTATTGATAATATATCAAAGAATTTTAAGATTAAGCAATTTATTCTTTTCATTGAAAATAAGGTTGGTCTTACATCTGGAGTGCATTATGTGTGCTGATAGTATTATGTCTTTGTCACTAAATTTCTTGTGATGTTTTTAGTGGTTTGACAATATGACTTCTTTTGTAAGAAAATGGATATTAAAAAAATAATGTCATTCTGAAAATTCTGTGGAGGGAAAAAAAAGGACACAGCAGAAGCCATATTCAAGCCTGTTTGTATTTTTCCTAATATATTACGATGTTAAGGAAAATATTCTTGAAATGCAACAGAGATGAAACCAATGAAATGGCTAATAGTAGAGGATATAAGAAAAGGCTTTGCATAGAGCTTAAAAAAGTTCCAAAAGTTACAGCTGATTCATCACCTTGCTCATCAAACAGAAGTAGTAGCTGGAAATGTAATGAAAGATATTACTGGGCTTTCATCTATCATTTTAACAGTTTTAAGAGAAATTGTGTAAAGTGTCTGCAATCAATCAGTAGAAAAAAAAAAGGGAGCTGCATGAATGTATATGGGAGACATCATCAGAGCTACTTTGACACCAGCACAACTTTCATTATGTGCTGAGCAGCCAGCAGTGCTTAGAGGGCTAAATAATCCTTATTGAGGACAAGCAGTTCTGAACAGTACAGTTCATGTCCACCTCAGCTCTCTCTTACAATATAGATAAATCAGTTCTGATGTGATCGCAATTGGTAATAATCACGTACTTTATTTTTAAGATTATGATTATTTATGTCAAACGTTTTTTTATTAAAAACACTCTATGGAAAGTTGAGTTTTGTTTTGGGTTTCTCTCTTCTGCAAGAAACCCTGAAAAATAATCTTTTCAGCAAACCAAGCGAAAATCTGTCTTCATTTAAGAGCTAGGTTTACTTCATTGCTGTTTTTCTTCACCAAAATCCATGTGCGAGTGGCTATTGCAGGATACTTTTGAGACTTCTAATGCCATATTTACGCATATACACTATTAACTGCAATGGAGTTTTTATGACCTTCTGGTAAGGTAGTTCATATCTTAACAGATTTGAAAAAAAAAAAATAATAATAATGCTCTTCTTTCACTTAACTACCTTTTTAAATATTAGCTCTGAGGCACATTCAGTGAATTATGATAGTAGAAAACTATTCAGAATTTTGATCCTGGACTAAACATTAATTTAGAAAAGTTGAAAGAGCTCTTCTGCAGTCACAGAAGGTAAAAGCTGTTAGCCATGTATTTTTTAAAAAGGATGCAGACATGCCTGTTTTCCAGAACCAAGCAGAAAGATGAAATAGAGCACTGTGGGGTTTGAGGGAAATAAGCAAGCCTAATGCTTTATCTATACAAAGTCTGAGTCAAACATTTATTCTGAAGTGTCTTGGTATTGTTGTTGTTGTTGTTGGTTTTGTTTTTATTCTCACTTTTTATAGGAATAGCAGATGGTAAATAATAAAGTTTAAGGCATGATTTCAAGCTGGTTTGATGTTTGAATACTTCATCTATCCTTCACGACATGGCTAGTGTTTTAATACAAAAGTAGTTTCTAGAATACAAAAGAGAAAAAAAAAAAGAAAGAAAAAAGCATATGAATGTATAAAAGGATGCTGATAATTTTAGTATCGGTTTATTGCTTTCAGTTAGTGTTGTGGTTAACCCCAGCCAGCAACCAGGACCACACCACCACTCACTCACTCCTGTCCTTCCCCTACCCCAGTAGGGTAGGGAGAGGAGGAAGAAAAAGTAAAGGTAAAACTCGTGGACTGAGGTAAAGGCAGTTTAATAGAACAGTAATGGAAAAGAGAAATAACAATAATAGTAAAAGAAAATACATGATGGTACAACACAAGTTGCTCTCACCACCCAATAATCAGTTGCCCAGCTCATTCTGAGCAGTGATCATGGATTCCTGCCCCCCAGCCAACTCCCATTTATATACTGAGCATGACGTGTATGGTATGGAATGTTCCTTTGGCCAAGCTTGTTCTGTCTATGCTCCCTCTCAGCTTCTATGGGAAGCTGAAAAAGTCCTGTCTTGGTACTAAAAACATTGGTGAGTTTTTTTTTTTACATTCCTATGTTATTATATGCTAATTGTAATCTCTGATTGCCAAATGAAGCAAAGAAAATGTGATTTAATTAGTGTAGATTAATGATGAACTAAAGGAAAAATACAGTACCATATTTGCATTACACTACTGTCAGCTACAAACCCTGACATAAAATTCAGTTTCTTGTCGGGGATGGGGGAGGGAGAGATAAAAAACCCCAGTGTTTCTATTTTTTATACTTTAACTTTTGAGCTCAAGTCCTCATCTGCACCAGCTTAATCGTTTGTGTAGAAGGCAAATTTTGAGGCACAAGCAACAAAACAGCATTAGGTAGACAGGATGAAATATTATGGTGCATCAATGCTGTCTCAAACATAAGGAAGAAAATAAAAAAATGTAATTTGCTTAAGCCCAAACTGTATTAATGTCTCATCTGGAGACAACAATTACTTATTTACTTCAACTCAGAAGTTGTAATGGAAGTCTGTAGTGGTTTCTGCTTGACAGAAGGCTGCTGCCAACCTACTTGATGGTTGACTACCAGTCAATTGTCAAGAACCCAGTGACTTCCTTTCATGAAAGGCTAAGGTGCAAGAAGCCTTAGGGCTATGTCCAGACATTATCACTGACAGTCACCTGACCAAATTAAGAAGTCTGTAATTTGGACTTCTGAGTTAGTCATCCTAGATTTTCTTTGCAGATAGTGAAGAAAAACAGGCATTTGTATGGAATAAAACTACTCTAAGAAAACACGCACATGTATAGAAGGTAATTCCAATGTGTATTTCTCCTGTGATCAGAGCACAAACTCTTTTTTTTTTCCTTTGTTTGTTTTTGGTTTTGTTTTGTTTACAGGGAAAAGAAAAAAAATACAACTAAACAGCCTGGGAAAAAGAAAGAAAATATGCTTCTTTTGGCAGTAACTTAACTATAGGTTTACTTGAAATGTCCATGAAGATACGAAGTTACAGTAAATGATTTTTCAAGTTGTCTGTTTTCCATCATCTTTTACATTTACAGTGATCCATTTCTTTCTTTGCTGCACCGCTTGCTGGAGGTATAGTTCAGGGAATTTTCCTGGGTGATGTGCATAGTCAACAGAAATCATGGAGACCATGTATAAGATTACTTTATAGCAGCCTGCTATAAGTTAATTTCCTTTGACTCTACGGCTTTATTACTTGTATTTTCTACAGTGTCTATCTGGAATCCCTAATCATATTAATTAGATAAAACAGATTTAGTTAGCATCTTATTTAGAAACAAGGACAGTAAAATAATATGTGCAAAAACATTAAAGATTATTTTAAAATATTCACAATTAAGGATCACAACTCTTCTTTGAAAAGTTTTGTTTTATTCACTCTGAAACAGAGTAATTGATGTGATGGAAAGGTGACATGTCACAGTGACCCATCATCAAGCTGCTTTTCTTGACTGTAAGTTTGCTTAAAATAGAAATCATACATACCAGACTTGACCCCTTTATAATCACATACCTAGTTTTCCTTCCTTCATTAAGTATTTTTAAGCCTCAAACTTCATACTTCATGATTTTGGCAGGGAGAGGTTAAACATGTTAGTGTTCTGACCTGGAAGATCAAGGATCACTGGAAGTGTTATTGGCAACAGTGGTTTTTTCCTCGAAAAATCTGGGGTTTAAAATGAAGACTGAAAATATTTATTTTAAATCTAGTACACAAAACCTCAAAATCAATCTCTGTTCTCATATTACAATGAATATTTCTGAAAGTCATTCTGCTGTTTAGGAGACTTTTTTTCCTTTCTTCATGTATCTGACCATCTACTACATCACTAGTCACCCAATGTCACACTGTGGTTAATAAAGGTAAATACTTCTGAGATTAATCCATAGCAAGATAGAAAATCTGCGGAGGGGAAAGACTTGCCACCTGCAAGCACACCTTTAGTTCTTTAATCTGCAGGTGTCTGTATAACTAACAGCACAGCTCAAGCTTTGGTGGTGGCAGAACAGTTCCATGTTTCCTTACTCCTCTCAAAAAGAAGAATCAGTTATAAAATACATCATTTGTATAGTTAAAGTCCATCTTCTGGAAGAAATTGAGAGAATTGCTTGTAAACGGAAGCAAAATTCAGTTTGTTTGAATAAAAAACTAATATGCAAACTGGATAATAATCAAAACACAGGTTTATGTGCCTTTTTTTTTTTGAGCAACATACTGTATTAATAGTACTTTGTGCCACTATGCCCGGTGCCTAACAGAAACCAAAGCTTTATCTTAATCAACTTATAAAAATAAAAATAAATGTTCTGGGGAAACAAGTGCTGGCTGCGTTTTTACTAAGAATATTTGCAGTTTTCACAGTTTGACCTTCATTCCCCCTGGACTAAACAGTTTCCCTTTTATGAATTCCCTGTTCTTTCTGAAATGCATTTTTAACAAAACTAAAAGGTGGTGTCACCTCTGAGTAGCTTCTACTATTGCCTGATAATACATGAATAAAAATATCTATGAAACAGTAGTTTTGCTAACCTTCTTTAAAGAAAGACAGATATTAATACATTATTTCT
>JAOXJM010000001.1:159283776-159294138 GCA_026413425.1 Tringa solitaria
GATCCCAAGGGTCTCTTCCAACCTAAATGATTCTGTGATTCTGTGATTCTGTGCCTATTGTAATTTTAATTACAGGGGCTCTCTGGTGACTGAATGGTCAATACCTGACTTAATACATGCTTGAAAGGTATTATAATTCTGCTAAGATTTCCTAGTTTACAAATGAGATGTCATTGTAAAATCAGAACACTTTCCAGGTGTAGAAATATTTTCTGTGCTGTCTCCTACATACTGACCCTTCTGCACTTTCTTATGCTTTTCTAATGTCTAAGAGGAAGAAATCTTGCTCCAGAATACTTAACAAGATACTGTAGGACATCCATGTTTTGTATAAACTGACAGAATTATCTATTTAATCTGTTCTCTGTTAACCCAATTCACGTGGTGAAATAATTAACAAAGAAACTCCACCTTTGAATTTTATTGAATATACTTAATTTTACTATAATGAATTTCTGCTAAGAGTATTCTTACTAATATTAAGGATGAGTAGGTGTTTTCAGGAATGTGAACCAAGTCTCCCTCAATGCTTAGAGAGTAGGAGGAGAAAATATCTTCAGCCTACAACTGCTTAAGATTAAATGTTGGAGTTCTCCTGCCTTCCAAAACAAAACCGTTTCTAAATGTGTTTTTTGACAAATGATCCTACAGATTTCCCACCCACGGATGCTTAACACACAGAGGCAGCTACTGTGTAACTTCCAAAATAAAAACTTGGAAAAATGCAGTGAAATAAAATCAAAACTAAAAGCATTACCTGGATTTGAGTGTGAAAATGGCTCCATTTGACAAAACAATCAAGATGGTACTTGATATAAAATCTGCACAGAGGCCATGCATGATGCCTTCTCTGACCCATGGTCTCTGAATTCTTACATTTGAACAAGACTCTGTGAATGAATCAGCATTCCAGCAGGAATTGTGTCTTCTTGTGAATCTCTTTTTTGGAGACTGCCATGGCTTTTTTAATTTCTTCCTCACTTTCCATTCACAGGTTGGCTTAAAAAAGGTAGAAGACATTGCTAGTGAAAAATATTATGTAATTGATACAGGAAACTAAAACTATTCCATCACAGAAATATATATAAGGAAAAAGCTAGAGTTTTTACATTAAATACACTGGTTTCAAATTAAGCTTTTGAAAATCATCACAAATCTGAAAAGTTTATTTTCAAACTTTTGTGTTCTCTTTTGCTTGCACTTTCTTCTCTTTTTTTTCAGTCTTTTTCTTTTTTTTGCTCTTCCTTTGTTTTTTTTTAAGTGATCTTTGGTAAAAAAGAGTTACCAGTATAAAAGTGTTGAGGGGGATCATGAGACTAAGACGTTGATGGGTATGGTCTGGATGAACTTATGCTGGGATAGAAACAGCTTCACATTGCCTTTAAGAGAAATAATAACAGTAAGCCTTTCTGGGTTTGCATCTTGTCCCTGTCAGCATAGTCCCCATTTTCCCCACCAAAAGATGTATGAGGTAAAAAATGAGTTTCTACACTCCTCTTCTACTCCTTCACCACCAGAAAGTAATAAGGAGAGAAGGAAAGCTTGAAAAACTGAAATGCAGCAGAGTTAGTGTTGATACAGCCCTTCCAACATAGTCATAAATTGATATTGTCAACCAATGAGGATGATTTTTGTTTTGATATTGGGAGAAAAATCTTCAGGAAAGGATAAGCTAATTTTGAAGAATTCTGCTTTTCAAAAATCAGTTTTTGTTCTCATGCAGAAGCAAATAAATCAAGATAGAACAACAAATGGAAAATTACAAATGGAGAACTATAGTTACTCTAAGCACCTCAATTAACAAAAGCTTAGAATAAGCAGTTAATTTTCTAGAGAACCAAAAGTGACAGCAGATTTTGAACAAATATGCTAAAGGCTCTGCTTATTTTCTCCTAGTATAGTAAAGAGAATTAAGAAAAATCCAGTTTCCCCATCCCCTTTGTATGTGAAATTTACAACAGTGTGACAAAAAACTTACCATAGGGTTTCTTACACTAGGAGATTCTATCCTTATACATACTTGTGATTTACTACTTGGTAATGCTGTGACAGCACAGGTTTGACTGAAGAGTTATGAGTTAGATGTCATGTTGATGAGTTCTAATTTAGTTATTTATATGGAAAAATAATAATACTTCACAAAATTACAAGTAACATGAAATAACAAATATAAATGCTGTGAAAGAAACGGTTGCTTTCTATGTGACCGAAAATGTTCTTTTGGTAGTTTACCCACTAGTATTTAATAGGCATCCTCCTTGAAACACACCAAAAAACAGTGCACTAGGCATATTCAAAGATGGTTCTCATGAAATTAGAAAATTGACATAATGAAGTTTGAACATCCACTATCACCAAGAAAGCAATGACCATTTGTGTAAAATATAAGAAGGTGAAAATATCAGATGTGTAATTTTTAAAGCACTTTTTAAAAAGAATCTTTATTTCGGACTTTCTCTGAGTAGTTAGTTGTTTGGAATGTTTTGCTTCAATTGTCCTAACCAAATAAGGGAATCTTAGTTTTTCACCCCACCTAACAGATGAATCGCACACACCTGTCTTCTTTAGACATGAAGACTGTAGAGCAATTTGCTGCAAAATGGAGTATTTCTGAAATACTTCACAGTGTCAAATACCTAGTGTGCGTGTGTGTGTGTAGGTGGTGTCCTGTATATCACATAGACACTTTAGAGGTACATCTAGCCTATCAAAAATTCTCTTGACTATGTGTCAGACATGGAAAATTATTCGCAAAGTAATTTCCTCTAGATGTAACTGCTGTGCCAAACACACCTGAAAGTCTTCTTAACATCTGACGGGAACAAATCACATCAGAAAATATCTGAAAAATATCATCACAGCTTTTCTATTCTCACTGTCTACTGAAACTCAAAGTCTAAAGTGCATATCTGACTTCTAAGGACAAATTTTGGGGGTCGTGTTTACAATGAATTGGAACTTAGTGAGTAAATGCCCCACAGAAATAAAGGCTGTGATCACATGGTATTTCTATTTTTACTTTGTACTTTCAACTGCAGCTTGAGTAGACATTTTTGTCAAAGCAAAATCTCAACAGTTGTGTGTTGCATGCAACAGCAATGACAACATGGCTATTCCCTCTAGCCCTGAAGTACTGAGCTATAATAATCTAAACTATTCTGTACCACCCTAATCAGTTGCACTTATTTTCAACATTATGAAGTAATTATATTCTTTTATTTCCTTTCTTCTCTGTTCATGAGGAAAATAGTATGGTAGGAGATGAATATAATTCCATACAAAGCAGTGTGTAGAGCTAAGAAACCTCAAAAAACAACCCAACCAAAAAAACCAAAAAACAAACCACTAAAGAAAAAAAAAAAACCAAAGAAAAATTGTCACAGGAGCATCACGATCTTGCTTTAGTCAAGAGTTGCGTGTCATGATCCCTGGCTGCCAGCTCAGAGCAAACACAACAAAAAAACCTGCAAAAACACGTGGGTCATGACATGTGTTTATGACAGGTAGCACCCTGTCATGAAATAGTGGCTGAAACAAAATACTGGCCCCCTGTGTTGATAAAGAAGGGACTTCGTGGTCTGATGTACTTTCAGGTAAACTGGAAGGGACAGCTGGAAGTGCCAGCAAGTCACAACAGACCACATGGCGGAAAAAGCAGAGTGACCTCTGCATTGAATGGCATTGGTGACTTCTTGCAGTAGGCAGGACTTTTACCAGAAGCTGGGGCAGGGGGGCACCTATCACTCTTTCTCTTGAGTAAAAGCTGTGGCTGTACTACTTATGTCTCTACACGTGCCTGCGGAGCACAGAGCTTTTCTTGACAGAGCCTGTGTTTTTATTCTACCACTTCATAAACTGAGCTCAGTAGTGTTACGTCATCTGCTGTTTCTTTCCCCCTGCAACCAGTGACACTAATATTACGGGAAAGACTCTATTATTTAAACCTTGTGAGCAGAATCACTGGATCAGTCATAATCCATTACAGAAAAGTAGGTGTCAATGTTTGGGAAATTGGCTAAAGTACTGTAGAAACAAAATTATTTTATGTTTATGTACACCTGTTGAAAGAAGGAGAAATTTCTCTGATTTAGAAATCTTATCCATGGAAACTTCTGACAAAAAAAAATCTGCTAATTCCAATATTAGGGTGATTTTTTGAAAAATATTTTGTACACTATTTCAAAATGTAAATGACCAAAATTTTTCTTTAACTTTGCCCTCCCCTTCCCCACCCCCTAAGAATCCTTTTTGTGGTTTTGTTTCATTGAGTTGATGGACAAAAATGGGTATTTTCAGGGAGTGATATTTCTCATCCTAAAGTAGAGATCTTTATCTGGCCACATTATTCAAACTACAAAGTATCTATTGCCATCTATTGTATATGAGGAGGAATCTTTAATAACTTTTTAAGTTGAGATTTGTACCTGTAGACACATAGACAATGTTCCCTTTACCTATATTTGGCATAACTTCAGAATCCTTGACATAATCTCTGGCTGCTGCTTCGGAGAAGCACTGGTCCCCTCCATATTCTGTGTCTTATCTTCCATATCTGAGTGGAAGTCATATCTACACTATCCACTAGATGCTTATCTTTAGGCAGTTGAAATCTATCTGTAAGAAGCAAAACTCATTCCTAGGGTGGGACTGAGTTTGTAACTGTAACTGTCTACAGTGTAACTATTCATGTGGACTAGGAGTCTGAGAACTCATCATACTCAGTAACTAACTCTACTGAATATAATCTAGAGAGTTATTTAATTCACAAATGACTCCATTTGCTGCACTAATTACCTCTGTGTTGACTAAAATGTGACCCTAGATGACTATGTTATTGTGGACACATGTACTTAGCACGTAAATTTAAGACGACCTGAATCTTAATCTTAAAGTTTGACGACATACATCCATTCTTCTCACTTAATTTCTCCAAGATTCACTTATTAGTGTACCTCAGGTAGGGACTGAGTTTACCCATAACTTTTGTTGTGTTCTGTTTTTGATGGGAGACATTCCAAAGCCTAACTGCAGTCCCTGGGAATCTCTGCATAACTGTTGCCCTCTTCTGTTTCATTTTTGTGTTTAGATTCAGATCTTGGAGATATAAGGCTTTCTGAAAGTGCTTACTTTCTTGAACTATAGAAGGAAACTACAACAACTATATTTCTGGTTTATGCACTCTTTTGGTGTCTAAACTGAAGTGGGGAGAATTTGAGCTTCAATTTTCAAAACAGCATAAGCCTTCTTGACTTGTGTTGTATTTAGTTTTGCGAAGGTGTGTTGCGACAGGCAAGCATAATGTCATGTAATGTGTTATTGGAGTTTAAGTAAATTTTAAAGTTCTCAATCTAATGTCTGTATTCATATCTTATATCTGAGTGTTTTTGTTAACTTTTAACGATTTCTTTAATTTAGTTAATCTATTCATCTAATCCAGACAGTATGCTGAGAATCATCCTGATCACAGGTGGACAACCAGCATACATCTGTGTGGGCCATCTCTTCTGCACAATTTCTCCCCTTCCACGACTGTAATCTCACAGTGGAACCATGTCTCTTTATCTTCAATCACATCTGTTGACACTTACATTCCAAAAATAAAAAATACTTCAACACTGGAGGAAAAGGAGGCTTAGACTATGGATATTACAGCAGGTGTTAGGAAGCCCACTGAGAAAAAACAATGTCAAACCTATACAACATGGATACACAGCTTGCTGTTGCTTTGAGTAAAGGCAATTTTATGGCAAAGCAAGGACACAGGGGAACACATTCAAGAACAAATAAGTAAAAGGGAAACAAAATACATAGTAACACAAGCAACCCAAAAAATAGGAAAATGGCCAAATATGCATTTTTACCATCTGGCCAAGAGCAAAGTGCCTGATGCCTTTACACAGGGGATATTGGCAAAATGAAGAACGCACATGGTGTTTCATGCATTACATAGAAAATACGGTTTCATTGTTTAGGGCTTTAACATCAGAGTAAAAAGAAAAAGAGAAATTATTTTTATTGCTACCTGCAATCAGGAAGATAGAGGCCAACTGATTTAGTAGGGAAATTTTCTGAGCTTCCTGAAATGCACAAATATATTGGTGCTATTTTTTTTTCTTTATAGAAAGAAGGCTGATGAAAAGTACATTGCAAATATAGAAAAGACCCACAACTTCTAGTACATGACAGCCTAAATTATGTGACCAGTTAGTTGCGATTAAAGGGACAAGTCAACTAATTAGGCCGAGTGCTTTATATACGTAAAAATCTAATTTATTTTGCATGCCAGAATTTAAATGTTAAAAATACATAAAATATAAAATATGGTGTGGTCATAATATTGTAGCAAATTATGATAATGTTATGCTTATCCAGAAGTAATGCTGTAAAGGAAAGTCACACCAGAAAAAAGAGTTGTGATTGAAGAACTAGGCTCTGATCAACATATCAGATTTTAAATGTCTCATAGATTTTATGTGTATCTTTGGAAAAAAAACATTTGCTTCTAGGATATCTGTTTTTAGGATCCTCATTTTGCCAGTTTCCAGAATAACAAGACTCCTGCCCAGAGCAGAAACATAGAGTAGGTGGGACTGAGCACATTTTAACTTTAAATCTCTATAATCTGGGCTACTGCATCTAGCCTTTTACAATGAGACGGATAGACTTCATTGACTATAATGACTATATCCCCCTTCGCTGTGGTGTTCATTCAATTATATGGAATAACAAGTGTCGTCTGAGAAGTGTTGTATGGAATAACAAGTGACACCCTGGCCTTGACCTGCTGTTCCAGAAGGATACAGACCTCTGTAGATTCTGTCTTATATGTGCCAACTCTGTGAAGATGATTTACATAATTTATAATCTCAAATTCCACTTTCAGGTTTTAGCAGAGATTACACAGTTCCTACCAAATCAGGCAGTGCAAGTGAAGTACAGCACATCTGAATGCCCCAAAAAAAATTTTTTTGTGATCTGTTAGCTCTTGTACTTCGACACAAATATTTTGCAGAACTTTATGTATTGAGCTTATATACGCTATGTGACTGAGGTGTTATGTGACAGCTGAGTAGATTTTTTAGAGAGTAAATTTGGGTTATTCATGTGCCAGGACCATTACACTTAAATCCTTTGTAGTTTTATAAAAACATTTTGTTTTATTAAACCATTTTATACATATATTAGAAAAGATGCAGGACATAAAAATGTGAGAAAGTTCTGTTGTATTGTAAACTCAAAATGCGTGCGGGGATGCTATCTGAACTATCAGGTGAGACAGCTGCAGAAAGAGGTCAATAGGTTATGCTACATCTGAGAAGGTGAATAGGAAATTGGTGGGATTCTACCAACAGCTCTGAAAGTGCAAGAACTCAGGCCTTGAAGCACAGACAAAACAGAAATATGAAAAGATAAGCTTGAAGAGGGAAAAGACAGTGATTCACAGAACCAAACATAGACCTGCTCAGCATGTTAAAATGAGCAGGAAGAAGCAACAGTGCCTGTTAGTTGTGGCCACTCTCTGTAAGTGACTGAGGCACCCATCTGCCAACCTGACCCTGAGTCTCAGGAACTTTGCTAATTGCCTGGAGATGAGGTCCAGAATGTCACGAAGATACTGCCTAGACCCATCAAGCTCACAGAATTCTACTTCTTACTCTTTTTCTACATGGGCACAAATGATACTATGATATGTGACCTGGAAAAAAAAGTCAAGCAGGACTACAGAGTCCTTGGGTGCTAAAATAAAAAGATGAGATACTCAGGTTATTTTCTGCTTCATCCTGCAAGTCAAATGGAAAAGTGTAGAGAAACAGATGTATCAGGCAGCTCAACTGTTGGCTGTATGGCTGGTGTCACCAGCCAAGTTTCAGCTGGAATGGTCATGAGACAACATATGAAGACTGTGGGCTACTGGGAAGAGATGTCATCCATTAATCAAAAAAGTGGCAAAAGAAGTCTTTGCTGAAAGGCTGGCTAACCTAGTAAAGTGGTTTTTATACTAGGCTTATTGACGAATTGTGTCCAAAGCAACGATCCAGGTGAAAATGGAAAACTGCACGATGAACAGGTTGGAGAAGTGGACTGAAAGGAACCCCATGCAGCTCAACAAGAGGAAGTGTGAATTCCTGCACCTGGGGAAGAATAATTCCATACATCATTATATATTGATTGTTGACTGGCTGGAAAGCAGCTTGGCAGAAAAGAACCTGAGGATCCTGGTGGACACCAAGTTGAACATGAGCCAGCAGTGTGACCTTGTGGCAAAGAAGGATAGTGGTGTCCTGGGCTGTTTTATGAGAAGTGTTTCCAGCAGATTCAGGGTGGTAATTCTTCCCCTCAACTCAGCATTGGTGAGGCCACCCTGGAGTACTGTGTCCAGTTCTAAGCTCCCCAGTAAAATTGGTGGGATATCTCATATGAGTGGAGGATGGCGGTGAATGGTTACAAGATATTCAGAAATCAAAAAAGAAAGGGTAGAAGAGGTAGAAGGTTTACGCTCTCTACAAAAGAGTAGTTAAGAGTGCACAGAAGCTAGCTATGGAGAGAAAGGTCTGTAGAATGCTTTTGGGTCCAAATTAGAGGAATCACATTGTGGGACCTTATTGTCTTTGTCTGCTACAGACTCCCTGATCGGGGAAAATACGTGGACAACTCAGAGAAGCCTCATGTCTGGTTCTCATGGGAGACTTCAGCTGTCCTGATGCTTGCTGGGAAATCAACACAACTACATACAGGCAAATCTAGCACATTTCTGAAGTGTGTCAGGGAAAACTTCATAATGCTGTCACTGGGCGTGCCAATTGTTGGAATTGGTGCTCTTTTGGATCTGCTGCTTACAAATAAGTGAGTCTGGGCAGACGTGACCCTAGATGACAGCCCAGGCTGTAGCGATCATAGATTATAAAATCATAGAATTTAATATCCTAAGGCATGTGAGAAACACAAATAGCAAAATAAAACCCATGATCTTCAGAAAAGAAGATTTTCATTTTCTCAGGGAGCTGTTAGGAGGGATCCCATGGGAATCTGCCTTGGAGGGCAAAGGAACCTAGAATTGATGGAGATATTGAAAAAGGATCTTCTCAAAGCACAGAAGTGGTCCATCCCCCTAAGCAAGAAACCAGAACAACAAGAAAACAACCTGCTTAAAGAGTGAACTCATATACCAGAAAAGAAGCATATGAGACAGCAAAGGGGACGGACTCCAAAAGCAGAATATAGAAATATTATTCTTGTGTGCATAGTGTTAGGTTATGGAATTAAAGGCTTATCTTGGAAAATACAAAGGGGCATAGAGGAACAATGACAGATGGAGGAACTCTAATATCCTGATTGAAAAGAAGTGAAGAAAACTGTCATGACTCTTCCCAGGGATGTCACATGCTGATCAGTCCCATGTGTCAGGTGTGACACCCTTCACCATGAATGAGTGGGAGAAGGTCTCCAGATCACTGTACAGGCTGAAGAGGATTAGTAACTCTAGAGGTACAAGACTTAGTACAGAATCACAAAATCTCTCCGGTTGGAAGAGACCCATAAGGATCATCGAGTCCAACTCCCTGATCCTCATAGGACTATCTAAAACTAAACCAAGTGACTAAGAGCATTGTCCAGACACAGAATGCAGGGAAAGAGCATCTTGAGTATGTACAAGACTTAATTTGTACATTTTGGTGTATTTTAAAAAGAAAACAAAGGTGGGCAAAAGGAGAGGTAAAGGTGCCTTCAGGAGGAGCTAACATGGGACAACAGAGGAATAGGGGAATTAAGGAGCCACTCACTTGTAAACAGAGTGCTGGTAAGCATCCTTGTCTGGTCATACCCTATACATGATCATCAGAGTCTGTCCAGCTCCATTTATGTATATTTTCCTGAGCAGAAGGACTCTCTGTTCTGCATGCATAAGTGCATATGGAGGTCTAAGTTTCAGCAGCTTGAGTGGGGATCATACGTCATAGGACCCTGTGTGTCTAGGGTGCCAGCAACTGGACAGACCCATATATTGTGTGTATACATATGCCAGCATGTGGGCACCAGCTGACATCAAGATGGACTAGTTGAAGAGTAGGGTAAGTGGCTCAGGAGCCAATTATTGAGCCATGTGTCTGTCCTGGATACTGTAGAGTTCAGAGCTATTTGAACACTAACTACTGGATGAACCAGGGGAGTTCAAGCCAAATACTGAAGACACTGTGAGGTCTGAGGATCAGATATTGGTAAGTTATAAGACTGGATCAGCTACCAGCCCTTGCATATTTTCCCCAACTAGGTATGAGGTAACTGGGATGAGGGGATAAATGCTGTGCACATAGAATCATAGAATGGTTTGGGTTGGAAGGGACCTTAAAGATCATCTAGTTC
>JAOXJM010000001.1:159303506-159314254 GCA_026413425.1 Tringa solitaria
AGTAGGGTACTGCTTAGTCTTTTAAGCTTTCTTTGCTACCAAAAAACCCTAAAACATGGTTGAAAAAAAAAAAGAACTAAAAGAGGAAACTCACAGTTGTTTTATTGTAGAAATAAAGCACAGATGAGGATAAACTTTGCTGTCATCACAGTTTGTTTTCTGGATTTTTTGTTAAAGACAAGAAGTCATTAACCACATTAATATTCAATGCTGCTCAATCACAGGGCAGATGTTTATATGCATGCATCATTGCATTGTGAACAATGTGACAAATGCAATTGCCTTTCATGATGTGGAAATACTTGCTAAGCAGAAATCTAAATATACAGCATTTCCCAAAATTTTACAAGAACAGTCTGCTTCATAGGTGACAATATTTTTTAACTTAATTTCCCTTCATCGCATCACTGCTCCATTGTCTACACACAGCTACATCTACTTTGCTAAATACAGCCTAGGACTCTGTTATTTCCTGTTAAGAATTAATTGGCTTGAAAAGTAAATGTCTAGGTCTTAAAATTAATCTTACACCTTTGCTTTGTACTATATTTTTCCTTTATTAGAACAAGTTAATATTTTCTTAGTGAGTGTAAATAAGTAACTGCACTTAATCTCACTGTAAAGTAGATGTAAAAACATGTCAGATGAACGCTTATGGCCCCAAAGTGTCTTTTTCCCCCTTTGACTAGAAAGGATTCAAGAACAACTATATGTGAGGTAGAAGTGTAGAAGTTTGTACATGTGGAAGTGCAATCTCTTGCTTTTAAGTCTTACCCTATTACTAGGCATCTGGACAAAACAAGGGGAAAAAAAAAAGTTAATATATGAAATATATAATGGGATATACAGAAAGCCTACTGTCCCTCTTCTTTAAACTGAGGTGAAGAATGAGCTCAAAGACACTGGTGAAATTAGTGTTCAGTTATGGTCAGAGAACACACAGAAGTAAAGATTTATATCCTCACAAGTGAGATTTACCTTTACAATAAAATCTTCAGCCTATAATAATAAAAATGGAAACTCCCTTGCAAGGCAGGAGTTAGGTACTACTCTGCTAAATCAACACAGCATGAACTGTACTTCATGTACAACAATGCTGCTTATTTTCCTGCAGAATCTCAAAAACATTCACAAAGCCATCTAAGCAGGGAACTGTATTTCATTTTTCTGCAACCTGACAAGATGTATCCAGACAAGATACTCTCTTCTAAGTAATGCAGGAAATTGACCAATACGTGAATACAAAAGGAATAACATGCTGATTTGCACATGCTCTGATAAGATATAAAAACACCTACTATGCTACTACGTGAACAATAGCTAGTATCAGTACTTGACATGAGGCTTGGTGTATTTATGAATTAGAGTGGAGTACAAGTATACATTTCATAAGGTTGATAGTTACATTTATATAGTACAAAGGCTCTTGAATTCTTGAACAATATTTCCCTGTGGTAAAAATGCAGCTACTGAAGATGCTAATTAGGGTAAGGATCTACAACCTGAGGCAGAACACTTAGTAAAGAAATGGATTTCAATGAAGTTAAAATATGTACACAGATCTCAAAAACAGGAAATGTTTTTTGAGTTTTTATAGCATAAATGATACTAAGGAAATACAGATACTTTCAGAAATGCTCAACTTTCTTATCTTGTTCTGAGAAAACGGGAAGCTACTAGCTGCTGACCCCTGTAGGAAATGTGATCATTACTTCTAATCAGTTTTCAATTCACTTATGTAATGCCTGATGTGAAAGAAAATTTATAAAGGAAGGTTTAAAAGTTCTTTGTGTATGTTCTTCATTTTCTATGCAAAACAAATCAATTGATGGGATATATTCTCAAATGACATTTTTATCTTCTGTATAATGTAGCCTCCTGACATTTCACATTAAATGCCTGTACAAGTGATAGGCCTGGTAAAAAAACAAAACAAAACAAAACAAAACAAAACAAAACAATACAAAACAAACAAACAAACAAAAGTTTTAAATGCTGAGCCCGAATAACCATTTGTATAGAATTTTCAATTGATATAGTGAAAAAAAGCCAATCAAATCAATGATATGAAAAGACAAAGTCCTGATATCTCACATTGAAATATTTAAAAAAAAATTGGAAGAGGATGGTACAGATCCTTGATGTAAGACAGATAATCATGGCAGATATTTTTATGAAAGAGTCAACACTTTTCCACAGCACATATTTAACGAGCTTGATTTTACAACAAAGATAAACAATAATAAATAGGGTTATAAAATCAGTTCAGAGAACAGAACAATGAATCTTTGATCTAGAGCAGGGGTTAGTCATGTAGAAATCCTTTCCCTGATACTCTCCATGAGTACTCAATCATTTGTTAGACATAGACAACATACTGACAGAAAATAACATGGAATTCTTCACCACTTACCTCCCCATCCAGAATCCACACAACGTGTTTTACAATGTTATAGCTGTCTAGTTATATATTTGGCCACATTTTCCTACTCTGAATGATGATTTGGCTTAAGCGTTGTATAAAACACTATGGTAAGTGTCGGGAACTTGCATTCTAAATCACTTGCAATTTGGTGACCCGAATCCTTTTAAAAATGCAAACTATAATGTACTATAATATGTATAAAATAACACAGTTTTTTATAATGGGCAAGATTCTAAATCTCATCTGAGTCTTCTTACACTTCGTAACTCCACTGATTTCAATAGAAATATTAACCCAGTGTAATTTAGAAAAAAACCAATATTTTCTGCATCAGAACACTATGTCATGTTAAGTAAGCCTACTTATATGAGTAACAGCAGAGAAAATGTGAAATGTCGTAATCACAGAGTAAACTTAGACAAGATTTTAATTCTGAATGACTGGTAGTTGAAGATCTAAAAAATAAATAAAAGGAATGTAAGGATCTTTGAAAATGACAGTCAGGTATTGTGCTGGATATTTAACATGATATTAAGGGATGTGGCTGCAAATGGTGATAGATGGAATCCACTATCATGTGACAAAGTTTCCATGCTACGCTTCTTTTACTAACCAGTATCTCCTGATAACATTGCAAAAAGTGTAAAGTTGTGACCATGACATAAGTGATCCTTTCAGTTCTGCCTGCTGTTGTCATTTTATTGAGCAATTGCAGTTATGTTATAATTTGCAGTTAAATTATAGTGCCTTCATAATAACATTGTAGCAATGGTAATTTCAACATACAGCCCTACACCAGATCAATGTTTACACTGGACTAGTCTTGATCAAATTAATAGTAATGTTAAACAACTCTTCAAATTCTATCAGACGCCAGACCTTCAGGGGAAACCTTGAATATGGTCAGAATCTAAGTCTTCAGTAATTTAAAGCAGGCCCATTATCAATGCAAAACTAGCAGAATTTAAAATAGTGGTGTCATTTTGTTTTTAATGCAGCTATATTTATTGAATATATGAAGTTGGGGTACTCTACCTAATTCTTAAACTGTAGAACTGGATTGAACAGAGACATACCTACATAAGGCATTAAAACATAATTATAAGATATCAATTTTAGCAATTGTAATAGCAACAATAGTAGTATGTGCTGCCACATATAGAAAGAAATGAAATAAAAAATTAATATGCATGTTCCTACAAATATTTTTGACAAAGGGTTCTCATTAATATTGGAAAGACTTAACTCATTTGCATGTTCCAGTTGTCTGAACTTGAGGACTGCTGGATTTTCTCTGCTATTCTTAATTTTTTGCTTATCATATCCTTATGAAATTTATAATATGATATGACTTTCAATTCCTGATGCAAAAACAAAGATTTTTGCCTTTCTGTTTTTAATGAGAACACTTATCCTTGTCTAGTTGGATGTTGAGACCTGTGTGGTTTGGCAGAGGCACCCAGTTTGAATAGGTCTTATCTCATTTGATCAATTAGTTTCATTTTGAAAACAACAAAAGGACAGAGAATCAGTGTGGTGAAAACAAAGAAATCAGGTAAATTTAAAATGGAGTATACTTAAAGAAGTAACCTTCACATAATTACAATAAAAATGCAAATAGTTTGTGTAAAATTTCTCAGTTCTTTTCTAAGATCTACTTCCATTTTAAACTACTGAAAAATCATGCAGAAACCGCTCCTTACTAGCTTTCCAGACCTATTGTCTTATAGCACCTTGTCCTGCATGCTGGCATTTCAAAGATGAATCTAATAGAAGAATGTCAGTTTTCTAACGCAGATATCTTTCTGTCATGTAGAGTGGTACCTGCAAATTAAAGACAAGATTCAGTTGTATAAGAAATGGTAGTCAAGCTTTAAAAGTTTTTTTTTTTTTTATAGATCTTGTTCTATTATATGCACAGCAGATACACAACTGGACAGTAGTGTCAAACACTTTGAAAAGGTATCATCAGTATGTGTATATTTCTGGTATTGATAAGTGCTATCCTGATGATGAGGAATTCTGTGTGCATATGTCCCTTCTTTGTTATTGTTGTGAGGTAAAAGAGAGCAGGGGCATAATTTATCAGTTAAGAAAGTTGTCTATTAACAGGTAAACAAGTTCCTGCTTTAAAATTGTTAGGAAAAGCATTCCTTATTCTCTAACTCTGTCTGGGGATTTGATTTACATATCACAGCTTATTTGTAGTTCAAGAAATACATCATTTGTTCCGAGGAAACTTTAAGGACTTTGTAATTCTGAGGAAGTTGCTCAATATTGTTTTCTCTTAGGTTACAAAATCACAAATAGGGGATTAAGCCACACAGTGATGTTGCACTACTTAAAGAATAATTGAGATGTCTGAATTCTAAACCTAACCTTTCCTTAAGGTTAATTGCATCTTGCTTAAAAACCTATTTACACAACTGGATTTCAAAAATTGCTTGTATTAATACAAAGCTCCTCAAGGGACCTTTAGCTATAGTTTTGGTTTGTTTTGGTTTTTTTTCCTTATTAAGTTGAAAGAACTTTTTCTCCTGAGGAATCCTGGTCTCTAACACAGTAAATGACCTATTGCTGTAACACACAGCATGGGTCAGACTGGTAAAAATTTGTTTAAAATATGAATTCAGAAATTAGATCTTAATCATTTTATTCATGAAGAATTAAAAAGATTAAAGATCATTTAAAATAATAAAGCCTTTAGTATAACACATTATCTGTATGTTCACAATATTAATATCTACTTCATAGAGCTTCTGCATAAATCAGTACATGGCTCAGAAATTGTCTTACTTGCAGTGATAGATAAATAACAAAGCTGGACTTGCAGGAGATAGCAAGTTGAATTAACTAGTTTTAGTTCTGTTTAGATATGTGTAATAGATCCAGACTATATTTTTTAAACTTAGAAGATGAAGACCTCTTTTATCACAGGGCTCTTGACTCTGTCTTGCTAGCACAGGTAGTTCTGAAAAAGAAGAAAACCAGAGTGAAAATTTACAGAATCTCCACTATAACATTTTAACAACTATATACTTTATTAGAGACAGTGTGATTTACTGCAATGGAGAAACAGCTGAGCTACTTCTGGGAAAAAAAAAGAAAAAAAAGTAATAGGTAACAGGAAAAGGATAGCCAAGTTAGTATTACTCTTTTCTTTGTTTACAGTGGTTTCGATACAGTTACCTTATTATTCTAGTTATTCTAGGTATCTATGGTGATTCGTCCTTTTGTACCTGATAAAGTTTATTCAACACTCCACAAATATCATCACATTATACTTCATCATGGCAGGTGACATGTTCCAAGAGAAGAATAATGCATTAAAATTGGAAGTATATTTTCTATATATAACATTGCCACAATGATCAGAAATGTTTCTGTCACTAACAGCTTGAACAAAGTTAGAAATTTTTTGGCTCTGTGATGTGATTAAGGCTTCAGGAATGAGTTCTTGTCAGTCTTTTTTGCTTTGCAGTTCACACCTGTACTAGAGCAGCAGGCTTAACGGCTGACAAGATCTTGGCCTGAAGTGAAGCATATCAGCAGGACACAGGAAACTGCAGAACAGGACATGAGTAATTGCCTAACAGGGCATGAGAAATTCCCAGACGTGACAGGTAACAAGGAGAACAAACGAAGGTAGCCCCATGAACAATTGCTGGATCTCACAGTTGGTTAAGGGCAAGGTATGTGAGAGACGAACTACCTTCACAAATAATTGGAGGGGAGCACAGGGCAGCACTGGAGGGGAGGAGTTTTTCAAGACCAGCAGCACTTAGATGAACTATCAGTAAAACCTCAAAGGCTGAGATTGCCCAGGCAACCACCCTGGTAACAGCAAATTTGCGTGTGGTTGTAGCAAAACTGGTACAAATGAGTAAAAATTCATTAGGGGCATTCTGTTTATTGGGGAAGATATTAGGACAGAAAAGGGGGGGTATGACAGCAGTGAAAGACCATCAGAAAATGAGAAAAAGGACGATAAAGTATTTAAATGATGCAACTGGGGCTGAATGAGGTGTATCTGCTGGGTAGCTCTGTGCTTGATCAACAGACTTGGAGCAGAACTTTAAATCACACCTGTTGTTCTCACCATACAATAAGAGTCAAATCTCCCTCTGTGGTAAGAAGGACTGGGATGGAGATGCAGGTTGCTTGCCTTCTTTGGTGAGGGAACATTCAACAGAGAGAGCAAGGTTCCTGCTATTGTTACACTGACACTGGTGTCAGTTCCTGGTCTAGTGTCACTGGCTTGAGGTACAGAAGTTCAGATGTACCAGGCAGAAGTAAAACAGAGGTAACCAGTCAGAATTTTTTTTATGATTGGTATCACTAATTGTAGCTCAGGACATGTTCTCTTTGCAGCTACAGAGGTATTATGAAGTTTTCACCCCCAAGGATATTTTCTAGTATTCAATTTCCATGTCATAGAAGCTGTTGGAAGGAAAACATTAATGCTAAGATGACATGGGAAATAACCAATTGAAACCAGAAGGAAGAAAATTAAGATAGGGTTATTTTACTGGGTTTTCACAAATGTAGCTCCTGGAGGAGGGTCCGGGGAGTACATAGAATTTGAAAACTGCATTGAATCACATATCTGAGGTCACTCAAGAGCAGAAATATCTTTTGTGCACAGCTTATTGCAGGGCAAAATGTTAACATAAATTGGATATACTCTAGTTTCTAGTTCTCCAGTTGTAAGAAAAAATCAAAAATTTTGAAACCATATATGAAGAAATACGATGTTAAGGTCAATAAATCAGAAGCAGATAGCTACTGTAAAGGAAATTCAGGAAGTTCAGTAAAAGTTACAGCAGATTATATTGATCACATAACTAGTTTCTTCACTAGTTTTCTCATCATGACGTATCTCATCACTTACCTATATTAAAGGTCACATAAGCCTTGAAATGCTTCCAAACCTAGTCAGTTTTACTCTATGTGTTAATGTGAACCTTTGTTATCTATATTTTTGTAGCATCTACAATTTATACTTTGAATTAGACAGTGGAATGCAGGCACACCAGCCGCACAAGCTTATACTTAAGGCATCCATAAGCAAATACCTTCTGATATATTGTAAACATAAATTATTCTGTCAGATAAAAGCTGTCCAGACCTTATCTAGGCTAGCAATATTTTGCCACAGTAGGTATGTATAATTTGACTTGGGCATCAGCAGTTGGTGCTCATGCCCCACATCTACACCATATGCGGTTCAGGGGGTTTATTTCAGAGTCATTTTAATCTGGTGCTCTGGTCTGAATTTCACATCTGTGAATGTTGTTTAAAGCTATTCAGTTCCTTTTCCACTGGGCACTGGACTGAACTTGGTGAATACCTACAGTGGAGTTTCTGGTTTAGTTTTCTCCAAATGGAGTCTAGTTCAGTTCACACACATAAAATGTGCTCTGTTAGTTGGACCAATAAGATATAACTGAGGATGGCAGGAGGATGCATATCAAAACCACACTACTGCTCCAAAACAAAATGATACAGACCCACAGATCATATAACAAATGATACTACATTCCAACATGCTTTTTCTGGGCATATATGATCTCCCAAAATGTCAAAAGTATAAGAGTAGATGCAGAGAGTATTGTGAGTATTTATGAACATTTCATCAATAAAATTATCTCAAGTTTCTAGGTTGTGGGTTTGAGTGGGTTTTTGGTTTGGTATTGATTTTGGTTTGCTTTCAGTTTTGTTTTTTTTTTTGTCCCTAATAATTTACAAGATTTTGTGTTCTTCATTATAATCTTATTTGGACAGTGTTACCTCAACACAGAACTAATGTATATGATTTTTCTTACAAAGTTTTTTCATAATTAGAGAAAAGAGGTTGATTTTAAGTTAGGAAATTACCAGATACTACTGGGCAAAAGAAATAGACAACTCCCTTCTCCCATAGAAATACAGTTTTACCATTTAAATGCAGCAAGAAACAAGTAATGTTGTGATCAAAACATTTAATATCAAACATGATAGTGGCAGCCAGCTAGTGTTTCTTCTGTGTTGCTGTCATTCTCTTTGACTGGTGTTGATATTTCAACAAGTCCTATTAGATTAATTTGTTGTATTCTATGCTAATTTGTTGATTGTTTTATAAATGCTACTTAGTACATATTTATCTAATGAATACACCAAGCTTATAAACTATGGGTTAAATCTCTTGACACTAGTTCAAATCTGCAGTAATTCCATTTATTCAAATGATATTAAAATTAGATTATAAGTGAAAGCTGACTAAAAATTCCTTTTCCTCTTCCTGGATTAGAAACATGAAGAATACTCGGTGAGTGCCTCCAGGTTTATGACTAAGATTTCGTCCATGCCATTGTACAAGTGATCTAACAAAGAGATTAGAGTCATGCCTCTTCTACAGTCTTTTTAGTCCTATGATCTTAGATGCTTGATTCTATAATTAGAGGATTTCAAAAGAGAATGTGCAAAGTATTTCCTGCTATAGTGCCTTGATTGTTATGTAACCATACAATTCAGGGTACTTTGTGGAAATACACATGGGTTAATGTGGTCCTTAGTTGAATGTATCTCTGAACAAATTCCAAGATGTTAATCAATGAAAGCTTTGCATTTACATCAATGAAAGCCATTTCTGTTCTTACAGGACATAATAGGGCATTAGTTCTTCAAACTGATTGCTCTTGGTTTTAAAAAGTAACCTCAGCATAGTAAGGTTTAACTGAAATTAAGGCTGATACAAAGCAAGTTGACAATATTCAATTAATTTGTGTTCATCTCTTAGAGTACAATATTTTTATCACATTTTTCCCTAAGCCTTTGTAAGTTTTAATAACAAACCATTAAAAAATAGTAAATACATAGATAAATAAAATTTCATAGTCCTTAGAGAACAAGTGCACATTCAGGAAGCTTTTGGTAATCAAAAGTTGTTTTCCCATACTACATTTTTTATACTTTTTTCCTCTACTTATTTCTGTATTCAAGAACCCATTTAAAAATTGACAAGTCATATATTTTTCTAAATTTTAATAATTGTTTTTACACAACTACTGCAACAGAGTCATCTATTCTACAACCATTTGTTGTAGAAATTGTTGCACCAAAGTACTGATGGAACTTTTTTCTTCCGGTATCCTTTACAATTTTCTGTCATTTGCCATCAAGTCCTTTCCCCAGATTTAGTCAACTGTTTAATACATCTGACTAGATGTAGTCTTCATTCTCTGATTCTTCCCTGTGTACTCCTCTCTTCTCTTACTTGTTGTCTTAATCTGTGTATATTTCTTGGGTAGGGTCATTAACTGCTAAGTCATTGGTTCTATTTCTTCCTTTCTTGCCACATTCTTAAGAATCATTGTAATTTCCACACTTAGTGGTTCAAACATGTTACCTTGAAGTGTTTTTATCAACACAATTAATTGACATTTTAAAGCTACTTTAAATGTCTTATTTGATGGTATTTTTGAATGTAGGTATTTTTTTTAACAGTCAAAAATCTCAGCTGTTTTGGACAGTGGCTTTTCAACTTGTATTCTATTTCAGAGGTAACAGGAGTGAGGAAGTTGTCTTTCTTTTTGATGCAGAGCAAGAAGATAACTGTGGTTCCAACACGTGAGTTAGCCTTGTTTTTGACAGCTCTTTACCTCCATATTCTGAGTCATCTCCCTTGTGTCTCCCTACCAACAGCATGAGAAGTACTCGCTATGCTGAAAATGCCATATGCTTTTAGTGATAAAAAGTATTTATTTAAAAGAAATAATGATAAAATAAGGTGAAATTCAGTTACACTATGTAATGGGTTTCCTTTGAAACAGAATGAGACAGCGGTCCCTGCCACACCTACCTTTCTCCCTTTTGGCAAAATTTGCAAAAAATGTGCAGAAGACTGCTTTTGCTTATGGGAAATTTGTAAAACTATGATCATTTGTAGTGATTTCATTTGTTAGCAAAAATAGTTGATAGCTTTCCCTGGAGGTATAATTTCTTTATTTCCCCCCAGAACTCAATTTATTACCGCATCTGTTGAGCTATGTCCAGGGGCTTCTCTTTGAATTTTCTTGTATTATTCATGCATGAGCCCAAGCTGAATTTTAATACTTATGTGCTATATGAAGAACGTGTGTCTCTGGCTGCCAAAGCTGAACTGCAGAACACAATACAAAGCAAGGATCAGCGATGAAGGACAAAGAACATGCTGATGAAGGAAACTAATTATTACAGAATAAATTCCTTTGGTGTGAAAACTGCCTGGATACTTGATTGTAATACTCATACACAAATCACAGAATCACAGAATCACAGAATTGTGGTGGTTGGAAGGGACCTC
>JAOXJM010000001.1:159332304-159342528 GCA_026413425.1 Tringa solitaria
AAGGGAAGGGAAGGGAAGGGAAGGGAAGGGAAGGGAAGGGAAGGGAAGGGAGGAACCCAGCTGTCTTCCTCTCTACTGGTCCATGCAGTTGTGAGAATGGCTAGAGGAAAAATAAGAAAATTCTCTCTCCCTAACTCTTTTTTGTTTTGCATCCAATTTCAAATACTGATTTGCACACTTAGAGAAAAAGAGATAAACAATAGGAGTAGAGATTGAATTACGAGAAATAGTGCTTATTTACTAGACATAGTATGTTTCTTTTCTTCACAAACAAATAGTGTAGTAGTTATTTCTTAAGTGACTTGATTTCACTCAGTATTGCAAGCTAGCAGTGAATCTCCTCTTCTACACAAACTTGGAGAAAAATGTATGAGGATGAGAAGAGATAATCAACTAAGATACAAGCAGAAAATATTTTTCACTTCATCAAAAAATCCACCACAAACACAGAAAGCTGCAACACAAATTTTGTTAGTGTTTTTCTTAGTGTTTGCTAGACAAGAGTTCCTTAGCTTACATAAAAGCATACAAATGTGTGCCCACACACACATCTGTGCACACACAAATTTTTCCTATTCACTCAAGTTTGCTCTAGTACTAATTTGCAAGAAAGCAGGAGATGGTTGAAGGCAGTTAGTTCTATTTGCAACAAGTATTTTTTGCTATTTACCTTTTTTCTATAAAAAGGAAAGAACTAGTGAATCTTTTTATGAAATAATTAAGAGTCAAAAATACAAATGCCTTAGGTTTTTCTGGCTAACAAGGCATATCTATACCATTAAACATAGCGAGTTAAGTCAAGCAGACTCAAGACTGTTAGTTGCCTACATTGCTTGATTGTTGATTCACTCCCTCACTCAGTTTTGGACAGTACTACGTAGCTCTCTTCGAGATAAAGGGACAGGGTTTTTAGGAGGCCCTGTGCAGCCATTATCTCATCCAGTTAGTGACAGCTGGTCTTGGGGCATGGATGAATCCCTACACATTCTAACAATCTAACTGCAGTTCAGAACACATTACAATCACTTTTTTTTTTTTTTTTCTTCTTGGTGCTGAGAGGCCTTGAAATCTAACTGAATGGCCTGGCCTTCCAACTATGGTCTTTATAGAGACTTTACAGAGTCTCTGATGCCCTTTCACTTAAATAAATTATTAACTGGGTCTGAAATCGAACAAGAATCTACTCCTTTAGCTAAGTGGTTAAGGTAGTTTCAAGGCATCTTCCACATGCCTGCTGACAGCAGTCATCCATTAACAATTGGCTTTTTGCATTCAGTCTGCCCCCATCCCTCTCTCACTAGAGAATTCATTTGATGAAGAAAATAGTCTTCAATAAAAGTTTTATATAGAATATATATTTCCATTAATAGCTTCTTCTTTGGTAAATCAGTGTAATACTATGAAAGCAAAATTCTTTTAAAAATTCTCAAGAAACTCGAATGTTAAAATAAGGTCTGAATGACCACTGTATTTTTGAAATTCATTATGTATTTATAAAAGGCCAGCCTCAGAACCATATATTCATTTTTTTCGTGATGGGCATTAATCTTTAAGTAGAAAAGTTGTAGTGCCATTTCCAATTGTATTAACTTATCTCTATGAGTATAAAGAGAGAGGTTTTTATAGTTCAGGCTGATAGCCAGTTATGCAACTATTTTTCATAAGGAGGAAATATGAGTAAATAACAAAACTAACTGCAATCCGTTGGCAATTTCCTATGTGAATTTTTCTATTCATCAACCAAAAGAATGCTGCTTTGTTTCTGTGAGGAGGAGGTTAGGAAGATATCAGCTTCATCAGATTGGGAACAGGCACTGCAATGATGACAGCGGTATCAGGACATGTGAGAAATGTTCCTTGTCCAATAACAATGGCTCAGGCAGTGATCAATAAGAAGCACATTTTATTTAAACATTCTTGCAAGAATGGGTGACCCAGCGAAAGTGAGCACACTGGGTTTTGGCGCGATTTGTTTTCATTCCCTTCTCCCGGCCAAAATTTCCCTCCCCCGTTTCCACGTTGGCTGGATACTCCAGAGGTTACAGCCTATCAGAGACGTGTAAAACTACTTTTGTTTGTCCCTCCCTTGTTTACTTCTCCCCATCACTCCACCTATATCGATTACTTCACTTATTTATTCATTCCCTTGTTGGGTAATATTGCTCAAGTTTACCAGTCTCAGTTAAAAGTTTGTCCTCCCGTTAAACCAGTGTTATGGCATAGACTGGTTTCTCCTTTGTCTAAGGGATGAGTATTCTTGCATGTCTCCTGGTAAGCCTTTGTGTGCTAGTCATCCCTAACTACTTCATTGCGGACTGGTCAAGTTTTTCTGCAAAAACTGGCCAAGTTGTTCCTTTGCAAAAATGATATATAATTTTTTCTTATAGGACACTTGAATGATTTGTCTATCAGGGTGTTCTGTTAGCCAGGGAAATCATCTTTGCATCTGCCCATCACAGTTCTCCTAACTGCTGGAGTAGATCATCTGGTTTCACCAATAAAATATATACAGTTCACAGCAGATACTGAAATTCTTCTCTAATTCAGCCATACTTACATGTTCAGTTTAACAAAGAGTTGGCTGAATATTGTGTCTAACCTCACTCAGAATACATTTAGATCTATATGAATAGATTTAAAATATAATCCTTCATTTAGCCCATAGTAGAGTAGTGTTGCAGAAAAACGACATGGAAATGAACTGAAGATCCAAGTACTGATAGAATGACTAGTAGTACCCAATCCACATGAAAAAGATGAAAAGTTGAAGGCACTCCCAGTCACTGTTAATATTGACTCAAAAGCATTTGAAGAACTACTGTAGCAGGTCATAAGTAAACATGAAAGAATTTGCCAAAATGAAAATAACCCTAAAAGGCTTTAGCAATACTATTGCAAGTCTATCTATGTAGCAAATCTATTTTAAATGGTAGGCAGCTACCTTAAATTAAAGCAGAAAACATAACAGTTTTTCTGGGCAAAGTTTTATATCACATGAATTGGCAGGAGTCATAGTTATAGGTGCCTTCAAAAAATATATCATCACCTACAGATATTCCTTGCCAGTCTTCTGATTGTACCCTTCATTAATCAATTAAGCATTAAGCTGAATGACAAGAAAATTCTAAGCCGAAGATCACTTCCTAAAGTATTCACAGGCAAAACTTACACTTTATTTCGAAGGTAATTTGGTCTGACCAAAGACTGAAAATTTGCACCCTTAATCTGACTCCAGAATAATGTTAGGGATGTAACTTTACAGAAATATCACACTTAATTATAAATATATATTTATAAATATATATTTCTTAAACTCTATAATAAAATTAAATGCTTTCAAACAATTTTATGAGACAAAAGTTTACTATCTTCCACAGAAAAATTTCAGTACTTCATTATAGGCAAAGACAAGATAAAATCACATCGTAATACACATATGGGTGTAGGTGTTTGAACCTGAAAAAAACTTCTTGACCTTGCAAGAAATTTTATCTCTATGGTTATGGAAAAAAACAAACATGAAGTCTACAAATGTAGTGAAAGAAGTTCTTGTTCCTCTCTGACAAATAGGCCAAAGGGAAATGAACTCTATAGGTAACTCAACTGAAACTGAGGAACACTCTCAGCTTGAACTTGGTTTGAACTAGTATTCTGTTATTAATTCTTTTCACTATGTTTCTGTTACATTAACAGAAAAATGTGTGATCCCTCAAGTAGCTGAATAATATGTCTGTTTTCCTGTGGATAAGATTGTCTAAAGACTATGTAGCCTGGCAGACAAAAAGCTTACTTTGTAATTCAAAAAGTATTGAATTTCAGTCCTAATAAAGTTATACTTCTATTAAAATTTCTATTAACTTCACTCACATCAGCATAATTATAGTTATATTAGTCCTTAATTATGAAAACAAATCAAAAGCAACCAACTTGGATATTTCAGCTACAGAATACACTTGTGGAAAAGTCTATTATTCTAGCAAACTGTTTTTATAAGTGTAGCACAAGATTAGGTACAAAATACATTGATGACTAGGGCTAAATCCCTTAAAAAAAACCCCACCAAACCTTTTCATTTACAGCGAGCTCTCCAGTAATTACCCAGAACGTAAGCTTAAAAAAGTTTATTCTATTTTGAACTTTACATTTTTATATGCTAAGAAACTCAATGAGATTTGGTGGATAGGGTGTCCAAGTAAATAACATACTGATAACTTAGCTATTTGGCTACTTGTAATCAATTTTGAGTCTTTGCAAGTGGGAGGAACAAGATAAATTTTACATAATTTGTCTGCATTGGATTCTTTTATTATAAACAACAATAATTTCTTCCTAAACATACTGCGTTAATTAAAGAATTTTGAATATGAATAAAGTTCATCAGTGAGCTGAAATGTCAACACCTATCCTGAAAGACTTAAAAGTTATTTGATATTTACTTGGTAACTATACAATTATTTTGTATAATCAATTCAATTAATCAGGCTTCAGTAGTGTGCCCACATACCAATACATGAAATCAGTTGCCACTGAGTGAAAATGTTTGTCACTGGTTAAATCATAATTTAAGTTGTGAATTAAGTTGTACTGTCGTCTACTGATTATAGTGGATTGAATTTGTTTTGAGGAAAATATTGTGCCTGTCAGGACAGCCTGCCAGAGGAAAGGCTGCCACAGCTTTATGACCCCAGGTCCAACCAGTAACTAGGCTGATCATGTACTCCTGGCAGGCGCACGGATGTGGAGCCCATGTATACAACACATACATACGCCTGTATGTGTCTGGTCACACAGATCACAGAGACACACAGAGCAATCACACGAACACAGGCAGTGCCAACAACCTCATCCTGCTCCCACTGCTCCCTCCTCTGGCTGGGCAAGACAGAGATCTGTTAGTGAGGTTATGTATGTATGTATGTACAAGGTGGATCCCTCCAGCAGCCAGGCTCAGACACTAGGTCTGCCCAGTAGCTGCCTCTGGATCTCAGTCTCTCCAGCTTCTGGGACTTGGATATATAAGCCTCCAAGGCTACAACCCCACTCCAGTTGCTCATATACTACATCCCACTCATGGTCAAATGCACACACTCAGAGCCCCATACACTGAGAACTGGCTGGGACTCCTTAGGTCTCCAATAGCCAGCTCCCCTGTGCTTTTACCGTTATATCGGCATGTCTTGTCTCTGTGGACACCCAGGTGCCATTGTCCCTCCACCAACTGGTTGGGACTTACCTGGTGCCTCCAATAGCCAGATCCTCCCATGTTCTAGCTCTCAGAGAAATGTACATGCCCCTGGTTCCGAGACCATTGCCAGTTCCTGGCACCACAGACACACATACCCCTATGACCCTGGTCCCGACCCAGCGGCTGACATCTGGTTTCACTCACTCTAGTCCCCCAGCCCATCAACTCCACCCAGCAGCTTCACTTACTTGAGGTGCTGCACCATGGAGACACTGATCCCTGTGACCCCAGGTCCCACTCTAGTTGTTGACACTTAAGTCCAGTTGTTCTGGTCTCTACAGTTCCTGGCACCACAGGCACACATGGGATGGAGGTTTTAGTGAACGATATCATACAAAAATATAGTGATATTGTATGCATACATTAATCATGGACTTTATAGTCATGTAGGGAAGGTCTCTATTATCCCCCAAGTAATAGTTATTCTTGCCTATCTGAAAGGTAAACACAAGTACTTAGACATCTAAATCTAGATGTCAACAGTCTGAAGCTGAATGGTATGATTTAGTTGTTTCAGCTTCTTTTCAAGCTATTAATACAGCTTATTCTTTATAAAGCTGATTTTTGCCATCCTGAAATATATGGGATGAACTGAACTCTTTCATTTCCCTGCAAATTAAAGTGAATCTAAACAACTTAGTGAGTCAAGATTCAGATGGCTAAAATTAAGACATATTCTTTCTATGGTTTTATATCTGATACATATAAAATGAGATATTAATGGAATGCCAGGCTCAATGAGACACATTAGATCACAGTTACACTTTTAATCTTTCCTTGAACACAAATTTTAATTTTTTTTTGATGTTTGATACACAAAGTTAGCTGACTTCCTTTTAAAGATGAGTTCATCAGATTATTAATATGGATAAGCAGTTATTATAACATAAAGAGAGGGGTTTTGCATTCTTGTTTACCTATAGCATACTAATTTCTACAGTTGCACAAGTGCAGACATTTCATAGGCTGTCTTCATGGTTTTTTTTTTTCACAATTCCTTCATTATTTCTGACTCTTTCCTAATCTTATTTTGGAAATTGAAAAATATGACCTTGACCCTTCACTTCAGATAAAGGGGCAAGATGACTTCACTTTCACCACTCTTTTGATGAAAATTTGATGTAAATGCAATAAAATGTACTTGTAGCTTTGAATGTGCCTAGGGAAATTATAAACCAGGAAAAGAGAGGGATCAGCTTACCTGATTTGAACTTTTTCACTGCTATGTCATAAAAAATGTGAAATTTTAAATAATGTTCCACTTGCACTCTGAAGTGTGATTATTTCACACAGGATTTTAGTCCTTTTCCTCTAAATAAAATCCTTTCTTTAAAATCAAGATATCATATTAATAGGAAACAGTCTCAATGAAATATTGATAGAGACCGTGCATAATATTTAGGTTAATGTACATATGTATTATGCAATGAAAGTAAGTTTCATAAAATTGGTTCTACTCACATTAGTAGTACAGTGAGATGTGTTAAATTGCTAAAAACAAATAAATAAAAATGTTCCATTCAAGCATGTGGAATAAAACATATCCAAATGCATCATTGAAATTAAGGAATGAAAAAAAGTAATTGGCTAAATCCAAACAGAAACTAGCCTTTGGAGAAGGAAAAAGGAAAGATGTATATACAGTGTTGGCTTTAACCTACCCTGCAGTCCATTGTCTCCAGAAGCAAGAAATATAAGGGCAGTCTGAATATACACAGCATACGCTGCTACTGGCAAACTTACTTCTCCGTTAATAAAAGGGGCTAAACATCATGATATTCTGGAAGAAATTGTGTATACATGTTTCATTTGTATTTTAACAAAACAAATTCAAGCATATTACTTTACAGGAATGACATCATTAAAGCCAAAAACAGTTCCCTTAACTATACATATATGAAGACAGAAAAACATCACACACCAGGGCTGAATGTTCCATTTTATCCCCTGAGGGAAGATGAACATGATTACGTCTGTTAACATGTAAACATGCTTACTATATTTCCATATATGCACAATTAAAAGCGTAGTAATATTTGGATTAAAAAAATTGTAACCCAGCCCTCACTGAGTTGAGCAAGAAAGTGATTGTTTTCACTCATTTACAGATGAGTGAAAGAATTTTAAATATCACCTAAGTAGGAAAGATTTGGTATTCATACTTGACTGATGAGAATACAGAACCCTGTGAATCAACTAAAGGAAAGTGTGAAATAGGTGATTCTAGAATAAATTTTGATGATTCGAGACAGGGTAATCAAGATATAGGAACAAATTCTTACACTTAGAAGAGCAAACAAGTCTAGCAACCTCATACTGGGGACAGAGCCTCCAACAGATTTGACAGACAGCAGGTAAAAGAAAATAAAACACTAGAAAATAAAAGAAAAAGTAATATAAAATAATCAATGAAATGTGAGGGCACCAGTTGTCTTCAGGGTTCAAACAAAGGAAAAAAAAAAGGCCTGGCCTACCTTCTATGGTAGGGTGTTTTTGACCTCATGGTAGTATCAAAATAAAATGAACATTATCTAGCTGGCAGCACAGTTTTAAATAGAAACCATGAACTACTGTCATTGCACTAAAAATGTGGGATACAGAGAGTAGATTCAACATTCTTTATTTCTGGGTGAAATTAAACCCTGCAGATCACATTTACAAGGGTGACTTTGAAGACAGCAGGAATCTAGATGAAGAAGTCATGCAAAGTTATTGGTACGTGTTCCAGGTCATGAAGCATGGGTCCTGCAAATCAGAAAGGATGTTCTAAGTGATTTCTTTATCACCATTACCACTTTAATGTCAAAAGTCAGAAGAAATAACAGCCAAAGTTTTCAAAAGGCAAGAGCAGAGTAACATCTCGGCCAATTAGTTTCATGGTCAAGCAACCAAAGAGCTAGAAACCCAGTTGTCTCAGACTCCCATAATATTTAAATGTATTAAGTATTAAACTGTACTGAGGATGTTTTTGTATGTGTCCCAAAATTCACCGGGACTTCACTGGTTGCAGCTAATGAAAGAAATCATAACAGGGCAGCATGAGCATATCTGGAATCCATAATTTGATGACAAATTCTAAAATAAAAATATTTTTTAAATGGATAGGTAGTATCAACATAAATTATGGATTCTACCAGTTTTATTAGTAATTCCAGCATAAAATAATGATTGGATAATGGTCTTTATTATGGATGACTCCTGGGTTTTCTATCCCAGATAGATTATTCATAGGAAGATTATTTTTCCTTGAAAGATGGGTAGCTCCATAACTCTTTTCTGGAAATTTCATTAGGTACTACTGAATCACGTTTTGTATCACTTTTCGTATGTGATAGAAAATACAAATGAGGTTGTTAAAAGGTAGTACAAGCTTCTTGCTTCCAAAAACCGGGACTGGAATATGAAGAAGTATCTGGCTGAAGTACATTTTTCAATGGCACATAAAATTTTCCTATTTCATTTTATTCACACTTAATCAGTTGGTTAAATCTTGCAGAGAAAATTAAATATTAATTACAATAAATGGAAACCTTTTTCAATTAAACTCATTAAGTTTTAGTCAACACATTACACAAGCATATGCAATAAAGCAATATTCTTAATTTTATTATATGATAAAGCACAATATCTAGGACAAACCTCTCAGTTCAGCTTATTTTTCTCCTTGTTTTCCTTTTGAACAACTGACCTTAAACAGCCTTTTGTAATTATGACAATAAAATTCACTAAAAATTATTTTCAAGTAGTTTTGCGGTAACATGCCAGTGATACCATTCTAACACAACTGTTAGCACTTAAGCTTTTACTTCACTCCTCTAGGTCCAGTGAATAACATCTTTTGTTTTATAATCCCAAAATAATTTATCTAATTCTATTTATAAAGTAATTCTGCTTCTTTTAGGACCATTTTTAGTCAGATTCTAGTTTTTTCCAGCTCCATGCTTTTCTTCATCCTATGCAGCACTGACAACCCCTCAGTATTTGTAAGAGCAATGCAAACCAAAAAAGGGTCAGAGCCAAACATAAAAGGCCATGTCCTCATCTAAATCCTGATTTATGTCACACATTCCAAAATGTCAGGAGCAAGTCAGATGACTATAGTGAAATCTGCAAGTGACAAACCTTTCTAGCCTTTATAAATCCAGTTCATGTTTATTAATATTACTACAAATCTTAAAGCCTTTGCAATGGCTTTGCTCATAAAATTGTATCTTTATTTACTTTGAAAAGAACCTTTGCACGTCATTCATTCTAATACCCTGTTCAAAGCAAACCAAATATAAAAGTTACATTAGGTTGCTCAGATCTTTGTGCAGTCAAATACTCCAGGCATAGCCTCATAAGTATTGAGTAGAGAAGAATTACTACTTCCCTTGGTCCACTGGATACGTTCCTGCTATCTAGCTCACTAAGCAGTTAACCTTTATTTCCAGGAAGAATGCTGAATGATGGTCAGCTTGTATACTGGGACACCGAGGTCCTATTTTTACACAGCTACTCTCCAACCATTGGTCCCCAGACTTTTTATAAATAAGGTTTTAAATGCACATGCAGGACTTCATATATTTGTCTTGGCTGAACTTGAGCAGTTTCTTGTAGGTCCAGCACTCCAGTTTGCTGAGATCCCTCTGAATGGCAACCCTGTTCTCCAGAATATCAGCAACACTCCCCCACCTCAGTGCAGTGTCACCCATAAACTTGTTAAGGATGCAGATCCTCCCATTGATGATCTTGTTGATGAGGACATTATACTGGTTTTGCCCCATTCTGAGAATAATTCCGTGTCCCGGTTTGAAGTAAAACCGAACCAATTTTGTGTTTTATAATTTTACATTTTAGCTAGGCCTCCTCTAACTCTTTGAAATCAATCGCATTTTGTGGAGAAAACTGCTCGTTCTCAGAATGATAAGACCAATGTTTGTGTTAAATGCCAAGGAATGGTATGCAGAGAGGCCCTTGCTTATACTTATTGCTATAAC
>JAOXJM010000001.1:159350487-159364327 GCA_026413425.1 Tringa solitaria
GTCACTTGAGCGTATTTACAATCCTCCTCGCCAATCTTCCGTTACTTTCCCACATCCACTAACAACCATTGAACTTTTCTGAAATATATAAGTTGCTGATGAATAGTATGCAGTACCTACATTTCCCCTCGGTTCCTCCTGCTGTTGCTCCTACCTTTATGCCTCCTACAAGACAGTGATGCAACCAGGTGAAAAAAAGCTAGCAGGAGAGTCCCTGCATTTTCATATAAGCTTTGAGTCTACTTGTTACCAATCATGGAATATAAAGCAGCTTAAAAGATAATGTGAGCCAAGTCCATGCAGGTACTTAGAAGTACTTACCTTCTAAGTACTTCTGTGGACCTGAGCTTTGGACCCTACATTTGTAGGAATTAATTTTATTACACTGTCTTTATTGTAGCTTAACCATAGTGGCCTGTTCAAGGGACAGTCTGTATCATGAAACTCTGCTGTATCCTGACTTACTAAAATCTCATTCATTCACAAAGCTGGGATAGTCGTGAAAGAACATCTGATTGGAATAAGGACTTGAAATTCATCCTTCTATGTCAATAGGAAAACAAACAAAATAACAAACAAAAAAAAATAGCCAGAAATTTATTTTTATTTTTTCAGTAATTTATTAATAAAATGTTCCAACAGGAGACACTGCAGAAGTGCAACCTTTTGGTTTTGATTCAAAGAACTTCCACAATAAATGTTTTCTGTCATTTCTCTTTATAGGTCCATGCACTTTCACTGTAAGTTATCATGTGCTATGATAACAAAATGGAATTATGTGTTCAAAACAACAGATGAAAATCATTATATCAGTAAATTTTTTAATAAGTCATTGGATTGACTTTTAATAATAATTCATATAACTTACTATGGAGTTCAGCTGTTTTGTAATTTAAATATTAGATTGTTTCTTATTCTCACTTTGCATTTTTATTAATCTGTATTAGAATGTACATTCATTAATTACACAAAAAACATATATATTTTTAAGTAATAGCAAGACAAGAAATACAAATTTGGCAATGTTATTTAGTATAAATTTTTCTTTTTTACTTGACATGGTTTCTATTTTTGGCTATCCAAGAAAAAACAATTATGTTTAAATACCTTACAGCTGGGAAGTGTAGATTGTCATTTCCTACATTATCAATATCTTTTCTTCTTACATGAAGAATGGATAGAGATTCTAAATAGTCCCTAAGTCCATTAGACCTTTTGATCATAATCACAACTGCTTGCCTTCTGCTTTGTCATATTTCTTGTCCAGTCTTTTGGGCTTTGGGTGTAAAATTATTGAATAGATGGACATCAAATGGTACCATTGCATTCTGGCTGGTTAGCTGTTTCAGAGGCTATCCTAACATCTTACAGAATTGATAGTCTCAAGTACTGAAAAGTCTCTGTAAAGGTATGTAAAATGTGAGAGCTTCTGCTCCATTAAAGTTATCAAACCAAAGTCCATTTCAGTTCAAAGGCAATAAAAAGAGGCAGAGAAAAATATAAAAAGAACATAGAGACACAAACCTGACAAGGAGGACAATAGCAAGGACTAAAACTCTTCAGCCACTGATTGATGGGTCATTAAGAAACTACAGACACAGATTAGGAGAGAGATAGACTTGGCTATGTAAGTGATAAGACTGGGGACGCAAGCTGAACATAAGCATTATGAATATTTGAGGTGAACCTACCAGTTCAGAGGTGGGCCAAAAAGTTGGGCTGGAGCACCTCTCCTATGAAGACAGGCTGAGAGAGTTGGGATTGTTCAGCCTGGAGAAGAGAAGGCTCCGGGGAGATCTCATAGCAGCCTTCCAGTACTTAAAGGAAACTACAAGAAAGCTGGAGAGGCACACTTTGGGACAACACCTTTTACAAGTTCATGTAGTGACAGAACAAGGGGTAACGGTTTTAAAATGAAAGAGGGTAGATTTAAATTAGATGTCAGGAAAAATTCTTTAATGGGAGGGTGGTGAGACACTGGAACAGGTTGCCCAGAGTTGTGAGTGCCCCATCCCTGGAAGTGATCAAGGCCAGGTTGGATTGGACTTTGAGCAACCTGGTCTAGTGGAAGTGTCCCTGCCGATGGCAAGTGGGTTGGAATTAGATGATCTTTAAGGTTTCTTCCAACCCAGATAATTTTATGATTATATGACTATGCAAAACACACCTAGAAATGCTTGGCAGGGATCAAAGATATCCACTGTCCATCATCTTTGAAAGGTCATGGAGAATCAGAGAAGTGCATGAGGACTGAAGGAAAGACAATGTCACTCCAGTCTTCAAAAAGGGCATCAAGAAGGACCTAGGAAACTACAGACCTGTCAGCCTCAGATCCCTCCTGGAAAGATGATGAAACAGCTCATTCTGGATGTCATCAGGAGTTTTCAACATGGATTCATCAAGGGGAAATCATGATTCACCGATCTGATAGCTTTCTATGATGGAATGGCTGTCTTGGTAGATGAGGGGAGAACAGTGGATGTTGTCTACCTTGACTTCAGTAAGGCTTTTGACACTGTCTTCCATAAACATCCTCATAGGTAAGCTTGGGAAGTGTGGGACAGAGAAGTGGACAACGAGGTGGATTGAGAGCTGGCTGAATGGCAGAGTTCAGAGGCTACAGAGTCAAGCTGGAGACTTGTAACTAGCGATGATCCCCAGGGGTCTGTACTGGGTCCAGTGTTGTTCAACATATTCATCAATGACCTGGATGAGGGGACAGAGTGCACCCTTGGCAAGTTTGCTGATGACACAAAACTGTGAGGAGTAGCTGACACACCAGAAGGCTGTGCCACTATTCAGTGAGACCTGGACAGGCTAGAGAGTTGGGACGTGAGTAACCTAACAAAGTTCAACAAGGGCAAATGTAGGATCCTGCACCTGGGGAGGAATAATGCCATGCACCCGTATAGGTTAGGGTCTTACCTGCTGGAAAGCATCTCTGCAGAGAGGGACACGGGAAACCTGGTGGACAAGTTGACTATGAGGCAGCAATGTGCCCTTGTGGCCAAGAAGGCCAATGGTATCCTGGCATGCATCAAAAGAAGCATGGCCAGCAAGATAAGGGAGGTGATTCCTGCCCCCCCTGCTCTGCTGTCGTGAGACCTCACCTGAAATACTGTGTCCAGCTCTGGAGCCCTCAGCACAGGAAAGACATGGGTCTTTTGTAGTGAGTCCAGAGGAGGGCCACAAAAATGATCAGGTGGCTGGAACACCTGTCCTGTGACTACAGGCTGACACAGTTGGGGTTGTTCAGCCTGGAGAAGAGAAGGCTCCATAGAGACCTTATTGTGGTCCTCAGTGGCCTCCTTATAAGGAGGCTTATAAGAAAAATGGGGACAAAATTTTTAGCAGGGCCTGTTACAATAGGACAAGGGGTAATGGTTTTAAAATAAAAGAGGGTAGATTTAGACTACACATAAGGAAGAGTTTTTTTTTTACAATGAGAGTGCTGAAACACTGGAACAGAGAGGTGGTAGATGCTCCATCCTTGGAAACATTCAAGGTCAGTTTGGATGGGGCTCTGAGCAACCTGATCTTTATCAATGATCTGGATGAGGGGAGCGAGTGTACCCTGCAGATGACACCAAGTTGGGTGACAGTCTTTATCTGCTTGAGGGCAGAAAGGATCTATGGAGGGACCTGGACAGGCTGGATCGATGGACCAAGGCCAATGGTATAAGGTTCAACAAGGCCAAGTGCTGGGTCCTACACTTGGGTCACAACAATACAGGCTTGGGGAAGAGTGGCTGGAAAGTTTTCTGCCCAGCAGAAAAGGACCTGGAGGTATTGGTCGACAGACAGCTAAATATGAGGCAGCAGTGTGCACAGGTGACAAAGAAGGCCAAGAGCATCCTGGCGTGTATCAGAAATAGTGTGGCCAGCAGGACTAGGGAAGTGATTGTCCCCATGTACACAACACTGGTGAGGCCACACCTTGAATACTGTGTTTAGTTTTGGGCCTCTCACTACAAAAAAGACATTGAGGAATTGGACCTTGTCCAAAGAAGGACAACAAAGCTGGTGAGGGGTCTAGAGCCTTATGAGGAGCAACTGAAGGAAATGGGGCTGTTTAGTCTGGAGAAAGCAGGGTCAGGTGAGACTTTATTGCTCTCTACAACTACCTGAAAGGAGGTTTTAGCGAGGTGGATGTTGGTCTCTTCTCCCAAGTAACAAGTGATAGGACGAGAAGAAACAGTCTCAAATTGCACCAAGAGAGATTTAGATTGGATATTAGGAAAAAAATTCTTCACTAAAAGGGTTGTTAAGAACAGACTGCCCGGGGAAGTGGTTTACCTACCGTCCCTGGAGGTATTTTAAAGACACGTAAATGTGATGCTTAGGAACATGGTTTAATGATGGATTTGGCAGTAGGTCAATGGTTGGTCTCAATGATCTTAAGGTGTCTTTTTCCACCCAAATGATTCTATGATTCTATGAATAGAGAGTCCCTGTCTGAGGAACAAGGACTGCTTGGAAGGGACCAATGTATCTGACAGTGTGGGACAGGAGTACATTTGGAAATAGGATTGCTAACGTGGTGAAGAGGGCTTTAATTAAGTTACACTGAGGAAAGGTTCTCATAATTTAAGAGCAGTGAAGGCATGCCAGGCTATGAGGAAGTCCACTGCAAATAAAATATGAAAATAAAATAAAAATAAACCAAACCACAATAATCATCCATCTACAAACTAAAGGAGATGGAAGCTGTCAGACAAATAAAAAAGCGTGTTCCTGAGGTATGACCTGTTCAGCATCCAATTATAAAGACCTACTTTATATATAAAACTAACTAAGAAAAAAATCTCAAGCAAATAGATATATGGCATTTTGTTTTGGTTTCATTCTCTCACAGTGATAAGAACACGAAAAGCGGAAAAAAAACCCCCAGACACTTGTATGTGAAGACAATTCTGTTATAAATACTACTCTGAAATATGACACCACTAGTATTCAGAGTATGTATACAATCTAAAGGAAACAGCTCTCAAAATAAGCAGTTGAAAATACAGCTACCTGTCCATGCAGTGGAGAGGACTAGGAACAATTCAGACTGAGCCTTTATTACTAACCCTTATTGTCTGGGAGATAAAAGTGCTAGGTGAGATATTTTTATCTTTCTGAAAGGACTTAATTTTCCAGAGTACCTACCATATATCTGAGCAGATAATGAAGTGTAATGAAGAAAATCAAATTGAATGCTTACTGAGGAGAATCAAAGAATAAATCTGGTTTTCAAAGTAAGAACTAATACTTCCTTCCCTTTTCCTTGTCAAGAAAAAATTGATCAAATCTAAGACTTAAAATGTATTTAAAATAAGTAAACTCCTCTACCATCACTTCTGTGATTTTAATTAACAAATTGGAATATAATAGAGTTCTCTGAGGGGAAAAATAAAGCACATCTTTTTTACATTTTTTTTACAAGGCCTATGTGATTTATGTATCTCCCTTCAAGATATACAATATTCTTCTTTCAGATGGTAAAGATAAATTTATTTCACTATCCAACTACAAAACTGTTAATATTTTCATGCTTCTAATCAGTTTTTCGTGACATTTCAGAAATGTATGGGATAATCCTTAATATCAGGTTGTATTACATATACAGAACACTCTTTAAGATAGCTGGTTAGCAATTCCTCTGAAAAAAAAACCTAAGTCCAAATTTTTTAGATGCTTTCCCTCAAAATAAATCTTTGCATTTGCTGCCCATGGCTTGGATGGGAGTACCCTCCGCTGGGTTAAAAACTGGCTGGAGGGCCGGGCCCAGAGAGTGGTGGTGAATGGAGTCAAATCCAGTTGGTGTCCAGTCACGAGTGGGGTCCCCCAGGGTTCGGTACTGGGACCCGTTCTCTTCAACATCTTTATCAATAATCTGGATGAGGGGATCGAGTGCACCCTCAGTAAGTTTGCAGATGACACTAAGTTGGGCGGGAGTGGGGGGGTGTTGGTCTCTTCTCCCAAGTCACAGGCAATGGCACAAGAGGAAATGGCCTCAAGTTGTGTGAAGGGAGGTTCAGGCACTATCCCTGGAGGTATTCAAAAGATGGGTTGACATAGTGCTTAGTGACATGGTTAAGTGATGTTTTCTTGTTGGTTTTCTGTTTGTTTGTTTGGTTGGTTTTTTATTAGAGTTAGGTTGATGGTTGTACTAGATGGTCTTAAAGGTCCCTTCCAACCTAGACAATTGTATGATTCTATGATTCTATGAAAGATCATAAAAATAATTATAAATAAGCCAGAGCAAACATGAGATTACTACTTGAGGAGAACTGCAGTTGATTTTTCTTTCTTATTGTTAATGAACAGATGTTTGACACCCTAAAAAGACCAACCTAGTTGTTACTGATTTGTATGCCTGTTGGTAGCCTCAGGAAAGTGACCAGGGCAAACTGAACACAGTGAGTGAACTTCCTTTTACATCTTGCCTGCAATCACTCTGATTTAGTGTCAGATAAATTGTCAGGATGAACTGGAGAAATCTAGTACTCGTGGGTGATATATACCATGTGAATAAAAGACTTCAGTCCTTAGAGTCCCAAAAACGTCACAGAATTTAAATAAAACAAAGCCTACATGACTTTTATTTCATGTATATACATATGTAAGCCTAACATAATTGCTTGGTAACAGTGGATGACTCCTCTTTCATTATTTTTTTTTTTTAAATTGCAGTGGAAAGCAATAGCATCTATGAAATGTTATACGTATATGTTTCTTATATTTCTATGTTTTTACACAGACACAAAATAAATGGATATGGCTGAAAATTTTCATAGCCTTTATGGGAAATAGTAATTCTGTCAGTAAATCACACATATTCCATTAAAAGTGTCCTAGGAAAGTTTAGCTGTGATTATTTTCAGTGTTATTAGAATAAAATTAACTTTGTTCATGTTTGTAAACTGCCTACAATCATATTTTTCATGAAATTAGTCTGATAGTACCTTTAGTAACTTGGATAAACTTGATGACTTGATCAGTTAATATCTTTCCAAATCTTTAATGAGTTTTCTAAGCAATTCTATAGCAATAATATATTTTATATTCTTTTCCGTGCATTTATTAGTTCTTTGGGCTGCCTTTAGCTGCTAAAAATCTTTAGGGACCTATTCATGAAATGTCTAGATCTAAAGAGGAGTGTGAAAAGTATTGATGGAGCACAGACATTATTACATAATTAAATTGCTATACTGCTGTTGAATTAGATGAGATTCAGTTTTTCCACAATTTATGAAATAGTTCTGAAGTTGATAACACTAAAAGACAAGACAAAAGAAACAAGGAAAACTTTAATAACCAAGACTCAAATACTAAAGAATATCAGCAATAGCACCATGCAAACATAAGAAATGTAATAAAAAAGAGAATATAATAGTCTTAAATTTAAAAAGGGGCGTGCTTCATTCTATGGATGAGATTGTAGTTCTCCTTACCTCATTTTAACTATAAAAACCATAAACATGTTTTTCTATGTCTCAGAAAATACACATGGGTAACAAAGGATTTTGCACTCTGAACTATAATATCTGTAGTACCATCAAAACCAGTTGTGTTTTACTGTCAGAATATAAGTCCAATTACTTCATTCTTATTCTCCTTCACATCGTATACATAAGGTTTTGTGCTATACATAGAAACCTGTCAAAAAACATTAAAAGTATAAAATATAATTTATGATGGTGTGTTTAATATCTTTTTAATATTTATTATGAAAAATTCTTTAATTAAAAGCTAAGACTGACAATTTTTCTCTTTTCTGAAACACCACTTATTTTATAGGATAGAGAGGGTTGAGTTATTATACATTAGCACTTTGTTTTATTTACTGTTAAGTCTGTATGCCCTTGACTGCACAGAACACAAACACTGTTTAAAGGTAGAATTAGTAATTTACTCCTGAGATTTTGTATTGTATTGGGCTGTATTGATTAAGCAAGAATATGAATTTACATCTGATGTGACAATAACGATAAATATAATAATAGGTAAATAATAAGAATTTTAAGAAAGAATGTGTGAAAGAGGGAAACAGATTTATGCAATTTGTTTCCTCAACTAATTTTACATTAAATTCTCCTTGAAACTAGAGTGTTTTCAACTTTCAGAAATGTAAATTTCTTTCTAAAGAAGAATTATCAAAAATAAAGTTAGAAAATCACAGAATAAGAAAATCACAGAACAGTTGGGTTTGGAAGGGACCTCTGGAGGTCATCAGGTCCAACCCCCATGTTCATGTACAGCCACCTATAGCAGGTTGCCCAGGGCCATATCCAGATAGCTTTTGAGTATCTCAAAGGAGGGAGACTCCACAGCCTCCTTGGGCAATCTGTGCCAGTGCTTGGTCATCCTCACAGCAAAAAGGTTTTCCTTATGTTCTAAGGCAGCTTTCTGGTTTCAGTTTGTGCCCATTGCCTCTGGTCCTGCTACTGGCCACCACTGAAAAAAATCTTGCTTCATCCTTTTTGCCCCCTCCCTTCAGGTATTTATATACATTAGTAAGATCCCTATGAGACTTCTTTTCTCCAGGGTAAACTGTCCCAGGCCTCTCAGCCTTTGCTCATACGTGACCTTCTCCTGATCCTTTGTCATATTTGTGGCCCTTCACTGGACTCTCTCTAGTATGTCCATGTCTTGCTTGTACTGGGGACCCCAGAAAACGACACAGTACTCCAGGTGTGGCCTCATCAGTGCTGAGTAGAGGGGGAGAACCATCTCTCTCAACCTGCTGGCAACACTTCTCCTAATGCAGCCCAGAATAGTGTTAGCCTTCTTTGTGGCAAGGGCACATTGTTGGCTCATGTTCAACTTTGTGATCACCAGGAGTCCCAGGTCCTTTTCTGTAAAGATGCTTTCTAGCAGATTGGCCCCCATCATACGGTGCTGCCTGGCATTATTCCTCTCCAGATGCAGGACTTTGAACTTTCTTTTGTTGAACTGCATGGGGTTCCTTTCAGTCCTTTTCTCCAGCCTGTGGAGGTCCCTCTGGATGGCAATACCATCCTCTGGCTTATCAGTCACTCCTCCAGGTCTGGCATCATCTGCAAACTTGCTGAAAATACACTCTGCCCCATGATCCAGGTTACTAACGAAAATGTTAAACAAGACTGGACCCATTACTGACCCTGGGTACTGACTGACTGGGGTACACTGCTAGCCTCCAACTAGACCTCTTGTCCAAGACAGATAGATGGGACTGAATCTATCAATGCATCTCAATGTCCAGCCCATACTTCATCAGCTTCTCTATGAAGATCTTATGGGAGACAGTGTTGAAAGCTTTAATCTAGGTAGACAATAGCCACTATCCTCTCTCCTCGCCTACTATGCCAGCCATTTCATCAAAAAAGTTTATCAAGTTTGTCAAACACGGCTTCTCCTTGGTGAATTCATGCTGACTAGTCCTCATTACCTTCTTGTTCTTCAAGTAATACTCATAAAAATATCACAAAACACTGGTAGCATAGAAATGTTATAGAAACATTTTGTATGGTATTCTGACACAAAGATCAATCTGTTTATGTATTTATCTATCTGCACATCTAACACCATACTCTTATCTATATTATAAATAAATTATAACTATACAGGATTGTTCTCTTTCTAGGATCTGGCCTCTCTCAATGAGACCAACTTGGAATATTTTTAGCAACTGAGGATGTAACCAATTTTTCAAAGGAATAACAAACATATTTTCATATTTAATTTTATTTTTACATATCTTTCACATGTATCCCTTGTAGAAAAGCCTTTTTATCAAGTAATTACATTGTTGGTTGCCTGTTTTCAAAATAGCTTTTTTTTTTAAAACCATTTACTGTAACTCAAGATATTACATTAAGATATGTACTTGTGTGCAGCTCAGAAGTAGTAACATGTCCCCTTGTGTGGAATAAAGATCCCATCTAGTCGATACACCTGTGTTTTGAGCAATTCCAAGCAATATTTATTCTCTTAAGTTGCTGCTCTACAGAGTGATGCCGCTGTCTTTTTTACTGTACAAAATCTTTTTTGACTACAACCTCTCCCTTTTGGCATTTTTTGCAAATTATCTCTGTTTCCTGAAAATAAAGATATCCACAGATGAGATATTGGTAAGACATAGAATTGCTTATGTTATTTGGCATTTGCAAACTTCTCTTCACAATTTTCAGGTTTGTTTTTAATTCTTCCTATTCGTCTGATGACTGCAAACCCAGTACACTCGGAAATCACATAGTTTTACCTTTACGTATTTTACCTTAAATCTGTCTTGATGCTTTTGTCTTGCAGACTGGCAAATATAATCAGCTTTTTGTTTTATATTCAAAACCTTTTAAAGTCTCTTTTCTTATTTTAATCCAATCTTTTCTACAGCCTGATTTTGGCAAAGTGAGCACATGCTCTCCAGAATTTAATGTTTGACTCAGTTTCATCAGATTCTACTAAAAATTATTCTCTCTTTCAAATTCTTGACATTTTAAAGTGATGTTTTTCAGATTTTGTGTTCCTACTATCATCTTTAACTTTCAAACTTCATTACGACTGGTATATAAATGGCTTTTCCTTCAATTTGCTTTAGGTTTTTAAGCAAGTCTGATCAATAAATAGAGATATTTTTTAAAAGTGCTATTTTCCTCATTGTTCTTTTTAGCACTTCTGCTTGCAATTACAGAAAGACAAAAATTTATCCTGGAAATTGTAGCAACATTTCCAGAAGCATATGTGCATTTTTTCATCTGCTGTTTTCACTCACTCACCTTTCTTAGCTATTCTTGTCTTCTTCAGTTTCTTCCTGCCCTCCTAATGGCATGTGACATTTATATGATAATTTTTGAGCATCTGAACTACAAAGGCTACCACTGCACTAAAAATGCAAGTAGCAAACGTTTATATAGCATGTCTGTAAGACAAGTGGCAAACAGTGCCTAAATTGTACTTCTGTGAAAAAACCACTAGACCCTACTTCAAGGATAAGCCATCAACTTAGTAATTAAAATCATTGCACACAATAAGCAGTTTCATATTTGAGCTTTTCTCAGCCTCAGGGAATATTAAGATACTTCACCAAAATGCACTGACTCTTAATATATATGATGGGGTGGTTCTTCTTTGCAAAGGTTTTCCCTTCCACTTGGTTCAGACATAACCTCCGTGCCTAGAAAAAAAGCAGCCTAATGTAGCAGTCGCTATTCAAAACACTCCACCAATATCATTCCTGTTCTTCGAGAATTTTAACAGGGCATCTTTTTCCTCTGCCTTAATTTATATGAGTTTTGATATAAAATTAGATGCTGACTACAAAAATCATCCGATGACTAGCCAGTCATTGGTGGCTCAGTACTCAAAGTGGTAATGAATATGAATCTTGAGGGATCTTACTTGAGGAATTCAAACTCCTTGGTTTCTAAACACACAGGAATCATACATTTAAAGACTTAATATTTTGTCAAAATGTGGCATATTTCACAGAGACTAGAGAACACTTACGTCTGAAAAAAATGCCACTCTTTTAAAGACACTTCAAATAAGAAGGATGTCAGATCACGGCCAAGGTTGTCAGTTCAGTTTTCTGTTTTCTTTCCTTATTATTAATTCTCTTTTTGCTAACAACAATGACATTTCCTCAGGGTTTTTTCTCAGAAACAGATGTACCTTTCTTTATTAAATTTTCCTCCTTTCATTCCCTCTCCTACAAATTAAAGCACAGAAAGAAACAAAAGGCCACTTATTGAGAGACATTTGTCTTGAAGGTTTTCAAATCTGATGGATAGTTTTAAAGTCATAAGACTGTAAAAATCGTCTTAACATGACAAAAACATGGAAAATCTAGTAACAGTCAGCATTATCAACCCTGAAAAAAAAAATTAAAAAATTAGGCACAACACAAATTAAGAATTTAATTTTAAAAAAATTCCTCGCTTTCATAGGGAAAAAAAGGGAAAAAAGGAAGACCTGGGAAACTACAGACTGATCAGTCTCATCTCTGTGCCTGGCAAGATCATGGAGCAGATCTTCCTGAAAACTCCTCTAAGGCAAATGGAAAATAAGGAGGTGCTTGGTGACAGCCAAAATGGCTTCACTAAGGGCAAATTGTGCCTGACATATTTGGTGGCCTTCTTTGACAGGGTTACAACGTTGACAGATAAGGGAAGAGCAGCTGATATCATCAGCCTCGACTTGTTCAAAGCATTTGACAATGTCCCCCACAACATCCTTGTGTCTAAATTGGAGAGAGGTAGATTTGATGGATGTACCATTTGGTGGATAAGGAGTTGGCTGGATGGTCACACGCAAAGAGTTGTGGTCAATGGCTTGATATCCAAGTGGAAACCAGGGACAAGTGGCATTCCTCAGAGGTCATCTGAGGTCATCTAAAATATCATCGAGTTCCAAGCCCTGTGCCATGGGCAGGGACACCTCCCACTAGACAAGGTTGCACAAAGCTCCATCCCAGCTGGCCTTGAACACCTCTAGGGATGGGTGTTCACATGGATGTGTGCCACATGGATGACATCCACAACTTCCCTGGGCAACCTGTTCCAGTGCCTCACCACCCTTGGGTGGTGTTGGGTGGGTGTTGAAACTTGATGACTTCTAAGATCCCTTCCAACTCTTACCATTCTATGCTTCTATGATTCTGTGACCAGCTACAGAGGTGAGGTTGACTGGTCCTCCTTCTTACCCTTCTTTAAAGCATGTGATGTTTTCCCTTTTCCAATCATTGAGGACTTTGCCTAACTGACATGACTTTTCAAATATGATGGAGAGTGGCTTGGCAACTACATCTGCCAGTTCCCTCAGGACCCTGGGATGCATCTCATGAGGTCCTATGAACATATGTATGTACCATGAACTAGTATATGCTTATCAAGCAAATACATTATTTAAAAAAAACCCCCACAAATAAATAAAACTAAATATTCAAAAAGTAACTATTAAAAAAATAACTATTTCACTGAAGCTTGATAACCAGCATCATATAGGAATCCACCTAGTATTAGAAAATACAGTGTTAATAACTGTAAAACTCAATGTAACCCTTGTACAGTATAATAAAAAGAGTTTGATTTCACACTGAAAATACTAAGCAGTGACAAACCACTGAAAGGAGTTCTCATTTATTCATTCTTGCCAGATAGTCATGGATATTAGTAACCTATTACAGGCCTTGGCCTCTTCAAAGTAACAGGACTGCAAGAACTTGGGAAGTATATTGTCTAGGGTTGAATTGGGAACAGTAGAACATTAGGAGAATTAACTTGTAATTTGGTTTATGTGGATGAATAAGGTGCAACGGCACTGTAAAGAGATAACAGACAACCAGTGGTGTATTCTAGTGAGGTACATAAGAAAGTAAGAGTGTGATGAGAGGACTATGGGTTTTAAAGCCTTAAGAACAAAGGAGAAACAGGTAGCACATATTAAATGCAAGATAACAGTTAGGAAAATACCTGTACTTTTGTGGAAATGGACAGAGAAAATATGTAGCTTGCTGTTCCTAGGATACAATCTTTAGTAACACATGTAATTGTTTGTGCTTTTATATCCTGCTATGCCATCCTGAAATACCATACTTCACAAAAAACTTGAAGAAACAAATATCCTAAACCCCAAGTATACCATACAAGAACAACAACTAACTTGTCATGCTTGTAGATGTTTCCTAAGGTTTTTGGAAAGTGTGTGTGTGAAATTTGCCTTAAGATTAAAATAACCCACATGGCTGAATTCTGTAATTGTGTATCTGTCCTGGTTTGAGGTAAAACAGAACTACTTTCTGTTCAGTAATTTTACTTTTTTAGCTGGGCCTCTTCTAACTAACTAAGCTCTGAAATTAACAGCATATTGTTCAGAA
>JAOXJM010000001.1:159440311-159454251 GCA_026413425.1 Tringa solitaria
AGATATCAGGAAGAATTATTTTACTGAGAGAGTGGTCAGGCACTGGAACAGCCTGTCCAGGGAGGTAGTAGAGTCACCATTCCTGGAGGTATTTAAGAAACGTGTAGACATGGCATTTCAGGGCATGCTCTAATGCCCATGATTGTTGGATTTTATCTGTCTGTGGGTGTGGTGTGTGTTGTTAGGTTTTGTTTTTTGTTTTTTTTTTTGTTTGTTTCGTTTGGGTTTTTTTGTGGTTAGACTCAAGGATCTCCAAGGTCCCTTCCAACCATGAAGATTCTGTGATTCTGTGAAAGCCCCTAAATTTAAGTGCCTAATTAAAATAAACATTAATTTTTAAATTTTTTAAAATGAAAATCGGTAAGAAAACACAAGATGTTTTCTTACTCTATTCTTTACTCTAATTTCCTTTTGAAACAAACCCAATCAACAATCAACTAAGGTTACACGTCACTCTAAGTATATCTAGTATGTATAGTTTATTATAGGTAAATTTTGTTAAATATAATATTTTGTGTGGACTTATTTAACTGGATGATATCCCTTAAATTTCCCTCGTCCCTGCCTAACACAATTAAGGATCTATAAAAGATAAAGAAAACAAACAGTTTTGATTTTCTGTGCCTCTGCTAGAGGCTTCTGGTAATTGTTAAGTACTTTATATAATAGTCTTTAATTATAAACTATGACAGGTGAAATAGTATTCTAGATGAAATTGCTATATTAAAATCAAAGAACAGTATGTATGTTACATTCAGTTTTCATTCTTTATACATGGTGACTGTTATTGCCAGTACAAGTTCTATATGTTGAATGTTATACTGACATAATAGAGAGTAACATGAAGGTTGTTTGGGTACCATTGACTAATATTCACTACAGGCACTAGATCTGCTAATATAATTCAGTAATAAAAGGCTTGTGTTGACCAAATCTAGAAACCTTTTAAAAAGTAATTTGATTAAATATCTAATAAATATTTAATCAATAATTAAACATTTGAATGTATGTGGTCCTTGGAAGGGTGAATTTTCCTTTTCACTGAGAGTCATTGATCCTGGAGTTGTAGCCTGAAGATCATAGCAGAATAACCAATTCAAGAAACTTAAAATCTTTCAGAATTTTTATTTTAATTATAAATCACTCTTGGTATCTTTTTCAGTATTTCTTCTATAACTAGTTTTGAGCAATAAAAAGAAAGAGAAAGTCAACTGTGTGCAACAACACTCCAAATTAATAGCTGTGGAAAGAAGGTTGAGAGAGTTAGCTTAAATCTTTCCATGCAGTATCTCGCTGCACAGAGGAGTAAAAGGAGAGCTAAGTAGCCAGAGAAAGCCCTAACAATATTTGTCAGAGGTTTGTCTCAGCTAAGTAGCTATAGATACTACTCAGTTTTAATAACAGCAATAGATAACTTAAATTGTCAAATAGTTTTGGTCGCCAAAAATTATTTTGTGATTTATGAAGATCATCTTGTCTTTGGGCTGTTTTCCCCAAGTTTCTTCTTCATAGAAACACTAAATAAAAGCTAATAAATACAATTCCTAATAAATTAAGATATTGCCTTTGCTATCAATTAGTTACAGTACTAAATTACAAGCATAATCTGTGCATAAACAGTGTGTCAAAATCAAATTTTTATTTTTACAGAAAAAAAATGAAGTGGGCAAAAATTAGTGAAATTTAAACCAGAAATACATAATCAGAAGGGGGTTAATTGAGTCTAACATAACTGTTGCTATGACTTTCATATCGTGTCAGAGGTCAGTTAAAATTTAGAAAGAAAAAGAGGCATACAGAAAAAGATGAAATAATTAGGAATAACTAGGTAGTAATAGGATCGAATACTTGTTATCTACATGTTATCTAATTCTATTATATCATATCTACATATGATAAACGTGGAATTTAACTAGCTGTAGTTCTTATGGCATAGGCATATGAATATGGCATAGACATAGGCCTATGAATAATTTTTAAGGATTTGCTGTTACACAAACACAAGTGAAACTTCAGAGTATGGGGGAGTGATGAAATCGAAAGGAAAATGTGTTGATGATTATGGGAGGGTCTGCTTGTGACCTGCCTGTTTCTGTAGGTAGATGAGCTGGGGAAATGTAGGGAGATGTGGGTGGGTTTCTAAGGTTACAGTTAATCAACATTTTACTGCTTTAGTTGTGGTATTAATAGCATTGTGCCTGGCTAGGTGCTTTTGCAACTGCAGCTAAATAATTTGTTCATGTTCAGCATTTTCTGTGAGTTTAAAAATCAGTTTTGGTCAGTCTTGAGTGCATGTTTTGGTTTTGATGGATGTTTTACCTCTTTCTTAAAGCAAAAGAAAAACCCAACCATTTAAAAGAAAATCTGCAGTGTTTGGAATAGTTTTGGGACTTCAGTAAATGTCTGTTTGAAAATAGATGTATACTGAGCAGTGAGTAATGTGACCATTTGAAAAAGGAAACACAAGTAGGTGAGACCAACAATTATATTGTCTAAAGATTTGTTTTTCAGAAGCATATATGATAAAATTATATTAAAGTCTTTCCATTGAGTTTCACATAATTTCATTATGAAATTAATAATTTGGTTTTTCCTTTTTACATAAGAATCTGAAAAAGCCAAACAAAAACCCAAACACTCTGATGTGATTTCACAGATATTCATTGGTGTATAATTAAAAATTGCAAGTGAGGTTTATTCTTTTCTTTTTGTGATTGTGAGGAATATATATAGATTTAAGAAGAGGGTTTGAGGTCAGTTACAAGTATATAGACAGTGGAAGCAATAGTTGTCTAGTAAGCTTCAGTTTTTCAGCTTTTTTTTTTGCTATAAAATATATATTAAAAGTTCTCATATAAAATTGTTCTTTTGCTGAGAAATATGACAAACTATTTAAACATTTTTTTTCATACTGCTGAGTAGCTTTAAATGTAGGAAATATTCCTGTTGAAGTTTGCTATCTCTGTGCCAATAAGTAATGACAAATGCCCATAAAAGTATCATAAAGACCTGTTAAAATAGACAGTGTATTGGAAGTATTTTTGAAAAGCACTGAAACTCTTGTAATGAAAAATCATGCTAGTGCCTTAAAAGTCAAGTTCAAATAGTAATTTAAAAATGTATTTGAGAGGATACATGCTCAATAAATTGCTTCACAGTATGTTTTTAGATATGGTTGCAAATAGTATTATTCAACATACACTAGGGTACTCTGGTAAGCTTTCACCTACTTCTCCAAAAGATGTTTAGCCTCCTGTTCACTCATGAGGGTGTTCCAGTTTCTAAAGGTTTTTCAAATGGCACTAGACAGATTAATTGAGCTTCTAAGCTAAAAATCTTATAGTTATCAGAATTTTCTTTGGATAACCACATAAAGGCAAATAGAATTTTAACACAGAAGACTTTTGTTCTGTTAAATGTAAAGAGAACTTAGGCTGATTAGATTAAATGTAAACATCTAACTGTAGACATCTAAATTTAACTTAAATGAATCACATCTAAATAAACCAAGCTACAGTTGTCATCAAGTTTATTTCATTTATTACAGGTACATAATAGGCAGATAAAATCACTGCATAATTTGGGTTGGAAGGACAGGTCATCTGGTTTGGACAGCTCATGGACAACTTATTTCAGGTTGCCCAGGGCTGTATCCAGTTAAATTCTGAATATCTCCAAGGAGGGACACTCCACAACCTCTCTGTTCGAGTGTTTGACTGCCTTCATTCTTCTTACAATGTATTTTGAATTTACCATGCTGCAGCTTGCCTTTGTTGCTTTTCAACCTGTCATTGTGTACCCCCAAGAAGACTCTACCTTTGTCATGTTATACCTTCACTTTAGGTAGTTGTAGACAACAATAAGATATCCCATCCCTTAGTTTTCTGATTTTGGCAGATAGCTTTCAGCCTTTTCTTTTGTGCTTCAGCCTCCCAGCCACTCTGATCATGTTCCACTGAACTCAGTTCAGTATGGCACTGTCTTTATTATACTAGGGAACCGGATGCTGGATGCAGTACCATAGACCCAGCTACACAAGTGCCAAAGGAGCATTTCCCTCCTCCGCCTGATGGAAGATGATTTTGGTAATACAGCCACGATGTTGTTGGCCTGCTTTGCCAGAAGGGCACACTGCTGTCTCACATTCAGCTTGACCACCAGGATCCTCCATATAATTTTCTGCAAAATTGCCTTCAACTCAGTCAGTTTCCAACCTGTACTACTGTGTATGGTTATTTCAGTCCAGGTGCAGGTTTTTGCACTTGCTTTTGTTGAATAGCATGTGGTTTTTGTCCGCCCTTTCCTACAGCCTGATGAGAAACCTTTGAATAACAGCCTTGCCTTCTGGAGTACCCACTGGTCCCTTCAATTTGGTATCTTCTACAAATTTGCTGAAGGTACAGTCTGTCCCATTACCTAGATGTGTAGTAAACAAGTACTGACCTCAACACATACCACTGGTAATCAGCCACCAGTTAGACATGGTAATGTTAATCACAACCTTTTGATCTCAATGATACCAATACTTTTCCTCTCACCTTCTAGCCTAACTATCCAGGATACATATCACTAATTTTGCAAGAAATATATTAGATGTCAATAGACTTGATGAAAAAGTAAACAGTGACATTGCTCTCTCACCATGCATAAAGCCAGTATTTCATTATTGAATGTGATCACATATGATTGTATCTACATACTGATATGTTCTGTATTTGCATACGTGTATGACGTTGCCGTGGAATCCATTTATGAGCACATAAAGGACAAGAAGATGTAGAATAGCCAGCAAGGGTTTAATAACATCAAATCATGTTTGAATTATTGTTTTTTTTTATGATGAAATGACTATATCGATGGTGGAACAGTGGTAGATGTAATATATTTTGACTTTTGGCAGGCTTTTGACATAATATCCTTCTGAGCTTAAAGTACAGAAATCAATAAGTCCATGTCCAGTTGGCACTGGGAATGAGTGGAGTACTTGGGCGTTGATACTGCGGGGACATGTTGTTCAATATCTTTATCAACAACTATGGAGACAAAACGTACAGTCAGAAAATCTGTAGACAAACCCAATTTGGAGGTAGCATCTAACATACGTAACAGGGGTTTAACCATGAAATACCTTGATAAACTTAAGGACTGGACCGATGGAAATCTCTTGAAGTTCCTCAAGGAAAAAAAAAAAACATTTTCTGCATCCTAGGTAGAACAACGCCAGATACCAATGCATGCTAAACAACTGGCTGAATGACAGGCCTGCTGAAAAAGACTTGGGAGTAACAATGAATGGATAAAAAAAAACTTCACTTCACAAATTAGGCATACTGTGATTCACTGGGAGAATTGTACCTGGGCAATCAAGAGAAACTATTTTTCTCCACTCAGGCTAGCATAGCTTGCTTCTCCGAGTTCCACAGCAATATAGAAAAAATGGAGGGATTTTGAAAAATGAGACCTATCTTAGAAGGCTTTTTTAGTATGACAAAGAGAAGTCTAAGAGGTGATGTAAAAGCTTCCTACAAGTATTTGAAGGGCCCTTACCAAGACACTGCAGTTCATCTCTTCTGATAGTGTTAGGAGATATAACAAGGGGCACTGGCAATGACATGAGTCTGATCAAGTTCAAAGTATCAGGAAATTTTTTTTCACTAAGAGGTTGCCAAGGCACTGGAACGTGTTACCCAAATTGGTTGTGGGTTCCTCATCCTTGCGTATTTTTATGATTTTCAAGACCTAAGTCTACAGGCAAATTATGTCTTTAGTCTAGATCTTGTCTTAATTTAGAGAGGGGATGGTTTCCTGCCAATAGGAATATGTAGATTACAGATTTTGATCCTCTGGTCATGAAGCAAATATTGGAAGAAATTTAGAAATAATATCTAGAATAGAAGAAGAGACTAGGGCCTACATTTTTCTTCCTCACTTGATAAGCAAATTACTAGCAATATCTCTTTACATTCATTTTAACAAATGTATCTTGAAGTATTAATCACAGTGAAAAAACTTTACTGTTAAGACTGATTTCAACTTGCTCAGCTACTAATCTGGCAACCAGGACACTGTCACAGGATATTTGGGTTTGAATTTTCCCAGGTTCGTGTGGGAACTCAGTACTTCCTGAAAATGTTTTCAGTTGTAAAAAATAAAAAAGAAAAAAAGGTTTCTGTAAAAAGATGCAGCTGAATTAATTTTATGTTATTGCAAGTGCATTAGAAAATTCTAGTAAAAATATTACAAAAAGCCTGAACCTTTCAGCATTATTGGACATCCTCTGAAAATACCAGGCCCTTTGGTGATTTACACAGAAGTACTCAAAATTTACTTCAGTACATCTAAGACTGATGCACTTGGCATTGTCAAAACAGTGGCAAATGTGCAGCAATAAATTTTCCATCCTAAAAAATAATGTGGTACTCATTGGGCTGAAACGCCCATCAGATTAGCAGCTGCTGATGTGTTCCCAGGCTCGCAGCCTGGAATTTGGATGCCTAGATTCAATGTCAATCCAATATTAGGGAAATAAAACATACATTGATTTAGCTACATGTGCTCCAAGAAATAGAGGCCATTCACGGTTCCAGTAAAAATTAAGGGAAAGTAGCAAAATTGAAAGTTGATAAATATATTCACACCATATGTTTTAGCAGTCTAATTTTACACGCCTGTGTCAGCAGCCTAAACTCTGTTCAGTTGCTTGAAAACACTTTCTGGAGGAGTTTTTATGTAGGCTGTTTCTTATGATTATACATGCTCTAACTTCAGTACTTAGATGCAGAATCCTTTTTTCTTATATAAAGGAGACAAATGGCCCCAACAGGAATAGATCAAGGTTTTCAGGCTGTGTCTCTCTAGTTCCCTAGTTACTGGGTTCTATTGTACTTAAGGTTTTCTTCATCTACCTCAGGACTGTTCTTTCTTTTCTTGCATTTCTGTAAGACCAAGAGGACCTGTGTTGAACAAAATAGTTCTGTACATGATGGTGACTATTTACTGAAAAGGAAGTAACTAGAAACACATAGTATCTTGTATTTCTTGCATTTCTTCTGCCTTCCTCCTCACCCACCGTGACTCAAAGAAGCCCCCAGCTGTGGAGACAACCCAGCAGGGACAGGGACAGCAGCAGGAGCAGGTCAAGTCTCTGTCAGGGATAGGGGCAGCCTTTGGCAGTTGGAGCTGTTCCCCACCCCACTCTCAAGTGACTGTCCTCCTCCTGGTAAGAACTGCTGCTTGCCTGGGGGCAACTGCCTGAAAGACCATGGACCTGGGGGAACAAAACAGCCCTTTGTTGGGGTCCCAGGCCAAGGGGGACTGCACCCATCACAGGCATTCCTGTTCTCCTGGCAGCCTTAGGAGTCAGGGTGATACTGTGATGAGTGCAATACCAAGGAGAGGAAATACATACTAGCAAGTTTTATTTTTTAACAAGTCAACTTTATTATTAATGACACTTTGCTGTCCTCAGTAGATGATTCTGGCTTGCAGTAAATTCTCAACTCTAGCATGATAGCATGATCCTTTTAGGCCACAACTGGATTTTGAGTTTAACACTTGCTGCTGTGGTGGATGGGATTCCAGTGTCTACCATCTAGAAGTTGGGATCAGGTCTAGGCAGCTAATGTAGGCACCTGTGTGCAGGGTGGGTGTGTAAGTTGCCATTATCAGCAAAGCTATTAAGGAGAATAAATCAATTTCCTAAACAAAGTGCTCTAAGGCATCCAAGATAGAACATGCACTTCTCAGATACAACACAGGATGACCCGTGTCTTTTTGAAGTGGCAGTTAAATTCAGGTGAGATGTCACCAATCCAAGGTTTCTTCCATAAACAGAACCAGGAACTCACAACATTATACTGAAAATTGCCCAATGGTTAGGATACTTTACAATGTGTCCTCTCCTTCATGGATTTTTGGTGGTTATCAAGGATAGTCTTGCATTGCAGCATTTTGAGGCTGTGGCACCTAAATCAACTGACTTCTACTGAATCATATATTTCCATGAAGCTGTAAGAATGTAAGTGGATTCAAGACTTGCACCAATGCATTTGATTTGACTGAAATCAGCTGAAGCACTAATAAAGCTATTTTGCACAGAGGACAGAAACAAGGTGAGACCTTATGTTTGTTTGGTTTCAATAAATTTTCCCTCTTTGCTGTCAAACACACACAAAAAGTCTTCTGTAAAGGAAGTGTAAGTAAAAAATTGTTTTGGAAAAAAAATAGTGTTATGTTTTATGTGGTCAAGGACTTGAGGAGATGAAAAGACTAAAGAAGATTATTTCTTTATGGTATTGTTTTTGTTCAGAATTCTTTCTTTCTTAGAACCAAAACTAGAAAGAGAAAACTGCCTTTAACCTTATCCTTACAAACCAAACCCATCAAAAAATATCCCAAAATGTTGTACACTAAATTAGCATGCTTTAGAGACACAGAGGAACGTGAGAGGTCTAATTTAAGAAAAAAAAAAAAAAAGAAAATATTTCAAAATACTCTTTACCATTTTAAGACTTTCTGAATTTCTCTTCTCTATAACCGCTAGAAGTAAATCATTGGGAAAAAAGTTGTGCCTGCACTCAGTTGCACTGCAAAAGTCTTGCATGTGCCCATTGATAATAGCATCAGTACAATTCATATGATAGAATGCCAGTGACCACAAATACAGGGATAAAAATAATTCTATATGAAAATAATAAAAAGAGAGACTGTGTTTGTACTATTTGGGGGTTTATTGATCAGGTTCTTTCACACTGATTACAATTATGTTTTTTTTTTTAGTTCAAGAATATTTTTCTGTGAAAGTGCTAATTGTTGTTATCTCTGTAGATAAATGGACAAGCAGAAATAGAACTACTACAGATACAGATGAAAATAGCTTTTATGTTTTTGCTGCCTTACACAAGATGATCAGTATATTCATGGAGCTGCACATCAGTAAAATATGAAACATGAAATATAAATATGCCACTGAGTGTTAGCACTGTATACATAGCAGTCTTTAGAAATTAGAAATTGAGTCAGTTATCTAAATCCAGTGTAATTGATTTAGCTCTATTAATTCAGCTGTGTTTATTTGTTACATTAGAGGAACGTCTGAAACTGTGCTGACCTTCATGGCTGCACAACAATCTTGAATCAGGGAGGGTTTGCAGGATTGAGGTAAAACAATGAAAGACAGAATGAGAACAGGGTGGCTAGTCTTCTATTTTCTATTTGAGTGCGATATCAATGAGGCATTGAGGAAAATATATAGTTGTCACACAGAAAGATGGGATAAATTTAATATAAGGAAGTAAAGATAGGATTGGCATTTGTACTCCATCACCTACAGGTGCCTATATGCCTCAGCACATCCTGTCTGTCTTCTTCCTGCCTCACAAAATTTGATGAGTTTCCTGTGGTTCCTGTAAAATATCTGCAGATACCATACAAATGTTTTGGATATCTTAAGTATCAGAAAGGGCTCTAGGTGATTTAGTCAGCTGAAAAAATTTAGGCAAAATTAAATTATTATGTTTACACAACTGATTCTGCCTGCTCTTAAGATCATGACAGGATTTATTTGCCTGAACAGCAGCACCTAGACTTTTTCTGGACTATCCCACCTGGCTTCCAACTGTCTCTCCAAAATAACACAAACTTGCTGTCATTCTGAACCATATCTACCAGCCTGTACAGATGTTTGGAGGTCCTAAGACATGGCAGCTAGTACTAAATGTCTGCATGTAGGCAAACAAATTGAAACTTTGTTCAGTACAATCAGTGTTTGGGCACTCAGTGTCATCTGAGACATCATATCTCCATTACCTGGGGGCAAATCTCACACAGGACTTATAGGAAACCCACATATTTTCAGAGCAGCATCTCAGTATCAGCGAGGAATACCCTAAGGACTCCTGGAAGGTATTAAATACCTGTGTGTTGAATAGAAACTTGGTACAGTTGTCCATACATAGCATATTGGCAGTGGATGGCAAGGTTTAGGTAGGGGTAGGCTGCAGGGGTGGTCTCTGTAAGAGGCGGCCAAGGGCTTCCCAGATGCAGCCAATTCCAGCTGACTCCAGCAAATCTACTGCATGACACAGCAGGGTCCGTCAGCCAAGCTGGTGGTGCCTTGGGGAAAACGTATTAAAGAAAAGGCAAAACACTGCACAGGCAGTGAGGAAAAAAAAAAAAAGGTGTGAGAAACAACCCTGTGAACATCAAGGTCAGAGAAAAAGAAGAGGGAAGTGTTCCAGTCTCCAGAGCAGATATTCCTCTTCAGCCCATGGAGAGGGCCACAACAGAGGAGATATTCACACTGCAGCTTGTGGAAGGCCTCACACCAGACCAGGTGGAAACTTCCTCAAGGAACTGCCACCTGTCAAGAGCCCATACTGGAGCAGGTTCTCCTGAAAGAAACTGCAGCCTATGGAGACAGGCAGGTATTTCACTGCAGCCACAGGACCCATGCTGGAGCAAGTGTAAACTGAAGGACTGCAGCCTTGTGAAATACCAACAATGGAGAAAGGGAAAACTGGGGAGGATGAAGGAGCAGCAGGAAGGTACAATTATGACCTGAGCCTCAAATTGCACCAGGGGAGGTTTAGATTGGATGTTAGGAAAAACCTTTTCATGGGAAGGATTGTCAATCATTGGAAGAGGCCACCCAGTGAAGTGGTTGAGCCACCCTCCCTGGAGATATTTAAAAGATGCATAATGTAGTGCTTAGGGGAATGGTTTAGTGGTGGACTTGGCAGTTCTAGGTTAACAGTTGGACTTGATGATCTTAAAGGTTCTTTCCTACCTAAACAATTCTATAAGCCTACAATAATTTGTAAGTGATCTCCCTGTTTTTGTCTCAAATGATGAGTTTTTTCATCTTATTTTCTCCCCTTGTCCTGTTGAGCAGGGGGAGGAAGAAAAAAGCTGGGTGAGAGTTTACCACCAAAGCCCACTTTCTGTTCAGTGAGAGAGGCTCCTGCACATACTTCTTACTGTGGTGACCAGGGTCAGGTGACTTCGTTGCTTATGTGGTGGAGGGCACTGCACCTGTGGGGAGGCGTGGAAAGGTCAGGTGACCCAAACTGACCAATGGGGTAGTCAATCCCACTAGCCATGCCCAGTACAAAAGCTGAGGAATCAAAACAAAATGCTCTACTTCAAGAGCTGGTTTTTTGGTGGTTTGGTTTTTCCAATGACTGGTGTCTGATGAGGGCCCCATCAGTTTGTCTACCTTTGATCCTGATCCTTAGTGAAGTTCTGAAATCCAGTTCCTATTTGTCACTGAGTCCAGTCTAGAATTTCCTAAGTACCTACTGATGACGTGTCCCTGGGAGTTCGATACGGTTTTGTATATATTGTATCTACTTCATTATTTCCTTTTTTATTTTATTATTAATTTTTGACTAAAGTAGTTTAGTTTTTTCTAAACTCATAAATCTCTATCTTTCTCTTCTTCCTCCGGAGCAAGAGGTGGGGGAGAACATCTGTTGTCTTGTCATAGGCCAACTTGGCCCAAACTGCAACACTGACCACAATCAACCCACCACCCATAGGAATCTGGAAATGTTTTTATCCAACTATCTTGCATATTAGAGTGTCTCAGTTTGCAGTTGCAACAAATAAAACCTTTTAACTTTGGCTGTATTAGGCACTTTGATAAGCTGTTCACCTATGAAGCCGTACAATTTGACACCTAAATTTAAGCATCTACAGTATGCAAATGTTACCCGATGCAGCTGACAATGGAGAGATATAATTGCATGTGATTCTCCTTGAAATCAGATTTAGTCAGTACAGAAGGGCAATGTGGATGAACATAATGAGAATTTAGAAATTCACCAGACTTCTTAAAAACAATCCTAGGCTTGTGTCCTAGTGACAACTACTCTGCACGTGTATATTCTGAAATTTTATGGCAAAAAGATAGATAAATGTGCATCAATATATATTTTAATAAATAAGACCATTTGTTTTGAAGATTAGATTTGATTTTTTTTTAAACAGTACCAACAGAATTAGGAACAACTCCAATCCAATAAATCTCTAGTCAAAACAGACACACTTTCTTCAGAAACTTTTTTCAAGCTGTCACAATTTAGATAACAAAAGCTAGCCAAGAGAATATATATTACACTTTGAAGATGTCAAATAAAATATTTATAAAAGAAATACTTGTTTTGTAACACATCATAAAGTGATTAAACTCTCCAAATGACTCCTGCTGTATGAAATGCTGCTAAAGAATTCCAGTAGATCAAAAGATAAAATGCAAATATGGACACCATGATTACAGCGATCAGATAAAACAGACATTTTAAACTGTGCAAGAAAAAAAGGATAAGTTCTTGCTCTCATTCCATTTACCCAGAAGAGAAAGTAAGTAATGTCAATACTCAATTTTATTTTTATTAGAAGTAACGTAGAGGTAACTACGCTGTAACATGCTGAAGCCCTGGCCTGCCATGAAAAGAACTTGTTCTTTTAGGACACCGGCTCTGCTTCTGACTTGCAGAGCAGGCTCAGACAGAAAAATGCCTATCTGCTTATAAAGTCTCAGGAGGACTCTGATTAACTTCCCTCTTCTAGTTAAATTTTGGCATATCATTTCATAAAACTGGAATACTAATTAGCTGATACATTGTTTTCTCATTTTGTTTCCTGCCTCTAACTGGTACCAGCTGTATACAAATCCCAGATTAGACAATAACAGAGTAATTTACACATAGGGAAAATTTCTTTATAATCCTACCAGTTAGAAACTGATTTATGCTTTGGAGTATCTTTTTTTTTTATATCTATCCATTTCAGTTATATATGTGAAATATGTGATTTCTCTTGCATAAGGCTTTTTTTACTGATCTGGGGATGTGAATAGGTGAAAAGCTTAATTTATGTTTAAAATTAAAAAAAAATTAATGAGTATCAGTGTCTCACATTGTCTGGCAAAAATCTATATGTGTTTATGATGAGTGGATAGATAACCTGGAAAATAATTAATCTGGTCAGATTCAGTCTGACTAGGATGTTGAATCATTGTTCATCACCACACTAATATGAGCCTACAGCAAGTTTTCTGTAGCAAAAATATCAAATATGTCATTTTCCTAATAAAAAGAGAAATACTAAGCAAAGAAATGGTATACAGCATTGATTAAGTCATTATTTGAGTACCAGATGTCTGTATTTTAAGAAAGCTGTGAAAAATTAAACACAGTTGGGCGGGCCTAAAAATAGAAGCATTATCTTCTTATCAAAAATAACCTTGAAAAAATTTATATATATATAATGTGCACTATATATAGAATAGTTAAAGGATCTATTTATAGTGCATAGGATAGACCTCTGTACAATGAGGTTTCTGTTGAAGGTGGAAGGATCTTTTTTAATTAGCAGGGAAAGCATTAGAAAATATAATGGCCTCCAGCTGAAGGAAGCAGAGTTTGTACTAGAAATAAAATGTAAACCTTCCATAGTGAAAGCAATTAATGCTGGAATAGATATCCTAAAGGCCTGGAAATTTTTCCATGACTTACAATCTTTAAAACAATATTGGATGTCTTTCTAGTACGTTTTAGTTTAACAACAAATTACTGGCTGTCTAGGTGCCGAAAGGTGTCAAATTAGACATAATCATACCCTGTTGCTTTGAAAATCCTCCATTTCCCCCCCTGTTTTATGATCTTAATCCAATATGCATTAAATCAGTCTTGCCACTGTTTTCAGTCTGTTTATGAGCTCTCTGTCTTGTGTCCAGTACAAGTCTTCATTTTACATTTCATAATGCAATCAAAAAGCATTGGTGCAAAAACAATTCTACAACAAGATTCAGAAACATTTTTTGCAGGATCCAATGATTATTGGAAATTACTTCAGATCTTACGGCAATCAGGCATGGACTCCACCGAGTTGTGAGACAAGGACGAAGACGTTTATTGTTTTTCTTTTACAGCATATAT
>JAOXJM010000001.1:159459081-159475524 GCA_026413425.1 Tringa solitaria
GGGTTGAGATAAAGACACTTTAATAGAAACAATAACAGAAAATGAAAAATAACAACAATAATAGTATTATTATAATTATATATTATATGTATTGCAATATGTAATATAGTATATAGGTATATATAATTATTATAATACTTATTATAATGAAAAAATAATAATAATAACAATAATGGTCACTTTTACCACCCAGTGAATTGGCACTGTACCAAGCAGTGATCACAGATTGCTACCCCCTGGCCAACCCCCATTTACATACTGAGTATGATGTCTATAGTATGGAATATTTCATTGGGCATTCCATCATTCTGTCTATTCTTCTACAGGAAGCTGAAAAAAGTTCTTGAATAGTGTAAACAGCACTTATCAAGGACTTAAAACAACAGGTATTATTGACATACCTTTCACAGCAATCCCTAGAAAGAAAATTAACTCTTTCCCAGCTGAAACCAGGACAATCCCTTAACATCCATTAGTACAGTACATTGCACTTTAAATAGAATCAAAGAAATTGACAGAAGTTTTTAAATTATCCAAAAGAACTAGCCCTATAAATTTGGCAGAATAATAAGGTATATAACTGTTGAAATAAAATATCAGAACGTAATCCTGATCAGTATTTTCCAAGCAAGGAAATAATCCACTGCATAATGAAGTTTATGGATATCAAATTGTCATTAACAATTTGAAATCCAAAATAATCCAGGAAAGGAAGAAAGATATGGAGAGCTTAAAGTATTATTCAGCAGCATAAACATAGGAACATAATGCAGTTTTAGGTACTTTAATACATCCCAACTCACTTCCCTCTGCCACTCCAGAAGAGCTAGTCTTCTGCAAAGATTTCAGGTCATTTTATCAACTTTATGATGATATCTTGGGACTCCTGGGGGGACTAAAATGAGAAAACTAGGATATTATGTTTAGGAAACTATATCCAGTCATCAAAGTCTGAGTCTGCAGAGAACACCAAATAGCATTGCCCTGACTGCAGTAGTCAAAAAAACTGTTCAGACAAAGAGAAGCAATATTTCCCAGGAACCAGAAGAGTGTGAGCGACATGGGGAAAAAGGAGGATGGCAGGAATGCTTACTTTAAAGGATTTCTTAATAGCAATAGTTGATAACAGTGCAACTGAAAATGAATGGAACAGTGGCTCTAAACAAACAAACAATTTTTTATATTTGTGTTGAATTTGCAATCAGCTTTAGAAGTCAGTTCAATGCCAAATAAGTGATATTAAAAATTGAATAAAAATGTAGAAGTTTATAGAAATATAGAAAAAAATCCATGAAACATGAGAATTTTGGAGTTGACCTCATATCTGCCAAGAAAACAAAATTGTATGATTGTACTAGCAAGTAATTGGAAATTTGCATCAGTAGTAGGGGAAAAAAATCTAAAAGTGTCCACTACTAAATTAGGAGTTTTGGAAACAATAAATATAGAGGCAATGGATTAAATATATTTAGAAAAGATAAAGCATGTCTTTTGGGAAAATAAGAAGGTCTTAAGAAAGTTGAGAACAGAAAAAGCAGCATTACAGAGGACTTGCAAACGTGCATTAAGAAAAGTTCCTTTAGATCTATGTTGGTATGAGAGTCAGAGAGAGGTATCTCCAAAGTAGGTTCATTCTATTATGTTATTAATGCTGCTGTCATCTAAGTAGATAATATTTTGATCTTGAGGGAGAGAAAAAAATTTAAAGAACTAAAACTGCTAAAGATAAGTAAACAAGAATGTAATTTATTTTGGTGAACAAAGATAACTTGGGAGAACACTTAACACAATGGAACAGAGGAACTCGAAGTAGCTGGGAGATCAGGCTACATGTACTCAGAACTAAAGGTTTACTCTCTGCTTTATCAAAAGAGATCCCTTCCTCAGCTGCTTCTCCCTGAAGTTTTGTGGGATTTTGTGAGCCAGCTTGGTTTGAGTACATGAAGATGATTTATTTTTTTCCGGATCTGGTACCTATACATCAGCGAGTTGAAAGCAATTTGTTATGTTATATATCAGCTCATGTTAAGTTAGTACTCAAATGTTACATGAAAAAAGATTTGTCAGACTCTCTACCTGACTTATCAGCTCTCTACGCTAGCCAGAGTCATCACCTTTTCGAGGGCAGTCTTTATTCACTAAAACGTGTCTGGTTTCTTTTAAATTGGAGAAAGAGATTGTTTTCAGACATTTTTCTTTTTAAATTTGTATTAGCATTTCTATTTCATAAAACATAAATCCAGCACAATCTATTATGGTCAGCAATCTCAGCTAACTACAGGAAGAAACTCTATATTCATCCTATCTGTATTAATTTTTTTATGGCTAAAGGTCTTTTGAATTTCAACTTCTGAATATGTCATTGCTGTTTTAAATCAGCATATGTCTTTTCCTAATTAAATGTATGCCCACTGTTATTGTCTAAGCATTGTTTTCAAATCCTGCTAGGCCCATCTTTTTCAGGTCACTGATGTTTACAAGTGTGATCATATGAAGTTAAATCTTTCATTACGAGTTCTTTGCATATAATATAGAAATGCATTATAAAAAGCGTATAAAAAAGGATGGTGTCTGCTTCTTCTAAGAAGGTTATAATACATTTCAATAATACTTTAGTGATCTGTATTCCCATTCGAATTTTAAAGTTGTACATATATACCCTACTGACATTGTTCCTGATATTGAAACAGGCTCAGACTTGGTAAAACTAGTCTTGCTATGACAGCTTTAGAATCTGATTGTGGTTTTGTTTTGTTAACTATGCTTAGTCAATCTAGCAGAATATGTTTTTATCACTTTTTTTAGAATTTCACGAATGGGTTTTCTCAGTGTAATGCAGAGGTTCTTTCCTATGCTCTCTATGGAATTAAGGAAATGCAGTTTTTTCCCCCAGAAGTCAATCAGGATCACATAAATGAATTAGAGTTCAGTCAAAATTCTGCTGCTTTGCAAAATATAGCAGCACAAACGTTTTAGAGTTCTATATTTAACAGAATATGTGCTGTACCACAGGCTAGTCACTCTCACTTTTGTCCCTGGAAAACAATGCAGCAGGACTTTGTGGAAGCCATTTTGTAGCACATGAATGGGAAGAAGGTGATTTGGAATATCCAGCATGGATTTATCGTCATGCACAACAAGACTGATTGCCTTCTATGTTGAAATGTCTAGATCTGTGCATGAGAGAAGAGCAACATAATTTTTCTACTTTAGCAAGCCATTTGTCATGGTCTCTCACACCATCCTTGCATCCAATTTGTATGGTCCAGATGGATGACCTACCAGATGGGTGAAAAACTGTCTGCATCATCAGGTTCAAAGGATAGAGGTCACTGGAGGCTGGTTACAAATGGAATTCCTTGGTGGTCTATACTGGCATATATCCTGTTTAGTTCCTGTTTATGAAGGGGCTGGAGGAGAAGACAGGAAGCATCAACATCAGATTTGTGGATGATGACACTCTGGAAGTGTAGCTGACTGCCATCTGGAGGACCTAGCCAGAGGAATGGGCCACGGGAACTTTTTGAAATTCAACAAGGACAAGGGCAATTTGAAGAAAGTTATGCAATGTTTGGGCTGGGAACTTAATGCCTGGGACTCAGCTCTGCAGAAAAGTACTTTCTGCAGAGAAATACCACTGCAGAGGTCAGGTCCCACCTCAAGTATTGTGTCCAGTTTTGGGCCCCCTACCAGAAAAAAGACATTGAGGTGTTGGAGCGGATCCAGAGAAGGGCAACAAAGCTGGTGTGGGGTCTGGGAATAAGTTTTATGAGGAGAGACTGAGGGACGTGGGGTTGTTCAGCCTAGAGAAGAGAAGGCTGAGGGGAGACCATATCACACTCTACAACTACCTGAAAGGATGTTCTAAAGAGGCCGGGATCGGTCTCTTCTCCCAAGTCCCAGGAGACAGGACAAGAAAAAATGGCGTGAAGTTGCGCCAGGAGAGGTTCAGATTGGATATTAGGAAAAGTTTTTACACTGAAAGGGTTATTAATCATTGGAATGGGCTGCCCAGAGAAGTGGTTGAGGCACCATCCCTAGAGGTATTTGAAAGACAGGTAGACATAGTATTTAGTGACATGGTTTAGTGATATGTTTTTTTTATCAGAGTTAGGTTGATGGTTGGACTAGATGGTTGTAAAGGTCCCTTCCAGCCTAGACAGTTCTATGATTCTACTTGGAGCTTCCTGGGGACAGCAGGCTCAAAGAAGGTCAGCAGTGTGGCCTGGAAGCAATGAAGGTTAACAACATTTGGTGTTGTATTAAAAAAATCACAGCCAGTTGATCAGTGATTATCCTCTCCTACTCAGCAGTCATCAAACCATGTCTTCATCCAGTTCTGGGGTTTGCAATACGTGAAACACATTGGTAAAGTGGGCAGCTCTAGAGGAGGCCACCAGGGCTGGAGCACTTGCCATGTGAGGAATGGTTGAAAGCCTGGGGTTATTCAGTCTGGGGAAGAGAAGGCCTTGGGGGCACCCATAATCCACATTGTACATATGGATATATTTTGCACTGGTGGACCTTCATCTTGATAAGACAGAAAGGAATGGGATAAGGGTGTTGTGCTATTTGTGTTTCTGTAGTGTAGACATTAAAGCAGTTTCAGTCTGCGTGTGAGCTGTACTATGCTGATAAGATGATAGGAGTCCAGTCAAGGAAATTGTTTTGGCCCGTGATTGGAGTTAAACGTCAGAGACATTTCAGACAAGTCAGTTCTGTAAAACAACTTTCAGAGAAAGACAATTTTTAAAGTTTGGATTAAGAAAAAAATAATTTGGATGTTTTAATATATAGTTTTTGAAAATGTGAACATTTTGTTAAATGTTTGAAAATGGATTTACTATAGGAACATGTCTGTTTTACATATTAGTTTAAACCTTTAGAAAAAAAATTACCAGACAAAACAAATCAACTCATCTCTGTTATGATGATAACAGTAAGTTTTATTTTGACCCAGTGGTTCTTTCCTTGAGTTAATAGCTGACTGGATTTTGTACCACTATGCATAGATGCTGTATAGTTACTGTTGTAGGGAAGACAAGCGACTCAAATCAGTACAGGAGAAGGATTTATGCTAACCAATGCACAACATAAATCCTGCTATTAACATGCTGGAAATGAGAAAGGTCTTATGTCAGCCCCAGATATTTTAAAAAGAAGTGCATTTGAAAGTAAAATACATTCATAAAAGCAAGAGCATACCTGATTTACCATATCACCTGACATTGATTAAAGCTGCATCAGGACAAGCTGTCCATGTATCTTACCCTTTTAACAACTTTTCTAATGTCTGTAACTTTGCAAGCTGTGTAGGTAAACAAGTCTGTCATTAATTCATCTATGATATATTAATCAAGAAAAAAGCACGAAACCACTTATGTTCTCATCATTCAGTTGAAAATTATGTACTAAACAAGAATCTGTTTAGAAATATAATGAATAGTCATGGTAGAAAAACATAACCAGGTTTTTGAAAAAGTGTTTTGTCTTTTTTTTTTTGTTTGACATTTTGAAGAAATATAAAAAATCAGAAGATAAAATTGAATTTATATGTTTGATTGTTTTATTAACTCTTGATGCCAGTGTTGTAAATTGTGATTTATATAGCTTCTTACAGACAATGCTGAGAATTTGTATTATGTGTTAAGGGGGAGTTCATTGACCTCATATGCACAACGAATACCAACAAAGTTTTTATTCTGAGACAGATTTGATAGAAGGCTGGTGAAAACAAAACAGAAAAATAGTTAATCTTGCAATTAAACAAAAAAACAAACAAAAAAAAGTACAGCCAAAAGTATGAAAAGGACTGGTGGATAAATCTTTCTGAAGCAATACTGTAATTTCATTGATACCAAAACACTGGGAAAGTTTCAGAAAATAATAATAAAGCTTGGAATAGAATAATATTATATATAATAATATATATAACATATAAATATAATACATTTAATATATTGTATTTAATATAATATTATATTTAATATAATAATATTTCAATATAATTCAATTTATAATGCTGTATGTATAAAGCTTGATATATATAATATTATATATATAATATATAATACTTTGTATTTCAAATTATAATGCTGTAATAGATATTATATTAGGTGGTATGTGGTATGATGATAGAAAATGAAAACATAACATAATGTCAATCAATATCAATAAAATATAATCTGATAGACTTACATTTTATAGTTTTGATGAGATTAAAAGCTACTTGCTGAAGTTAAAAATATGAAAAAAAAAATAGATCTGCTTGGTGTTTTCCTTAAAAATAAACCTGGAAAAAAATCAAAATTGTATTCACTAAATGGATTATAAATTTAATTGAAATGGGTAGTAATCCCACTTCTGACAGTTCCCTTTTAGCGAAGTTAAGACTGGAGGCAGCCTGGGCTGCAGTGATCATGCACTGATAGAGTTTGCAGTCCTGAGGAATATGGGTCAAGCGAAGGGTAAAGTCAGGGCCCTGAATTTTAGGAAAGCAAAATTCCAGCTCTTCAAGAAATTAGTCAAAAAAAAAACCCTGGGAAACTGCCCTCAGGGACAAGCGAGCAGAACGGAGCTGGCAGATATTTAAGGAACACTTTCCATATTGCTCAAGAGCTCTCGATCCACAGGTATAAGAGATCAGGAAAGGAAGGCAAGGGACCTGCATAACTGAGTCAAGACCTCCTGGTCAAACTGAAGAAGGAAAATGCATAGGCAGGGGAAGAAGGGACAGGTATCCTGGGAAGAGTGCAGGGACACTGCCCAGTTGTGTGGAGATGAGGTCAGGAAGGTCAAAAGTGTAGCTGGAGCTGAACTTGACAAGGGGTGCTAGGAATAATAAGAAGGACTTCCTCAGGTATGTCAGCCAGAAAAGGAAGGTTAAATAAATCATACCCCATTGATGAACAACACGTGCAAACTGGTAACAATGGACGAGGAGAAGGCTGAAGTTATCAACAACCTTTTTGCCTCAGTCTTCACTGGCAAACTCTCTTCCCACATCTCTTAATTGGATGGACCACAAGGCAGGGACTGGAGGAGCAAAGTCTCTGCTAGTGTGGGAGAAGATCAGATTTGTGACCCCCTGCAGAACTAGAACATACAGATGTCTATGGGACCTGATGAGATGCATCCCAGGGCCCTGAGGGAATTGGCTGATATAGTTTCCATACCACTCTCCATCATATCTGAAAACTCATGGCAGTCAGGCAATGACCCCAGTGACTGGAAAAAGGGAAACATTGCACCCATTTTTAAAAAAGGTAGAAAGGAGGACCTGTCAGCCTCACCCCTGTGCCTGAAAAGATCATGGAACAGATCCTCTTAGAAGCTATGCTAATGCACATGGAGGACAGGGAGGTGATTCAAGACAGCCAGCAAGGTTTTATCAAGGGCAAGTCCTGCCTGACCAACCAAGCGGCCTTCAATGATGGAGCGAATACATCAGTGGACACGGGAAGAGCTAGGGATGTCATCTATTTGGACTTCTGTAAGGCTTTTGGCATCGTCCCTCCCAACATCCTTCTCTCTATTTCATATAACATATAGTGAATGACAAAAAAACATTTGAGCATCAATGTTAAAGTTTAGCAACAATATAAAATTGTAACTATTGCTTTTACTGAGAAAGAAAAGGGTAATTTTATTTTGGGGATTTTTTTACCTAGGATCTCTTATGTTCTTGGCACCATGTGACAAACAAAAGTTATCATCAAAATTTCGAAGTAAAGCACACATATTTAAATGAAAGGATAAAATACCACAGATGAAGATGATCCTCTATGAAGTTCTATTTACTTTAAATATTTTTAAAGGTCTGTAAATATTCTCTTTATTTAGGGAAGCCTGCTGGGCCTGGATTCTTTTTCCCAAAATGTAGGAATATAATTAAGGTACTAAATTAGAAAAAATGAATCCAGGCCAGAAATTCAATTTTCATCTTCTAGAAGTCACATCTAAAATTCTGTTACATAGGGGTACAGCATAATAAGTTTATTAATCAGTTCAATCTCTTACCCAACATGAGATTCTTTGTTACTGTGGTTTTTTTTGTTTCCTAAATTTGAGCTGGTTGCATCCACCCAGGTTTCTGTCTCCAGTGATATGATGACTAATCCTTTAAGTTTATCTTCATAGAAAATACATGTTCTTAAGTGCTGTTATGAAATTAAGAACACCCAGAGTCAAAAGAATTTTGTTCAAAGGACCTATGTGATGTTCCTTACACTTATCCAGCCCTCGGTAACTGAGTAAACATATGTGAGCAACCCTGGTGATGTAACTGATTTAGTCAATACTTGTAAAATAATAGAAATATTTGAGAAGAGACTGGAAAAGACCCAAATAAAATCTAGAAAACAGCTCGACTAAACCTTAATTCAAGCTATTTCTGATGTTTCATTTCAGTTAGAGACATATTCTATTTGAAAACTGTTAAAATATATATACTTGCATGTTTATTTTTCTTTAGACCATTCTAACAGTAATATTTGATAATACCAACTTATGACTACATGTACATTTAAAATGCCAAAATTAAACTAAAACAAAGATTGCTATAATATAAAATTCTTTTAAGAGATTATATCAAAATAAAAATGCTATAATGGACAGCTTTGCAGAACAAGGAATATGATTTTAAGATGCCAGAACAACTTTTCTTTTTGCAGTTTGATTTTACTTATAAATTTCTATTCTCTCCTTATGTAACACTAGTAATCACTTATCTATGCAGCTATCACAGCAATCCATGCACTATAATCAGTCCCTCACATATATTTTACTATGTTTAACTTCAGCTCAACAGTTACAGAACTTAAAGCATAAAAAGAGGTACAATTTTAGGTCTGCTTTTCTGATAAAACAAGAATGTTCTCTATCATGTATTCTTAAGAACTTTTTTTGCTACTTAGCACTCTGGTAGATTTAATTTCTCTTTTTTAAAGCCAAAAATTTTTAAGGATGTTTGAGACACTTATCACTGCATCACAATGAATTTTTTTTTTGTCACCTTCCCCCAGATTTGCAATCTGAGTTCTTGTGAAACTAATTTAATCTTTGCTTATGCCTTCTGTAGAGTAGCCATCCAGCTCATAAGGGAAGGGAAAGAGAGCTGTTAAGCAAACTAAATTGCTGAATGAATTACACCTTTTATTTACCCATAGCTATCTACTGAGCCCAAAATAATTTAGATGACTATTAAGATGGTACATATTTAAATTCCCAGAATCACTACTACAAGAAAACTACACACATACACACGCACAAACTCCATCAACAACAACAAAAAAAAAAAGCAAAAAGACAACCAAACAAAAACCAACCTACCAAACAAGTTGGTGGAAAGAAGAGGCTGGTTTTGAGTGTGATTAATTTCATCCTACAGTAGATACCTGAAGTAAAATGAATTGTGCCCTTTAAAAGTCTTTTTCCCTCCATTGACTATAAAAGAGCCTGAATAACTGTATCACATTGACATTGTAGGTTTCTCAGACTTGTAGAGGAGAATCTCATACCAAATATTTTACTGAATGTGGCTTTTAGGCTTTTGCCTACTTGCATTATCTTCCAGAATTACTTCCAGCATTAATTAATAAACAGCAATACATGTCCCCATTTGAAAATCTAGGTGAAAATCTCAGATGAAATTGTTAAATATATCTTTAGAGTAGTAATAGTATAGTTGATCTACATTTGGTGTTTTGTTGTTTTTTTTTTTTCTCATTGTCTGTGCAGAAGCAGATTCTGGAACTTCTGGAAGCTGAACATACATGACTTCTCATGGTCCGTCAGCACTCTGGTTCAGTAACCTAACACATACTGATGGTCAGATCAGACCATCTGGCAAGTCCAATTTAGATGCATGGATTAGACATTTTGGATTCCATTTAGCATTTCTAATTTGGACTCTTCAACAATGTGACTAAAACTAGGTAGCAGGAATCCACCAACAACTTGTTTCAAAATTCTATTGAGAAAATAATCTAATTCTATAGTTACAAGGAAATAAAACCCTGAAAGTAAAACTTATGCTTTATTAGGGCAAAACAGCCTGGGTTTTTCTCTGCTTTTTGTCCCCTTTTTTCCCATCTGAGAAACCAGTTACTGAACTTTCATAAATATGGTAAACTGTGTACATCAGACACACCACCAAAATTACAAATATGTAAACCTCATTTCAGATACAAAGTTTGCTTTTCCTATCTGTCAATAATGTGTTCAGAACATGCTTTCACCATATTCCTTTAACACGAAAGTTGCAGAATGTTTAAGAAAATGAATAAAAAATGAAGGTTAGTTACTGCTCACAGTATATTGCTAAGGTTTCATGCATGCCAATAGATCTCAAGCTTTGGAATTATCTTTCTTATTTTTAGCTTAAAATTCCAAATTATTTTACCTTGACAATACTTTATCTTTAAATATCACTTATTTAATAGGTTATATGAAGGAACAGCAGTAGTCTCAACCTGAATCGCAGTAGGATGCCAAAAACTCTCTTATGGCTCAGAAAGATTGGATTAGCCTTTTCAACATGGTAGTTTATTTTGATTGTTTCATATGTATGCTTAACTATTTGTAAAGGAAAATCTTCTTGTTTTCTGCTGTAATTAATTCTGCTGAGACCTTACATGATTTTGTAGTATGAATTATTACTCTTACAAATACAAAAATTTTTCACCTTTGCAATTTTAATATTCTTTATTTCCTGTACAGATAAATTAAGTGTATTTTTCTCATGAAATAAAAATTACTTAACATTCTTATTTGCATTTTTGTATCAAATTGATAAATAATTTCAGTATTTTTTATGATAAATCCCCAGTGTACCCAAGGAAGATGTTTTAAGTTTCTTCTGTTTTTTTTTTTTAAGGTGAGTTAATTAATGAGTTAAGTTAAACTATACTAGGTTTCATTGCTTTCATTTTAAGAATGTACCCATAAATGCTGTCTGACCTTGATTAACCTAACTTCTTTGCTGAAAGCCTCTATTATGAAAATAATGTACAAATTATGCTTTATTGATTATGTGGTCATTACAGTCCCTAAAAGAGTCTTTTGTACTTTACAGGACTGTTGCATAACAGGTCTTTATATAGCATTATAAGAGAAAACTTAGTTGGCTAATTTTCTCTTGTGAAAAATATTTTTCCCTTTTTTAATCTACATAGAGAAAACAGCAGTTTATACCTTTACAAAAATCTCTTTCAAGGCATCTCTTTTCAAAACACGGAAATTGCTAACTCCATTATTCACTTCTCCATTGTGGACTGACCACTTGGAAGGAAAAAACAATTACTTCTTCTTTATGTAAGTGGTAGAAAGTGGTTTAGAGTGGTAGTTGAGGTCATACAGCTTCAAATGAAATAGTTAGCTACTGGATTGAATGATTCACTTTTAACTGCTCTGCAAAATTACTTGCTGTGATATTTAATGTACAGAAAAACACAGGAGTGATTATTCAGAGATTAACTGCTTTTGTATGTTAAGTAAACAAATCCATTTGCTTCAGTGTTTGAGTAATATTAATTTAAAACATTAGAAGAAAACTCCCTACCCAGTGTTTAAATAACTCATGCAGTATATCAGTTGAAAACAAAAAAAAAGAAGTGGTCTAAATGCACACTGTGTCCTGACCACTGTGAGCAGCTTTGCTGATGAAATGTAGCTGTAGTTCATAAAGGGGGCCAGGACGCCATCCAGAAGGACCTGGACAAGCTCCGGAACTGGGCCCATGTGAACCTCATGAGATTCAACAAGGCCAAGTGTAGGGTCCTGCACCTGAGTATCAGTACAGACTATGGGATGAAGTTATTAAGAGCATCCCTGCTGAGAAGGTCTTGGTAGTACTGGTGGATGAAAAGCTGGATACAAGCTGACAACGTGCGCTTGCAGCCCAGAAGGCCAGTTGTATCCTGAGGTACATGAAAAGAAGCGTGGCCAGCAGGTCAAGGGAGGTGATTCTGCCCCTCTACTCCACTTTGGTGAGATCCTCTCTGGACTACTGCATCTGGCTCTGGAGCCCTCAGCATAGAGAAGACATGGACCTGTAGGGACAGGTCCAGAAGAGGATCATAAAAATGATCAGAGGGTGGGGAGCACCTCTCCTATGATATTGGGAGAGTTGGGGTTGTTTAGCCTAGAGAAGGGAAAGCTGGGGGGAGGGAGGGGACACGACAATTTATTGAGGCCTTTCGGTACTTAAATGGGGGCTACAGGAAAGATGGAGACAAACTTTTTAGCAGAGCCTGTTGTGATAGGGCAAGAGATAATAGTTTTAAACTAAAAGATGGTAAATTTAGGGTGGTGAAACACTGAAACAGATTGCCAAGATAGATGGTAGATGCCCCATGCCTGGAAACATTCAAGGCTGGGTTAGACTGGGCTCTGAGCAACCTGACCTAGTTGAAGTAGCCCCTGCTTATTGCAGGTGGGTTGGACTAGATGGCCTTTAAAGGGCCCTTCCAGTTCAAAAGATTCTATGATTCTTTCATAATAGCAGGTGGACTTATTTTTATTCCTAATAAAATGTCTGGAACTGGAATTCTTTGATGTGTATTTATATATTTAATGGCTATATTCATTTCTTCTTATGAAAACCTGCAGTTAAATGGTTCTTTTACCTCTTGTTTGGTGTTTATCTCCTTTCCCCATGGTGCTAGGCTGAGGCTAGGCCACAGGGATGGCTGGAGAAGGGTAGTTCCTTGTCTCCTTCTCCAAGCTTGCAGTAGGTTCACATGGCAAGGTTTTGGTAGCAGGGGGACTACAGGGGTGTCTTCTGTGAGAAGACACCAGAATCTGTCCCCATGTCAGACAGAGCCAGTTTCAGATGACTCCAAGACAGACTTGCTACTGGAAAAAGCTGAGCCCGTTAGTAACATTGGTAGCACCTCTATGATAACGTATTTAAGAAAGGTTAAAAACTACTGTGCAACAGCAGGTGGAAGAGAAGAGTGAGAAAATATGAGAGAAACAACCCTGCAGACACCAAGGCCAGAGAAGAAAGAGCAGGAGGATGTGCTCCAGGAGGAAGAGCAGATCTTCCCCTGCAGCCTATGGAAAAGACCATAGTGACACAGATTTCCACACTGCAGTCCATGGGGACCCGATGCTTGATCAGTTGGATGTGCCCAGAAGGAAACTGCAGCCCATGGAGAGCCCATGCAGGAGAGCAATATTATTCATTGGCAATAGATTCAGCTGGAGTTGGGGAGCTGAGGTTATTCAGCTTGGGGAAGAGAAGAGTCCAGGGAGACTTTATAGCAGCCTTCCAGTACCTAAAGGGGGCCTACAGGAGAGATGAAGAGGGTCTCTTTATCAGGGAGTGTAATGATACGATGAGGGATACTGATTTTAAACTGAAAGAGGCTAGATTTTGGTTAGATATTAGCAAGAAATTATTTACTCTGAGGGTGGTGAGACAGCAAAACAGGTTGCCCAGGGAAATTGTGGATGCCCCATCCCTGGAAATGTTCAAGGCCAGGTTGGATGGGGCTTTGAGCAACCTAGTGGGTTGCCTAGGTTGCTAGGTTGCAAACCTAGGTCTAGTGGAAGTTCCTGGCCACAGTAGAGGGGCTTGGAATTAGATGATCTTTAAGGTCCCTTCCAACTTTACCTATTGTATGATTCTACAAAACTCAATTGATTTCCCTAAGTCAAATCTGGTTTGCCTCTAATGGTAATTCATGAATAATCTCCCTGTCCTCATCTTGACCCACAAGATTTCCATTGTGTTTTCTCCCTGTTCTGCAAAGGAGGAAAAGTGATAGAGTCAACGATGGGCACCTGATATACATCCACAAAGTTCTTTAAAAAGGGTCCATTTAGTATCTGTCTCTTATATTGACTACCAACAAACCAAAAATTAAACCAATCCAAAACTATTGTACAATGTAATAGTTACTTTTGGAAGTCTGAGATGATTTTTCATCTCTTCACTTTTGGGATCTTATTGCATATAATAATGACAAAAGCACAACCATAAGTTTATGCTTTTTTTTTTCTTTGTGTGAGAATAAACAAAGATGAAAAATTAGCTAATTTTATTGTACAGTGGTCATAAGATGAGAAAAAATATTTCTTTTCTGGTTCTGTGTTATGTATTGCATCATGTGACTCCTAATGGGCTGCCTTGGAGCAAGTAAGTGGGAATTAAAGAACAGCTGAGGCAGCAAGAACTCTGTCATTTATTACAAAAATGACTGAGGGGGCCTCGAGTTGTATGGCAGTGTGTTCTTAACATATTAAAAAGTCGGTCTCTAATTAGCAAGGAACATCATAGGCATATTTGTAAGCATGGTTTTGATTGTTTAACTGAGTCAAGTTCATATACGTAAGGGCTAAGGCCTCCAGCTGGATATATGTTTAATTGAGATGCACTGAACTATAGTCTTTTTGCTTAAAGCAGACTGGTAGATTGACACATCAAGATCAAAGAACAGTAACATTTTAGTATAATTATAATTATCTATTATTATAGTACATGTTTTGGCAAAACCAAAAGGCTCTATCTGTTACTGAATCACTATTAAGCTCTCTTCTGTCAGAAAGGAGTTTTTTTCTCTTCATTGAATATGAAGGTGACAAAGATACCTGTCTATAAGGGTGGCTTCTCCTCCAGGAAATTTGAGGATACTTTGTTGTTAAGCTAAGCTTGCAAGAAGGCTCTCTAGTATCACTGGACCATCCAAAAATGGATCTGTGAGTAATGAATACAAGTCTACATGACTCTGAATTAGATTTTGTTTTTAATGATTAATCATTAGAAGATGGTTAACAGAAAATAAGATCAATATTCTGTCCAGTTCCTCAAACTGCTTTTTCTGTGGAGTATCATTATTGTTTTAATTTACCTGGACTCAAATCTGATGTTTTGCATCCATGTACGTACCTCCCTTAAAGCAGCATGGAGGAAAGCACTAAATAAATCATCAGACAGGCTGAACAAGAATTTAAAATCAGTTCCTGCAGCCCTTGGGAATGAATGGGACAGTGGAAACCATTAATTTTTAACTCTGCCACTATGTATCAACAGCAGATTTTAATGAATTCTTTTCTACTTCTGACTTTTTGGTGTGTTTCTTTCATACACAAGATGAAAACTGTGCCTTTTTTTCAGCATTTATTGAGTTTGCAATTCATCATGTTTACCTCAAAACATCTGAAGCTACCCATTTTGTCATAACTGTTCTTTTAGCTCCCTCTCTATATATCTCCCTCTGGTAGATAAAGGACATTTGGGGGAGGTATTTTCTTTCTCCACTGCCTGTAAGAAGAGACTGGCCTAAGGTACGAACCTTTGCTTTTAGATTGTTAGTGTCAAGATAAGAAAGCCTGTCCCTTCTGAACCCATAGGTGCTACCAACTTTTATTCTGATGATTTGTTAGTGGCATTGTCCTCTGTGATCTTATAATATCAGTATTATCTCAGTGGTCTAAATTGTATGTTGAATGTAATGCTTGACAAATGAAACCATAAACTGAAAACATTATAGCCATTTTAAAGTCCAGTGGAAAGAGCAAGGTTGCTAAAGCTGATGTCTTTTAGAGGTTCCAGCCAAGATAATTACATCTACACTCATTCAGTCTGGAGTTTTGGTGTCTTTTTGTTTTTGTATTTTAGGTTTTTGGTGTCATTTAAAAAAAAAAAAAAAAAGAGAGAAGCCATTCACTTTAGTCCCTAATTTATTCTGGCATATCATGATAAAGGTTTAAAACTGTTGCCATGTTGCAGAGTCTTTTTCATGTTCCGCAATTCTCTTCAGAATCCTCCACCCTCCACATTGAAAGATATTATAAACATTGAATTATCATATTGTATATTGCATTGCATTAAATTAAATATATTTCCACTATTACTGTATTATTGGAGAAAATTACAGAAGAAGGATTGTTAGATGAAAAAAAATTATAAATAAAATATCAGTGGTCCCAACAGTAAAGCAATGCACATTCATCCCAAATAATGTCCCTCCTAACATAGGGAAACTCATAGGATTTTGATTCCAGCAGAAATAAAACAATATTCACACCATGGTACTACTGATTTTACTGCAATTTATACCATATGAAAATCTGATTTAGCAAATTCATCACTGACTTAACTAGACATATCGCATTTAAGAGGCAGCACTCAGATTCTGGAATTAGAACAGAGATCCTACTATGCAAACAAGTACTATTATTTTATGCTGACACTGTGTTATCTATTAGTGTTGTTAATAAAACTAATTGCCTGTACTTTTCCAAATTAGCCAAAATATTTTTTGCCTATTCCTTTTCCATTTTTTTTTTTTTTTTAAATTCTCTGCTTTTGTTTTTGGCAGAATCTTCTATAACATTAATTCCATTATACACCTGTTCAGTTTTATCCATTCACTTCATTTATTATTTGTTTAGGTTTTTTAGCAAAATGGAAAAAGAAAAAAAGGAAATTTTTAT
>JAOXJM010000001.1:159482535-159494431 GCA_026413425.1 Tringa solitaria
GATGATCTCTGAGGTCCCTTCCAACCACCACAATTCTGTGATTCTGTGATTCTGTCTACACTATTACGTTATGTTCTTTAAAGTTTAGTAATGAGAAATCTGAGTTTGAGGTTGTGTCTGTGGGAAGTATTTAATCATAAAACAGATGAATTAACAAATCTGAGGGACAAAAGATTCTGAGGCAAAAATTATGTTTGATTGAGTCAGACTGGTAATAGAAATTTTTAATGTTAACCTGTATAAAAATGTTCCATGATGTGTTATAATTCAGTACAAGCCTGTTCGAGAGTTAATTAGCCTTACATTCCCCCTTCACATCTCCAGAAAAAAAAACAATGCACATGAGAAATTCACACTTGGTTGCTGAGATACTGTAGGGTTTAAAACCAACTCATTAATTCAAATATCTTCATCTGCAAAGTTTTTTTCCAGCACTATTTTCTGACCTACTAACTTTTCTGCAGACCATTTGGTTTTGGAGCATGGAGAATCAGCAGCCATCTCTTGTCAAGTAATTAACAAAGCACTTTAGCATAAATGACATGCCATACTTGCATCATCTACATCCTAATACCTACCTGAACTCTACAAGAAAAGTCTTCCAAGAATTCTCTTCTTGTCATATGCTTCAACACGTATGCTCCAACAAGAAAATTATAGCCATTATAATGTTTATACCAATTCAGAAATTGAGGAATAACTCCTCTTTCCAGCCTTATCTTACTTATCGCAGCTACCTTGTCCTAACCTCTACCATCAACATCTTAACCACATAATGGCACTTATACTGATGCTGATACCAGATAATGACACTTGCTGATACTGAGGATGTTGGCAATATCTAATGTAAGGTTAGCTCTATGGTTTTATCAGTTATAAAACTGTTTTTTAAAATGAAGTTAAAAACAACTGCCATATGAAGGTACTGACTTTAGTACCAGCCCACAGGATTTTCAGTCTAAAGGCTATAAGCTGATATCAAGGAGCTTTACCAGAAGAATTCTGGGGCTTTTCTTTTTGATATCTTACAGTATTCTGAAAACTGCTAACAGGAATTTTACTTTCTTTCTTCTTGTTATTCTGTTGCAGCTAGTCTGTTTATTGTGGTAGTGTTCTGGTTTCTTTATAAAACATCTAGTATGACTTGATTCTGCCACAAATCCTATATTTATTTTATTATATAAAATATATTTTCTATGCTTAAGTTAATATCTTGGGGTGGTTTTTTTTTTCATTTATTTTCTGTATCTTTCCAGCTCGTGTCTCTGAACACCAGTGTAATTTGTTATGAAATTATTGGTTTTATGGATCATTAAAACCAGAGTATTTAGCTCAGCCGTCTCAAATGCATTGTTCAAGGAATATTCCAGGAAGACTGTACCCCCTCACAGCGTGTTATTTTATTGTAAAATGTGGTGAGACTACACTTTTCCTACAGAAGTTCAGAGATAAGAAATTTTGACCAAGGAACTTGATAACATGAGTTTAATGGTCTGTTCAAATTGACAGGTTTCAAAAGCACGTCTTTGCAGTCAGAGGAAGCTCTGAGCGTAGCAGACTAGGCTTTTATATTTTACGAAGCCATTTATGGATCTAAACATTGAATATTTTTACTCTGTTTCGTTTGGCTTGTTTACACATCCTTTTTTCATTTATAGTAGTCAGTTAATAATCTTTCAAATGATCTAAGCAGTCGTAGCCTGGCATTCCAATCCAGGAATGACTTCTCAGTAACTGACTGTAGTATTCAATTTGTTCATACAGTAGTTCGGCATGACCTTTTCAATCTCTAAATGAACAACAGCAGGGTTACTTTTCCAGTGATTTAAATTAACCAGTATAAAAATAGCTGTATGGAGCTGCAATGCTTAGCATAGTAGTTATCAATGTGGCGAGATACTCCACATGCTGACAACACTGTTTTAAAAAGTTATAGCTTCCTTTGGTGACTTTTCCACTAAAGATGTGAAATTATTCAATCACTGAAGGTCAGTGCTTACAGTTACATTTTCAAGTTGAAAAATATATTTGTAAACAGCACAGAGTTTACAAAGACCTGGAAAAGATAACTTTACAGTCAAAGGAAAAAGCCTTCTCAGTTCTGTCAGAACAGAATGTGCAGATATTATTGTCTTTCCTTCCAACTCACATGCCTATCTTATTTTTTCAGTGGAGAATAAATGATTATAATTACCAGACTCTTGAATATTCTCATGTAAATGGAAACCAGTTCCAGAGACTCTAAAGATTAATGTGAAATGAACTTTGAGATCCGGATGAAGTCTACTGTGTGGTATTACATGTTTCCTGCTGATCACTTTCTTTGCAAGATGCTCTCCATTAAAATATAAAAATACGTAAATGCACCAAACTGTAATTGCCAAAACTTTCAAATGAACAAGACTTCAGAATTCAGTTTCACAGCATGGAGTTTTCTACTCCTCTGTGAATTAACTTTGTGATGAGGATAATTCAGTTCTTTGAAATCATCTAGATAACACATACTGAAAAATTCTGAATTCATTCTGGGACATCTACTACATGCTGAAAAATGCTGAAATGGAGTCTTTTCTTAATGGATTGCACTAAAGCAGGACAATTTTAATTCTTAAATGCATTTTTTCTGGGCTATACTGTCCTATTCTCTTTCAGTATTTTCTGTATTGCACATACAAGAAAGTAACGATATAAGGTCAAATAGATACACTTGCTTTTGCTTCATATAGTCTATGGTCATATTATATTTCAAAGGCAGTATTGAATCTGCTTTTCCCAAAGATTTTTAAGGTCAGTCTCACCCCTGAATAAGGTTCTTCTCCACTGAAAGCTGATATAGCTGCATGATAAGGGAGGAAAATGCTTGCAGTATCAGTCCAAGAGAAACATGAAGAGGAGTGGCTCTGCAGATGGGAGAATGGATATGAAGATCCTAGAGATATAACTCTCCTAGGTACATATATACGTGTGTGTGTCTGCATCTGCGTGTATGTATAGGACAGCACATGAATATATATCTTGTATGTATAACTCTCCTATGTTATATCCAGGAGTACTACTGTCTCTTTTTTGGTGTATACCTTGCTACCTGCTACTAATACATCTTTCCTCACTCATCTGCCTCCTTTAAGATGCTACACAACTACAGAGGAAAAGTGATCAAACAGTTCCCCAAGACACAGTGGCTGCATTTGCTCTTTTCCTATATGTGGGGTATGTGAATATAGCTGTACTTTTTCTACACTATCCACTACTAATTAGACACCATAACATTTAAGACAAATCTGCTCTTTTAGATGAAATTTTCACACATGCATCACACAGGGGTGCATGCTTAGTGAGTTTGGGTATTTTGATAATTCTGTAACATACATACAATAAAGAATTTAATGCATCTGTGGTAACTGCAGCTGGAATATCACATGCCATTTTTTGACAGTGAATCTACATAAAGTGGAGGCATTTGAAAAAGAGCTAAGGACCCTGAGGACCACATTTATGCATCTTACAGCTTTTTGAAAATATATTTGAAGTCAATGGAAGTTCAGTGTCTAAATACCTTGGAGAATCTGGGTGTGCAGATTGCCTAAATGATGTCTAAAGTGGCAGCATGATATTAATGATTAAGAATGCTGTAAGTGTGTCATTCCCAAAATAGGGAAAAATGAATCAGGGCATATGATCAATAGCCTTCCTAAGCTTAATGGTTGTGGGGTTAAAAACAGAAATTTTTTTTAAGGACAGGTTTTTAAGTACATTCCTTAAAAAGAAAACAGTGGAAATCTCACCACTTCTAATTGAGATTGAGTGAATAATGATTGAAAAGATACTGTTGAAACAAATTCTGTTTCAGCTGAGTTAATCATGCTGTTGAAAAAGTAATTTTTATTTCTAGCATCATCAAACATTTTGAGGTTATTTTTCTGACAGGGTGCTTGAGTTATTGAAACCTAAGTTACCATTTACATTAGCTCAATAGCACTCTGTTGCAATGTGGTTTTGACCCTGCATGTCTATGGCACTCTTTTTATCTACTGATGTTCCTCAGTTTTAAGTATACAGGAAGTGCAAAACAGACAACTTGCAATCCCTATATGGGGAAAGATAGAACATCGGCAGATTTTATGCACATTTGGATATGCCTAGTGTGCTATGCCACCCCCTAGCATGCATTTAGAGCATTTTTCAGCCACACAAGAGTGGCTGTTTTGGAGAGTTTCCAGAAGCTGAGCTTTGAGTCAAAAAGAGAAGTCTCATTTACAAAGAACCATTCACAGCTGTCAGAAGTTAGCTGTCTGTGGGACTCAAAGTACAGCTGCAGTTTTTCCAGAATACTGACAACTTCTGTGGCAACCAGTGTCTGTTCACTAGTACTGGATTTCTGAAGCTTTATCAGAAAAAAAAGTCTCAGTGCCCTATGCCTGTAATTTCCATTTCTATGTTTTTATTTTTCTTTTATTGTTTTGTATTTCAATAACATACTGCATTTTTTTCTGAAGTTGCAAAATCGTAAGATATCAAGTTTTGAAATAAAATGCATATTATCTTCAGGGTGTTTTTTGTTTTTAAGCTTCCAGAATGAACAGAAAGCAGTAAACTGCTTTTTATTTTCTTTGAGACATATGAAATTGGGTTTGTACCATTTATGAAGAAAAAACAGAAACAATATTTAAACTAAATAGGAGTGATGGGATTGTACACTCCCAGTTTTGCTACAGTCATAAGTATAGTCATATCCTCCTCTTTCTACTTCAGTACGGATGCTGTCTACAATTCCATTTCTCCTCGACACTCTGAATGTTCCTCATTTTTTGTTCATATTAAATATACACAGAAACAAACATTGTGATGTAATGCAGTATAAAGACTTCATTTTCATTTGTGGAATTCCTCTGCAACTGCATTTCTCATGAAAGAGAGCAATAACCTGAGCTGAAATGTTTGTGTTGTGCCACACTTTCTGAACTCTGTTTCTAATCCCCTTCTCTCATTCTGTCTTTGTAAATTTTGCATAATTACAGTAAGAAGTTGAAAAACAATTGGGAACAGAAACTATACTTTCTTATTTCTTCTGAGAAGCGCATAGTATGCATTAGAATGCTATAAAGCTGTATATAGGAAACACTAGCATTTTGTGATGTATATCCCAGAATGTCATCTTAAAGAATATGTCAAATGGTAAAGAACAGGCTAAAAAACCTACATTGAAGCCAGAGAGATCCAATCATAAATTTGACACCAGTCAAGAATTAAAATCAGGGTAGTTTTTATGACCTGTATTTTACATCTAAAGCAGTTTCAAAATTTTCTTTTAACTCAAGTTTGGTGGGTTTTTGTTTTTCTTTTGTTCTTTTTTCTTTCTTTTTCCTTTTTTTCTCCCTCATGAATAAATCTGTTAGTTTTCAGGCTACCACTTTATGTATGAAAATTTTAGGTGTCAGCGCAGAGGGGTCTTGGCCTTGGCCCAACTCTCTTTTCTTTTTTTTTTTTTTCATGTTACTTGGAAATAGCTGAAAGTGTTTGCCAGTTCATAAAAGGGATCACTGTTAAGAAGGAGGCGAGGAAAGAGGGGGAGGACATTAGAAGAATCATGACTTCTCTTTGTTTTGTTATTCCTGATCCACCTTACATGTGTGTTCCTTATTGCTTCTACCTTTATGACCTTCTTGAGGCTGACCATGTAGCATAGAAATGTGGAAGACCCCTGAGGAGTTACAGTGAAGATCCCTCTGCAATCAGTGCTGGGTGTATCAGGCTGTCAAGCTGCTCTCTGTGTGTAGCACAGTAACTGACTGCAACTCAGTGGGGGCCTTTCTAGATGTCCAGTTTCTCCATGTATACTGATTTTATCTTTAAAATATCCCCAATTTCTATACTAATTTCCAGGAAAAAAAATATTGACTGCATTCATGTAGTAGGAAAAGACTTAGAAATACATATACATCTGTACTTTTGATGTTCTTAAAAAAACATTTTTTCAAGTTTCTTTTTCTTCTGCAGTAATAAGCAGATACCACAGGCCAGTGATTTTGGATGTATCTGTGATATCAGTATCACAGACACAGAAGTATTTGTACAAATAAGTCTGTGCCTTGTCATGCAAAGGATTTCTTCAGGATGACAATCTCTTGGATTTGAATATGTTGCCATATTTTGAATAGTGCTGCCTTGCTGTATTAAGCTGTGCATCAGGATGCCACTCAGTGAAAATTATTTTCCGTGTTGCCATTATTTGTTAGTTTTATGCAGTGAGTTTTTTTGTTTGCTTGTTTTTTATGCATTTACTGTGACTTTTCCTCTTCCTTCTTTTTCAAAGTCAGATCCAAATCAAATATTTTAATCATTGACCATTATCAAATCACTCTAGGCATTGTAACATATATATTAATAGGTGAGATGACTTCCATGATGTTTAAAGAAATAGTCAGAAAACACTTGAAAAAGGCTGCAAAAATCAGTAGCCAGAGAGACTCAAAAAAGAAATTTGATATTTTATTTCAAAAGATATCTTAGTAAGTATATTTTTGTCCCATTCCTGAAACAAGGAGAGAAAAGCCATGTCAACAGATGCAGCCGTTACTCTACCCTGTGGAGTCTTTATACCAAATAGCACATTATTGTTGCATTGTCATAATGTTGCCACAGGTTTCTAAGCAGCCTTGAGGCATTCACTTTCTAAACCATTGGGAGATCTTTATGTCATGAAATTTGACATGCCCATTTTGGGTAGAAAAGTACTCAAATGAAGTCACTTTTCATCATCTCAGGACTTGCAAGTTGTCAAAAGACTAGGCTTCCAAAGGGGATATGAAAGAGCAGATATTTGTCATTGTTTGGACTCTATTCCACTTTAGCCACTGTTTACGGAATAAAAGGTGAAATGCTCAGGAAAAAAATAATAATCTTGAAATATTATTGCTGTTTCTTTGTGAACCCATCCTTGTATCCTGTTTTTTAGCACAATAATAAACTGTCACTCAATTACTCTGAAAAGCAGAAAAGGTGATGATGGAAACACTTTTTAGTAGTGCCTGATTAATACAGGGAACTCGTTATAACTTGGAAGTCCTTGAGCAGTATGTTTATGAAGACCCAAGAGTTAAATGTTAGATGGATAATGCAAAAATTCAGAGTTGAACTGTTAAAATAGAGTTTTGGCTTGGAGATGATCAGTGGTATGAGGAGAGAACTGGAAGGACAGAAGCAAGAAAAACTCATGGGTCAAAATAAAGGAGGTTTAATAAATTAAGAGAAACAAAATAAAGCAAAACAAGTGATGCCAGTCTCCAAACAAAACCTACCTTAAAATAACTACCCCTGCTCTAGATCTTCCCTCCTTTCCTCATTTTATTGCTAAGCATGGTGTTATATGGTATTTTGAATACCCCTTTAGTTGATTTGGGACAACTGTCCCAGGTTGCATCAAATATTGTGTGTTAATTTGATATTTTTTTTTCTTTAACCAGTTACAAGACCACTTTTCTTCCCCTTTCTCTTTCTGAAGATAAATATTAAGACTGATTTCCACCTTACCTTCTCCTTTGTAAAAATACAAGGATTACAATTTGCTGTTTAATTTAAAATGCTATTTATAAATTTTTATAAGCTTAATTGTTATCGTACTATGGGACCATGTTATAATCTTGAAAAATGTATATGAGGACATTTACTTATCCAGCTATCCATCAAATTTTCAGGTCACCTGCTGTGATGTGACGAAACACTAAAATCAATACATGAGATTTTCTGAAATGTATGCTGATTTAAGAGGTTAATTTTGTTTTTATCAAAGCTTTTTTCTCTTAGGAAATATTTTATTAGGGATTACTTCTCTGGTTCCAATTTTAGATTTCATATGTCATTTGGAAAGACTTGATTGAGTTACTGATGTTGTTCAAATCATAGAATCATAAGCTCAAAGTAGGTTAAGTCAGAAGGGACCCTTGGAGGTCATTTCTTTGGCCTCCCCACTCAAAGCAGGGCCAGCTTCTAAGTATTCGGTCTTATCAGACTTTTTGTAAACACTGCTATTGACACAATCATCAAGGGAGTAACTGAAAGCTTATTTATATCTATGAAGGAATTTTTGTTGATTTAACTTGACTTTCAATTAGCCCAGAGTCATTGATAAGAAATGGCTTTTGAGTTCCTTTGAAAATCAGCTTGTACTAGTTTTAGTGATTGAGTATTGTATACTGGACACCAGTTGCCCACCAAGCAGTTCTATCACTCCCTCTCCTGAACTGATCAGGGGGAGAGAAAATGTAACAAAAGGCTCATGGGTCGAGATAAGGACAGGGAGAGTACAGTCAACAATTACGATCATGGGCAAAGCTGACTCAACTTGGAGAAGTTAATTTATTGCCAATCAAATCAGAGTAAGGTAATGAGAAATAAAACCAAATCTTAAAATAACTTCCTCCCATCTCTCCCTTCTTTCCAGGCTCAACTTCACTCCCAAATTCTCTGCCTCCTTCCCCCGAGTGGTACAGAGGGATGGGGATTGGGGATTGCAGTCAGTTCATCACATGCTGTCTCTGCCACTCCTCCTCACTCTCTTCTCCTGCTCCAGGATGGGGTCACACCCATGGGCAACAGTCCTCCATGAACTTCTCCAGAGTGGGTCCTTCACACAGACTACAGTTCTTCAAAAAATGCTCCAGAATAGGTTCTTTCCAAAGGGCTACGGTTCCTGCTTTGAGCTTGCTCCTCCTCAGGCTTCCCACAGGGCCACAGCCTACTTCGGGTATATCCACCTGCTCCAGCATAGGGTCGTCCACGGACTGCATGTAGGTATCTGCTCCACCGTTAACCTCCAGGGCTGCAAGGGGACAGCCTGCCTCAGCATGGTCTTCACCATGGGCTGCGAGGAAATCTCTGTACTGGCACCTGCAGCACTTCCTCCCCCTCCCTCTTCATGGACCTTGTGTCTGCATAGTAGTATCTCTCACATATTCTCACTCCTTCTCACTATTCTGAGTGCTGCTGCCCGGCAGCTTTTTCTTCTGCTTTTTAAGTATGTTGTCACAGAGGTGCTACCACCATCATTGATGGGCTCAGCCTTGGCTAGTGGTGGTCTGTCTTAGAGCTGTCTGGCACTGGTTCTGTGGAACACGGGGAAAGCTTCTGGCATCCTCTCACAAAAGCCACCACTGTAGCCCCCTTGCTATCAAAATCTTGCCATGCAAACCCAATACAATATGTAAAAAAAGCTATCTATGAAATGCAAAGGTGCTATGGGACAAGTATATTTTTTAGCCTCCAACATATCACTTCTGCAAGACCCAGTTCTACCTGCTCTGGAAATACCTGCACAAGAACTCTAATAATGTCTAATGAAATAAGCGTTTATTTCCAGCAGTACCCTTCCTGCACTTTGACAAAAATGACCTTTATTTTAGGGGTTATTTAGGCAACAGAAAATTTCCTTTCATGTTTCATGAAGTTCCTACAATAATTCTCCAAACTTCCCAGCTGAGCTAGGTGTATGAATTCACTTACTGTTGCTAGAGAAGAACTAGTTCTAGATGTTCTTCTCTAGTAATGTAAACACAGTTCATCTCATCCTAAAATATATCAGATAAGGTGATTACACCCTATTTCCCAATGGAGAGAAACCATTCCTCTTTATATCAATCACAAAGTGAACCAAGGTGGACCATATCACAAAACCTATATATATATGGAAGACACTTAAATTTTAGTGAGATAATTCCTATGCAAAGAATAAATTCCTCGGTTTTTTTTTTGCTGGAGATTATCAGGATTGTGATTGATGACACTGCTGCTTCATAACTACCTTGTTCTCCATATTGTAGCTCAGTTATTGACCCTTCTTCCTCAGTCTTTTTGCCTTTTTGTTGGCAATAGCTTTAGTTAAACATGCTTTAGCCATATGCTTTCACTCCTTATATAATCCAGTTGAAGGATGATATAAAGAACAGATTTGCTGTTCTTCAACGAATTCCCAAAAAAGGAGAAAAATTTACATGTGCTACTTCTTCTTGTTCTATGTAATATTTACAGTGAAGTTCAAAGTGTTGTTCTTTGTTTAAAATATAAAATGTTTTTCTCTGTTGTAACAGTATAAATAAATATTCTCCTTTGTTCATGAACATGAGAACCTTAAGGATATCTTTTATATTTATGGTTCTAATCTTTATTTAAATACTTTATTTATTTATTCTTTCATAAAGCATATCCATCTGGTTTGATGATGTGTTTTTATTTTGTGACAGAAGTTATGTCTTTAAAAGAAGAAAGAATAAAAACAACCTACAAAACTTCTATGGCCCTAGTTCTCCACAAGTCTTTCCAAGTGACTATTATTTGAAAACAAACAACTTTCAACCTGATACAAGACCCCTCTAAAATAGCTTCTTAAGATGATGTATTTTTATCTACTGACTTATAAACTTAGTTCAATTTGTGAGAGAAAAACGTGTTCTCAACCATAATGAATGGAATCCCATTCTTTCAGGGATTACAGTTTGCAATATGAACCAGAACACTGAATAACCTGTTCAGACTAAGAGAATATTAACTACTGGTATGGTTAGCAACTTGTATAAAACAACATAATATAAATTTAGAGAAACTATTTTATAAATAACTAAATAGCAAAAGTTAAACAGAATGGTTCTTACTGCATTCTTCAGCTTTAGTAGTACTTTACTTGGTTCTATTATTTTGAACGCAATTTGTGTAGGAAGGTAAAATACCTACTCTATTTATCAGCATTTGGACCTATATTTAAAGTACGAACTAAGTTTTATTTTAACATATATAGAGATTTATCTCTTTTTTATGATTTGCCAATATTATTTGCATCAGTGCATTGTATCTTGACATGATATTGCATGGTTTGTTTATTTCAGGAATACCATAAATCATCTGGGCTGTCCTTTCACTGAATTCTGAAATCTTTGTATAACGTCATTTTGATCTACTTTCTTAAATGTTTGGCATGGGCGTAGTGGTTTTATTATTCTTAAGCTGTCTTACTAAGAAACCTCCTACAACAAATTTAGCACTTTCAACATCTACTAAACGGAACTCAAGCTAGTGCTAGTGCCAAAGCTTTTCCGCTTTAGAAGGACTGTTTAAATAAAAACCAAACAAGAACCTGACACTCCTAAAAGGCATGTCTGTGTGGAAAGTATTGTAGGAGTATTTACTCTCATTTGTATTCATATATAATTTCAATCAGAGAATTGGCATAAGTGATACTAGCAAAAATACTTTGAACAGAAATTTCTATGTCTGTCATCAAGTAGGTCATCCAAACAAATTAGCTCAACATAGTTATTCCACTAAAAGTATGTGAATTATCTGAAGCCAATTTTTTATAGAAAGAAGAAAACCCCTAGAGGCAGTTGCCAAAAGATCTTAAGCGTTGGAAGGGTGCTGTGGGTTAACCCCATTAGACAGCTAAGGCTGCTCAGTCACTGCCCCACAGTGGGATGTGGGAGAGAATTGGAAAGGTAGAAGTGATAATAGTCCAGTGATATTAATTCTTTCTTTAGAAACTGTGAGATGAAAAATTCTGACTCACTGATTTTTCATCTACGTTAATAACATACACTGGACTACTTTTTTGGTATTTAACAGGAGGAACAGAACCTGCAGCGTATAGCGTGAGCAAAATTCCTTTCTTGTTGGCTATCTTTGACATGGAGAATAAAGTACTTGAGGATGTAATGTGTTTTAAATGATAATAACAACTATGGATGGGAAAAATATATTATGTAGCATAAGTGAAACACAGCTGGTTTTGAAAAAAAAAACAAAAACAAAAACAAAAACAAAAAACCAAACCCAAACAACCAGCAACAAAGTTTATACAGCAATTGTGGCCCTAAACTAAATGTTTCCACGAATAAAAAAAAAAATTGTGATA
>JAOXJM010000001.1:159508158-159519009 GCA_026413425.1 Tringa solitaria
TCTGCAAATTCATTTCTATGCAATTGTCATTAAAATGATTAAGAGCTCTTTGTTTCCAAAACTACCTAGTAATTAAAGATTAGTTTAAATGCAGGAATAATGATTTATTACAATAGACAGAGAGAAGAGCTTTTATAGTTAAATATTCCATCAATCTGGTAAAATGGAACAATTTCCTACTTTTGAAAAACATTGGAGATTAAAAAAATAAGGAGATTACTGGAACTACTTTTAAGTACATAGATGATGTTCAAATAAATTATTTATTTCCTCAAACATTCAACATATGCTGTAGCAATATTCATCATGCATAGCATTAGGAAGACAGTTCAAGAAATTGTACTCATTTTGGATAAGCAGATTAATAGTAAAAAACATGATGGGATTTTTTGTGTCTATATGGATGGTAATCTAAAAGGATGTTCTGTCATAAGAGTTCTTACCCTTCCTGCTTCAATATATGAAAAATACTATGAAAACAAACTCTTGGGAGCAGAAAGATTTAAATATCCCTTGTGACAACAAAACTAGAAAATGTAGTATCATTTAAAACCTGAACACCCCTCCCAAATATACATATATTCTAGATTTGTATATCAAGCTTTGGAGCTGCTCAGTTGTTAATCACAAAGAGCGATCAGTCACTTAATGTTGAAAAAATCAAACAATAATAATAATCCCACGTTCAAGTAACATATGGGAACACGCTGAAATGATGATCTTGTTTCCTACTACAATGCAGGGAGTGAATCCATCACTGATAGAGTATATACAGCGGTACAAATCTAGGATTTATGTTCCTTGGCTTCAGCCTAATTTTAGACAACTAAACCAGATGCTGAATAACTGCTGTTCGAATATAATCCTCTTCCCTCTAATTTTCATCAAAATATTTTGTTAAATCTGGCCAAAGAACATAAGATTACAGAAGTTTTCATAGCATAAAAGGCACATATGACATTCCTTGGAATAACATTAAATTATTCAAGTGAGTTGCTTAAACAAATTCATAATTTTTACTTTTTCTTGGTACCACCACCAGAATTTTTCTGCTCCAGGGATTCAAAACTCCATTATATTAAGTGGCCAGATCAAGCTGTTTTATCAGGAGAAACAGATTTTCTTATCTGTGGCTACAATCCATGGATTTATCTATCATAACACTGTAATTAAGGATTATAAAAGCATCAGCATTCTTCAGCTGAAGAATGAAGGAATCTCATGGGTGGAAGGAAGCCTACTTTTTTACTCAGGGAAAGTAAATCATGGTAGTATTCCATAAAAACAATATCTTCTCTTTAGAAGATTTAATGCATACTATTTTTCACTGTAGTAGGAAAAAGCTATATCATGGTAACAAAAAAACTAAAAAAAAAAAAAGAAAGAAATCCAAATACTCATAAAGTATATTAAATAACTGGAAACACTGAGCAGTAATAATTTATTCACTGTCAAGATAATGTTAATGAATTTTACTGGCTATTTTTGCATATTGAAATTTTATTGGTACCATGTAAGCTCTGTGGTGGAATTATAATACAATACATGCAATGACCATTTGAGATAAATCATGCTAAACTGGCAGGAAAAAGAAACATAGTGATGCTAGCTGCACCATCTCGTTTGCAAATTATTATGCAGTAACTACTCTCAGTAACACTGCTTGAGTACCCAGTCTTTCAGTGTTTTACTTTTATGCCCTTTTTCAGGATTTAACACCTCAGGCATCATATAGGCTTGAAACGATATATATAATATATATATAAAACTGTATGTTAAAATTATATTAAAATCTATTTAATTGTGTTCTGTTTAGTGAAAAGGAAAATGCTTAAAATCATATGAAACTCTTCCTTTTTAAAAAAAATATTTCTAGACCAATGTAACAAAATAAATAGTACTTCTAAGAGAGTGTTTGCTTTTCATTATTATGATGATTCCCATAAGTCCTCCCTACCCTTACTCTCAAGGCAGAGTTTTGATGGAAATCCTAAAATTGCCTCAGCATTTGTTTTTTCCACCCAGCAGCTCTCATTTCCTTATTCTTGCAATCAGCAAGGATTTCTTGTTAGATTAACCAGCTTCTCAACTTAATTATAATACAGTTCAGCTGAAACTTCTGAATCTGTTAAAGTCAGCTGGAATTGCTTTTTATTAAATTTTGAATTTTATATTTTGAAATCTCTTTTGAAAGAGTTCTTTTTGAAAGATATAAAACAAAGTTACTTCAACAGCTCATTCTATAGTAAGCACTGAAGTCATATATTTTTTAAACAGACTAGGGAACATATCCAGTAGTGTTAGTTGTATATATTACTGTTTTCTAATTTGATTATAAGATTTAAATTCTTAATTGACCTTACTAAGAGAGTATATGGCAAAGTATATATATTTTACCAGAATTAATCTCACCATGACAATCTCTACTGAAGTAAGGAGAGGCACAATAAATGGAAAAAAACTAGTTTTGAAAAATACAAGGTGAGAAGTCTGTGTCTTTTCCTTTGTCTTGTCTTTTCCTTATTTCTGCAAACAGGCCTATTTCATTCAGATTCATAAAAACAAAAGTATTCCCTCTCCCCCTATTTATGGTAATGATGTGAAATTTATTTAAATCCATTTTAACTTGCAGATATTGGAATTAAGGAAGGATTCAACATTTATGAAGTTTGAACATCATTTGGCTGAGACAATTGTCATAGCTCTGAATAGTCATGTTTTCATTATGTCCCTCAGAGTCACAAGAGGAAGGTGACAATAACTTTCCTACTTGTATTACAGAAACTTTGAACAGTGTCCAGCAAGTGCTTTTTACGGTATCTTTAAAAATAGTTCATTGGTACAAGGGAGGAAGAGATTCTGTGCAATTCAACTTAGTTTCACGAAACACTCAACATTTAACACAAAGAATTCCAGAGCGCTTATTAAATAAAACATAGTGCAAAGCCTTTCCAGAACTATTTTTTCTTGAGAGAAGGAAAAATTTCTTTAATTTTTTTACTGTCCATATCCCCAAAAACTGGCTTGAGAAGATGGTGAGCAAAACATAGTGGGTTTGATGATAACTTCGATAATATACAGCTTTCTGATCAAATTTACTTTGAACTCTTTAGTTTTCACCAACACAAAACCAACAGTGAGATGCATGTAGACCAAAATAATAATGTTGCATTCCACTTCAGTCAGCAGTCTGAACAGCTGGATTTTCACTTTTATGCCAGCAGTCGACACCTTTGAGTTTCATTATAACTTCCTATGAGCTTCTGTGTAGAATTAATGCATTCAGAATTCACCCCAAAACCCTAAACAGAGTAGGCTATTTCTTTTCTTGTACCATATTGCCTGAGCTCTGATAACCAGAAATTCCTGACCTAGAGCTTCCTCCATGTAATCAGCTGTCAGGTTGTTTGATTTAGGACTACTTGATTCAGGATTTTATTTATTTACTTGTTTTTCCTCCTTGGTCTGCTACAGTTTATATCTGTTAATCTCATAGTCTCATTATAAAACCTGTCTTTTCTCCTGTGCAGCTTTAGAGAGGCTGGATGAAACACATTAACATCATTGCTGTTTTCTGGTGAGCGTAAATTTAGAGAGACAATATGTGGCAAATCAGTATGGGTAATCTTGTTTATGTCAGGTATATAAGGGATTAGAATCCTTTGGATTGTATTATTTTAATTAAAAAGAAATCAGTCATATATCATGTTAGGTGAAGTCTAACAAATCTGTTAGCAAGTGCCAAACCAGTCAATATATTGTTACAGAAATAATGAAAAGAAAGGTAGTGACTTTGATATTGTATTCTACATGCATATTGGGATGATCTAAATATTGGTGAATTTGTTCATGCATATTTATTTCTCAAATAATAATAATTTTAAAACTTTAAATAATTAACTTTTTATAGTAGCTAGAGATGCATTTCATCTGTTTCATTCTTCAAGAGCAATATGTAATGAAAAAAAACATATGCCTTACATTATTTGAATATTGAAACACAAATAAAAAGCTTCGTTAAAGTTACAGTTTCCCATCTCAGCTATAATGGGTAGAAGTTTTCATTGCATTTATTTGGATTAAAATGATTATAAAAAATAATAAAATTCCTGGTGAATCTAATCTGCTATCATGAATATGGAACTGTATACTTACCTGAAAAAATGTTAAATTAGGATAGCATAGGATAGGATAGGGTAGGGTAGATTATTTCAGTTGGAAGAGATTTACAATGATCGTCTAGTCCAACTGCCTGACCAATTCAGGGCTGACCAAAAGTTGAAGTAACGCATATTATTAAAGGCATTGTCCAAATGCCTCTTAAACACTGATGGGCTTGGGGCATTGGCCACCTCTCTAGGAAGCCTGTTCCAGTGTTTGACCACCCTCTTGGTAAAGAAATAGTTCCCAATGTCCAGTCTAAAATTCCCCTGGATCACCTCTGAACTATTCCCATGCATCCTATCAATAGATCCCAGGGTGAAGAGCTCAGCATCTCCCTCTCCACTTCCCCTCCTCATGAAGCCATGGAAAGCAATGAGGTTGCCCCTCAGCCTCCTTTTCTCCAAACTAGAGAAACCTGAAGTCCATAGCTGCTCCTCCTGGCATTGCTTCCAGCCCTTTCACCAGCTTTGTTGCCCTCCTCTGGATATCTTCAAGTCCTTAAATGCATCCAGAGGAGTACTGTTTAAGTAGTTTACTATTTAAGTACTATTTAAGTGGTTTGATGGATATGTTTAAAATCATTGCTTCAGAACTTCTTTTTTGCTACTAGCATTTAAGCATATTTTAGCAGGTCAGATAAACCAAAACAGATGTTTGTGGCATGCCAAAACCTTGTTCTGGACTACATCCTTATTGGATCTTTTTTGGCCTTAGTTCAATCAGAACAACAAATTATGTTCACTTAAAAAAGTGTTAATGCAATAATTTCTTCCTGATCCAGTGAAGAATTGAATGCTTTCTTGTTTTGTTTTTGGGTTTTGGGTTTTTTTTTGTCCTAAATTCAATTCTAAGTTTTAAAACACATGCTAATTCTTTTCCATGGAGCTTGCTTTTCCCTCTATAGACAATGTAATTATAAGCTATTTCAAAAATGGAGATGAGAAAACTACAGATTTCCCTAGGGCCTTTATTTCTTATTTGATTTTTCTATATTATCTTAGCTTTTTAAAAAATAAGCAAGATCAAATGTTTGGTATGTGCTAGACTCTCTTCCTTTTGAAAGCAAGGCCAGTAATTTATGTACCTAAACAAGACCAAAAACTTATTAACATTCTATCTCTTTACTCAGATATTGAGATAAGAATTGATAGAGCTATAGAATTCATAAAAGATGCAGAGATCTGTCAGTCCATTTATATGTCCTTGTCAAATTTTAAATTAAAAAAAAACAGTTATTTGGGACTCTTTATATAGAGCCTAACAAGAATAACACTGTATACTCCGTCAATAATGCTGCAATTAACAATACAAATGGTTTCCTAAATTCTGTCCATGCCACTGCTGTGCTTTTCTTCATTTATAATTGGTTTTAAGGTTCATATAGGAGATACTTCCCTTTGATGTTTTCACAAGTGGGAAAAAAAATATGTCTTTTTGTGCATATCTCAACAGAAGGTAAACAATTTTAATAGCCTATGGGATTGCTAATTAGAGCTAATTGTGGCCTGATTGACCTATCTTGACAGTAAGTACCTTAGAAAACTTGCTTTCTTCACAAAGTGAGGATTTGCTTGCATGAGTAACTTTTATGCACTGAAACTCAGAGGCAGAGAATTGTTTGGCTGTGATCCTCTGAATTTGTTTATTTATATTTCATAACTTCTTATCCATTTATAAAACAATGTCGAAAACTCAGGCTTATCGCTTGTGTGTTGGAACAGGTACTTTCTTATTCTGTTGCTCACTACAAAATCAGAAACTAGCACAGACGAAGTCTCTACTCAATCAAGATTTGAATGTCATGAATAAATTGTTCTCTGTACAAATACAGAAAAAAAAAAAGTCCCAAAAAGAAATCCCAAAATCTTAAGGGTAATTTTGATGTTCAGTGCAAATGATGAAGATGAAATTATGGACTTCTCAGATCAATACAAAACCTTTCTCTCATTTCACCAGATGCAGGGGTTTCTGCCAAATTTTTTTTTGTGTTACTATAAAAAAACACCAACTGTTGAGTGCTGAATATTTTCCCTAAGACATGCAGATTGCCATATAGCATTCTGAACTTTTTGAACATTTGTATTACTTTCTTTCGACATATCAGCTGTTGTAACTGAGTGTAGCCCACCAAGCAGTAACACCCAGATAAGTGAGACCTGATTATTTCTGCCCAGCTTGAACTGACTAGTCTGACTCGGTACGATCTTGATAACAAAGACAACATTTTTTTTTCATAACACACTTGGAGATCAACCAAGAGAGTAACAGCAACCAGAGACGTAACCACTAGTTGGCCCCTGGGATGGAGAAACTCAAAGAAATTTACCCAGGGTTAATCGAATAGCAAAGCCATTGATGGTTTATAATGATTGGAAACTACAAATAGTTAAAACAACAGCCCTCATGGGGGAGAGGGTGGCACAATGCACAGTATTCAGTTCAAAAGTTGTGCAGCAGTTGAAACCCAAGGAGATGGCTTTCTACCACGTAGGGGCTGAACTTGGCCATGGGTCAGTTAAACTGGTTTCAGCTGGACAGATGGGACTGGAGATGTGATTTCTAGGGTGGATATAACGGGTGGATGGCAATCACTGTCCTGCAAACCCAGTGGTGATTGCTATATACCTGCTATACTCATCCTACCAAGAAAATAATCTAGGTTGTGTGTCCTCGAATGGTGTGGTCTAGCAGCTACCTTACCCAGTTTTCCCATGACAAACTCTCATAAACTGTGTTAAAACCTGACCTGAGTCATTCAATAATAGATTGTTCAAGTAGGAACTGTACAGATTTTGAGCAATGACAAAAAATATGTTACTAACTTGTAAGTCTATTGCCTCTCCCCAACAAAAGAACATATTGGATACAGTATTACTAGAAAGCATTTGGAAATTATACGGGTTAGAAAAACATTAAAGAAAATCTGAAACTTTAAAATAAATTCATAGAAATCCTAAGAATTTGAAGAATGAAAGTACATGAGCTGTAAAGTGTCCTAAACCAGGTTTAATTCTTGATCCTGAGCTCTTCAAAGTCAGTGGAGAATCACACTTCCAGACAACTAAATAAATAAGTAAATAAGTAAGTAGTGAACAAAGTGTGTTTGTATTTGGAAATTAGATGAGTATACAAACATGTGTGACAAAATTAGGAGAAAAAATATCTTCCTCTTTTAATTCTCCACTAGTTGGAAGTAGGGGTTTTGTGATAAGGAGAAAAATTGTGTACTTTCTAAGAATTTTTAAAATTAAATCCCTGTAGTTTCAATAATTTTCATCAAAATGTAAATTTTAAAAAATACTACTAAAATTTTTTATGGCTTTGGTTTTATTCTGTTTTTACTAAAGCCATTTTTCCAGACAGAAAACAAAATTATATAAAAAAATTACAGGCAGATGTGGAAAATTTAAAATCCTATTTCTTTAACAGACAGTTATTGCTTGATGCTATTGTGTATGGCATTTAGGAAAACTTGATTTATTTCATCCTTTATCTGACAAAAGACCTGGTATTTAAATATATTTATATGTCCATTTACTGAGAAAATGTGTGTGGCTTTAAAAAAATTTAGATGCAGTTTGTCTGTAGAAATTGGTGTTGACAAAGAATAAACTAGCTCCTTCAAAACCTGAGATTACTAAAATAGCCTATTTGAGAAAAAGTGCAGTGGGTTTGCCCACTGTATGCTAATATCATACAAAGAAATTATATATTTGCAGAGCCTTTGACTCCTTTTGGTCAGTAAAAGCATTCAGAATTTAGAAAATTATGTCTCTCTTGCAGGAAAGAAATTATCAATTTAGCTTCATGTTTGTGTGAGGTCAGTTGTATCCTGAGCCTCTCAGAAAACGCTCACAAGCTTACATATCTTCCTATGACATAATTCGCCATCACTTGCCCTGTCCCAATGTGTGGGTCTGTTCTAGAAATGTGTAACAGTTCAGAGTTCGTGGCTCAGCGTTTGCATCTAGGAATGAGTTAGTGTTCATTATATCTCTTGCTCTATAGCTTAAGTCAAGAAAGATGTATGTTGTTGGCACAGTCATGTTTGGTGTGACTGCAGACAAGGAGCTAGAATGTGTATCACCTAAAAGCCCCCCAAGAAAGGATAACCTTGGCCAAACTCAAATTAAAAATAAGCACCCAGAACTCAAAAGAAAGAAAGAAAAAAAAAAACAAAACCAATACAAAACCCAACAAAAAAACCCCAAACCCAAGCTTCAAAAGTTGCACAGTTATACCTACATCATACTTGAAGATATCTATCTTTATAATTTTTATAGCTTGTTATGCAGAGGGATTAAGAAGCAAAAATATTTTCAGTTGATAATAAAGATGATTACTGTATACTATGTTACAGATTTTAAGAACAAGAAAGAGTGCGCAGAATAGATATAAAGTATTAAAATAATAAAATTTAATCTGCTTTTTTGGACTCTGTCATTATTGCCATATCTATGGACTCTGTCATGTTATTTTCTGTGTAATTCAGGAAGAACTCTCAGTTTGTAGGGTCTAAAAAGTGAACTGTTACCTGTGAGCAGGATCCAGCTAGGTCAAGATTCCCAGAGAATGGGTAAAACTGTGAATTGTCCCAAATATTTTACACCAAGTACTTCTTTCCATGAAGCTAGCATCAATGATATCACAACAGTAAATGCTCTTATTTATTTCAACAACTGCTCTGTCCTTGTGCATCTTTAATATCAGAGAGATAAATATGATCCATTAAATAAAGGTGAAATATAATAAAGGAAGGAATATAAACCTTTGGATGAATTAATTGACTTCAGAATGCATAAATAAATTTAATTGTATATTTATAAAGAAAATTCATGGTGAAAAATGAAGAATGAACCATTTTTCATGTTTTCATTGGGTAGTTAAATTGTATGTATGTATCATTTCAATAATAGCAATACATGAATCTGCTTGGACTTTATTTCTGTGCAAGATGAATGTAAATAGGGGATTCTCTAAAGAGCTCAGACAATAGGAGCACTGGCAGCCCAAGGAGGGATTACAGATGGCCAAAAGATGGATCAGCATTTTTTCAAGTTGCCTACATTAAAACCAAGAAAAAGAAGTATTCCTATCCTGCACATAGAAAAGTACCAAAATCCAAATACCTTTCCTGTGTGGACTTAGGGCAAGAATATAAAGACTAATCAGAGAGAAGAGCTATCTGTCAGGAAAAAGCAGACAAGAAAAAGTTTCCCTGGACAATTAAATTATTTCCTTATTTTATTTGACTGAACTTCTTCATGCTTTGTGCAGGTTATCTGTGGGTTTTAAGTCTTAGCTATGTTTATGGACTGATTTAACTTAATCTTTACATCACCTGTCTTGTTTATCTCCTCCCATTCTTTGGTCTTTTCCAGCACCTTCATTCATTTTATCTCTTCCTAAGTAACCTCTCTGTAAAACCATGTGTAGTAATGAATTTTGTGTTCATTTTTCCAGAGACTACTGGAACATAAACCTGTGGTCATCATGGGATTGAGGCTTTTCATCTGTGCTTTTCCAGGAAATGTGCACCTTTCTGTAACCTAATGTAGAGGATGAATTGCAGAAAGAAGAGTTTTGAAGTAGTTTTGATAAAAATTATAAAAAATATTACATTATCTCAGTGTAGGCTCATGCAGAAATTTCTGAAACTGAAACAGAGTAAATTCTGTAAGGCTTGTAGAAACAAACTGAGCTGTGGTATTCTTGTCCATTAGGTACAATTTTATGACAATCCACTCTTATGTGATGAGTCAAATGTAGAACATGTTTCCAGATTTTAAGCAATTCTCAGCTTGAAAAATAACCAAAAAAGAGCTTATTCACACTGTTCTATATCTGATGGTGCTTCACAGTTCTGTTCTTTTGTCTGTTGACTGAAAAAGCTAACTTTTATATGTAATTATTAGTAAATTTTACAATTATGCTATCCCTTCTGAAATGTCATGTATAAGAAATATTCTTTTCCTGTTCTAGGAGGAAAGAAAAACCTCAAAGATTTTTGCCATAGTCCTTCTGCTATAGTATTTTCACGAGAAAAATCATAAAAAAAATATGAGCCAGTATCAGTTCTAGCAAATGACTTCTGTGTAGCAGAGAAACTACAAACTATTTTGTTTTGATGCCTTGAGGGGTGAGCAAAAATAAAGCTGGACAAAGCTGAAGCCTTAAGACATTTTAAGAGTTTCTACATGATCCTAGTAGTCTTAGAGGTATCACCAACTATACTGTATCTTCATGCCAAAATTAAAAAGTTGGGCTCATATTTCCAAATTCTTTCAGAATGATCACAATATCAATGATAAACTTAAAAATCTGCATGTATTAGTGAGTGACTAATTAAAAAGGCAAAATAATGCAGATGTCTTAAGAAAGACTACTTGTGGGCTGCTATGTATGCAGTAACACATCCTAAATCAGAAAACAATCTGGGTCTGAAGTCATCCTTGGAGATCATCTAGTCTAAATCCTCAGTCAAAGTAGAGCCAATTTAGAGCAGTTTGCTCTGAGCTATGTCCAGCTGAATTCTGAATAGTTAAGTCCACAAAGTCTCTGAATTCTCTGAACAGCCTATTACAGTGTTTGACCCCTCTCATGGTGAAAGAACACCTCCCCATAACTAATGAAATTTTCACTGAATTTCACTGAATTTATGGAGTTGGAAGGGACCATAGAGATCAT
>JAOXJM010000001.1:159583157-159594098 GCA_026413425.1 Tringa solitaria
TTGTAGAGTAGGGTAGATGGTTGGACTCGATGATCCCAAGGGTCTTTTCCAACCCAAATGATTCTATGATTCTGTGAATGTATAAATGCCTGGTGGGTGGAGGCAAAGTCAGACTCTTGTCAGAGGTATCCAGTGACAGGAGAAGAGGCAATAGGGACAAATTGGTCTATGAGAAATTCTGTTTAAATGTAAAAGAAAGAATAATCACAATGTGGTTAGTCAAACCCTGGAAGAAGTTGCTCAGAGAGGCGGTGCAGGAGGGAGTCTAGTAACCTGAGCAATCTGCCCTATTATCCCTTCTCTGACCAGGGCAGTTGGGCTAGATGGTGTCAAGAGTTTCCTTCTGACCTCAGCAATTTAATGACTCTAATTAGCTTATCACGGAGTCAGGTATGTTCAGTGGAAGGCTACTCTTAAGTCTAAGGGCCAATTTTACTTGAAATAAATTATTGTTTTCTTGCATCTGCTGTCTTCTTACACCTTCTTCAGATTTCTGCTTCTTCAGAACTTCAGGCAGATTTCAGTCTTCAGCTATCATTCCTGAGAAGATGACCCATACTTCTCCCCAGGGGACAGAAAAGCCTGCAAAGGATCCCATGAATACCTACAGAGAAAAGGAAGTATACTACTTAAAACATAAATATAAATATTTGTTTATACAACAAAACACACACAAAACTACAGGCCAGTATTGCTTTCTTCTCCTTAAAAGGCTTAGTATAAAGGATAAAAACAAATCAAGAGAAAGTGAGTGAGATTTATCCATAGATTCTAACAGCCAAATTAAACAAGTTCAGGATATCTGCCAAAGGGTCCACATGTTGAGTCACGTGCCCAAGCTTCTAGAAGCCAGCACAGCTAAGATAAGTATGTGAATATACACTGAGATGCATCAGAACAACAAATTTCATTGTGAGCCTTCATATGCCTCACTCAGGGATTTTTTTTTTTTTTTTTTTTTGAAGTTAAACAAGCATTCTTTTGCCACTGGCTTCTGGCTGTGACTCAAGAATATAAAAGTGAACCACCTTTTTTTTTTTTCTCAGAGTCCTAGTCATGTCTCTGGGTCTTTCAGTCATTATCACATTTTTATAGATGTTAACAACACACCAACAAACTAACCAGCTAGCTGAATAGCAAGTAGGATGCTCTACAGCCTGCAGGAATAGCTTTTTTACAGAATGCATACAGACACATTCACAGATACAATGTGTGAGGTGTGTTCATGGGGGTGTTGTACAAAAGAAGGGAAGTGTCCTGGGATGCCTTATACTGTTGGAAGTGAAATAGTTTGGAAGATTGGGTGGGTAGCGTGAAACCAGCTCTTTCACTGTCCATATTGTTTACAGAGAGAAAACAATTTCATAATTGCTTTTTCATTTTCTCCTGAAGGAAGCTTTTTGTTTTTCTAAATAAGAATCTACAGGAAAAAAATAGCACAAAACCAGTGCAAAGGGCTTACAGACTAGAGCTCTAGGGTGAAACATAGAGTGACCAGATTGACAATATAAACATGCCTAAGGTCTGTTGTCAGTCATTTCATTACTTGTGTGTAATGAATCAAGTCAATTGAAAAGAATACATGACTGCAGTAGTAGCTTTTGTACCTCTCTTTTTACTATCCGATGACTGAACATATCAGACAGCAAAGGCATAATTACAAAGAAAAAATATATTGCACAGATGTCATGGCAAGAACAAAAGGAAACTAGAGAAATGGCTCCTCAGGGCAATTTTCACTTACACAGATGAGCAAACAGAGGAACAGGGATTAGGGGAAAACAGTGCACAAATATACATGAAAGAAAACCTACTTGATATCTACTTAGGAGATAAACCATTGTTTTACTTTTACTTTATATGCAAGCATTTTCAAGCTAAGTGTAACTGTTGCCTCAGTTATGCTGACCCCCATCAAACCTCTCCTGCCTGTAAGAGGATATATTCACATGAAGGAAAAGGACTGTAGTGGAGGCTCTAGTGTACTGGACCATTGTTGAATGGTCCAAGTAGCAGCAGCTGCCAAATATAAGCAGGGGGGTGTGCATTCATGGGACACACAAAACTGAAATGTTTTGTTGCTCTCTTGCTAGAGATGAAGATGACCAACCAGGAAAGCAACCAGGAAATGACAGGGACTTCTGAAGGCATCAGTCTTAAAAGACGTATGAAGGAAACACAGACATTTGTGACATAGGGAGATACAGAGGAGAGGAAGCAGCAGCTGTCACAGGGGGTCTGTCCTTGCCGACCATATCCCCAGGGCACACTGAGCTCTGCCCAGGCCAGGCAGTGCAGTACCCCTGTGGGGCACTAAGCGCAGCCTGCACTGGGCAGTGGGCTGGCAGTGTGGGGGCAGCATGCAAGGACACACACCCCACCTCAGGGCACAGAGACAACTTCAAGATGTCTCTTCACCATCAGGTGCATCAGGAGTAGCAGAGGGGCATGCAAAAGTGGGAAAGGGGTGATGGCAACCCCAATATCCTGGGCGTGTAAATGTGTTTGCATGTGTGTGCTGGAGCTAGACCTTCATAGGACTAGCTCTACAAGGGTCTTTATAAATTTGTAGATGTTTATTAATATCTCCTAACCTATCCACAGTCATGATTTATCTATAATCATGATTTATCTGTTGTATTAAGGGTGTTGATTCTGAATATATAGTTCATGGATTTCCAGTTAGTTACACGCCATTATAAATCAATAAACTGCTTCAATGTTGATTTCATTTAAACCACGAGTTGAGCAGATTTTCCTTGTGACCTGGTAGTAAAAATAATTATCCACAGTCTCAGAAGGACATGCATTTTTAAACGCCTTCTGATAAAAAGAGTAACTTGCTGGTGCTGCTTGCAAAGTGCATCAATAAAATGTGTGAAAGCATGCTTTGCTTTTAAAGCCTCTGAATGAAGCCTTATTGTCTTTAAATTCTTAAACCAGAATTCACCAAATCACTTTGAGTCATTTAATTTTGATCAGGTTTCCTTGCAGTTTTTTCAGCTTGGTGAGAATCCAGAAATAATCTCGACCCAGTTTAACATTGCTTAAAAAAAATAAAATAGAAATCTGCTTTGGTTTTAGCTTCCTAGGTTTTTACCCTTCATCCTATAATACGGAACTACAGTAGAAGTTACATGCCTACCTTCCACTTGTTCCCTTGTTTTTCCTGTTCTCTTCCAAGTAAATCACTGCAGATGTGTGTGATAAAAACCCTTTGTATATGCACCTCAAATACAGTTGCAGGCTCAAAGGTTGTTTTCCAACTTGACCTCTGCAACACTTATGACTGACACCAGAACAAATCATTGTTTGCTGGAAAGGATTCAAAAAAGACAATCAAAATGGAGGTGGCATTCAGAAGAAAAAGATTTGGGACAATCGTATGTAGCTTCTGAAATTCTGGGGCTGTTAAAAAATGCTCTTGTCCCTATACACAATCTTTATATTGTGATTGCCCATATTCTAGCATATGTGTTTCTTTTTACAGTGTTGTCACAGAACTTCACAAAAGCAAGTCAGACCGACTAACAAACTAAAACCAGCATTTATTTTTAAAAGATGGTAACAAAATCAAAACAAGTTTTACTGTTACTGAACCTGCTTTGAGGCTCTGACAAACTGGCAATCCACAAGTTCAGAATGTCATTTGAGAGTTAATACTACACAATCAACTGAAGAATTCTTAATGTTTATGGCTGATGACCCAAAATGCACAATCACTCCCCTAGTAAGGGAGGGCTCTAAACTTTGAATAGTTTCATTGGGTGACATCCTGATCCAAGGGAAGAGTCCCCGACTGCATACCAACTGCTCTGAGAAAGATCAGCTAAAAATGGTTCTCCGGTGAGCCCTTCTTTACATCCTAATTGATTCTGATCTGTGGTCAAATATGGCCATGTAGCCCTCCCATCGGCTGAGGACCCCAACTTCCTTACCTTTCAACTGAAAATTACATGCTGACCACCACCGTGTGGCTGTGACAAGAGCTGTGGCTGGAAGTTTTCATGGACTTTTGTCAGGTCTTTGTTAGGTACAACAGCTGTGGCTGGGAAGACTTTGTGGTCTTGTGTCTGGTCTCTGTTGGGTTAGGTTTTGTCAGGTCTTTATCAGGACAGGTGCATCTGCCAGAAGCGTGATTGGGTAAATGACAATATAATAAGTGATTTATAGCATGACATGGTCTTTCTGTAATGCAAATTGGTACTTAAATTATGGTATCTATGTTTGTATCTGGTGCAGTGACTGTTACGCATACCCTTATGCAGTGTTTCCACTGTATTCACCTGTGATATAACACTTTTAATTGTATGTGGAAAAAAATTAGCAAGGTTTCCTATCAAAAGACAAAAAGAACCCTACATTGAGGCCCCAAATATGCCTCTCAGAATCTGTTCTTGTTGCTTTTTCTGACCCAGAAATGAACACCCCATATCACAATTGTTTGTAGATGGAATTCATATCAAATATCTTTAAAAATGGTGGGAAAAAATATGTACTATCTGCCACTGAGCCAATTTGATATTTGCCAGACTTTTCATGTTTAAGGGGTAGGTTACCTCATCCATTATTTAATTGCCCTCTGGAGGGGCCAGTCACTTTATTTTGATTGAATTGGAGCTTTGACTAATAAACTCTTGTTGTGATTGCCTCTCTTAAGTGGCTAAACCAAGATGGAGTCTAGGCTAAGGATTTAAGTAATACAAATTTATTCATGTATAATCTATACACCGTAAAAATTGACAGTTCAATTCATTATTTGCTTTCATGTTTTAATTCCACTTTAAGTACTTATATTTAATGCCTTCATTACAAATAATTTGCATATTTAAGCAAGAAACCATCCAAAAATTTGTCATTAGAATTTGTTTTCAAATGCACAACATTGTTGCTCTTCCTAGCATTTAAAATAACCGACATTCTTCTTAGCCACTTAGCATGGTTGTATGTAGCTTTAAATCCTGAGACTTGGCAATTTGTGTCACAGAAGTGGTAAGATAATAATGAAATAAGTCACATTATACATTTATGTCATTATCTTTGAAAGATACAGTCAGACAATTAGGAGGAAGATTTCTAAGCCAACTAGACTCTCAGCTTCTTGCTGTTTTTCTAAGAAAGTAATTCATGAGACTAGCAATAATAATGACAAATATCTGTTTCTCCATACAAAGGCTATGCAGAAAATGCACATCAGAGGATTAGAGATGACTTTTACACCATTAAAGATATACCAGGTTTTTCATTTCCACAGGACCTAAATTGTGCCACGTAAAATATAAGGACCGTTCTCAGCGCTTGACTAATTTAATATCCTGTTCTGGTTCATATTTTGAGATTGCTTCTAATTCAATATAAGACATTTATCTACTGTTGTCATTTAGTTACTCTGACTCTGTTTTTGGTTTTAAGTTTGGGTTGTGGATTTTTTGTTTGGTTGGGTTTTTTTATTACTCCCATCCATAAAGTAGTTTCAAATGTTAAAGACAAGAGTGACCAAGACCACACATTACACAGATAAATAGAAACTAAATCCAACTTGGTACTGAGTAAGAGAGTTATAATATGTTCCATACACCATGACTTCATCGCATATAAAACTTCATCAGCTGCTAGGGTATATTCACAGTCAGTCATTTCCACAGCTTCCCTTGAACTCCTGAGTCATGGGCTGATTACAAATAACTCCCCTCAGGGGTCAATATTGGGGCTGGAGCTGTTTAATGCCTTTATTATAGACCTGTATGGTGAGACAGAATGGATCGTCAGCCAGTTTTCATATGATACTGAGCTGGGGAGAGCATTCAGTATGCTGGAGGGGTAGGGCTGCTATTCAGAGAGAGCTGGACAAGTTGTAGAAATGGTCTGACAGGAACTTTGTCAAGTTCTACAAGGACAAAGGCAACCTAAACCAGGGTCAGACTAACTGATAGTGCCAGTTGGGAGCTAAGTGGCTAGAAATCAGCTTTGGGGAAAAGGACATGGGGTATTGGTTACAGAAAGTTGAACATGACCCACCACTGTGCCCTTATAGCAAAGAGGTCCAACAGCATTCTCGGTTGTAAGAGAAAGCAGGTAGCAGGTCAAGAGAGGTGATGATTCCCAGCATCTAGACGGAATGCATCTATAGTGCTGTGTCCAGTTTTGGTCTTCTCAATACAAGACAAGGACATATTGGAGTGAGTTCAGTGGAGGGCTACTGGAAAATCCAAGAGCTGGAGCACTTGAAATACAAAGAGAGGCTGAAAGAAATGAGTTTGTTCGGCCTGCAGAAAAGAAGGCTCCAGGGAGAGGGAGACTTTTGCTGTCTACACCTAATTAATTTTTGGGGCAAGTATAGGGAAAAAGAGATCCTGTCTCTTCTGTAAATGCACAGTGAAAGGACAAGAAGCAAATGACCCAAGCAAAAAACATGGGAGACTTTGACTCTTTAAGAAAACAGTTTTTACACATGTGGGTAGTCAAATGCTACAGGTTTCCCAGGCAGGCTTTGGAGGATCCATCCCTGCAGATATTCTTTACTCAACTCTTCAGGGCTCTGAGCAATCTCAGCAGCTGACACTGCTTTAAGCAGGAGGTTGGCCTAGGGACATAAGGATGTTCCTTCCAGCCTGGATTATCCTATGATTCTGTGATTACCATTAATATAAACTCTGCTTATGTGAACGTATGTCATGCCCTACTCAACACAGCTTCCACAGTGCTTTGACAATGTGGTATATAGGGTATATGATTAGTTCATTAGAAAACAAATAAAGAAATGAGCAGCAGTGTAACAGTAGTTGTTTCTATTTTTAGACTGAAACTAAAGACCTCCTTTTCATTCTTGGGTTCATGATCACACATTTGAACTATGATATTTCCATGGGAATCTATATGGTCAGGATTTTGTGCCCACTTAACTACTATCTTCTCTACACAGAGAGAAAATGAAAGTGAACTTGTTAGTCCTTACAGATATTCAATAAGCTTTATCTTTACCCATTTTTTTTTTAATTTTGGTTTGTGGGTTTTTATTTATTTATTTAAATATAGTATTTCAAAACACTTTCCTGAAAGAGTTTTCCAAGGGGATATAACCTCCATTTCAAAAATCATTCGATTAATAGTCTGACTGGCACTGAAATAAGTACTTAAAGTTTGGAGTGAAGAAAACTGTCAAAGAAGGAGAAAAATCAGGGCAGTCTGGAATTTGAAACATCTTTTGAACATATTTTTTCAACTGCAAAGCATATCTCAGTTAGGATGTGCACCTGTGATATTTAAGCATTTTTTCCTTAATGAATAAAATAATTCTGCATTTAAAATCTTTTTCTCAACTCTTCTGAATCTTAATTAGACATATTCACCAGATATAAGAGGCAAAACGGCTTTTAACCAGGACTTATTGACATTTGGTTTTTTGTTGTTTGGTTGTTTGTCGTGGTTTTTTTTTTTTTTCTCTTTCTTCCAGAAATAAGCCAGTATTATATTGAAGAAAAAATTTCAAGGCCTTAGAATTTAATAAGCAACTTCCTTCATTGTCTCAATGTATAAAAATATAAAAGCTCCCTAGCTCATATAAAGCTCCCTTTAGCCAAAGGCAATTCATCATTTAATGGTTCAGATTTTCATTCCTCAAACAATTTGAAGCTATTTAGGATTATTTTTTTTTTACAGGAATGTTGTTTTTATTATATTTCCCATTTTCTCTAGGAAACTCCTAAACATCTTTGAAAATTACTTACATAACTCATTACTACTATTATGTATGCCTAAAATATGTAATCATGTTGGGTTTGTAGCTCAAAATATTCTAGATACACTCATCTAATGACTTCATAAAGTCATTATGTAGAGTACTTATTCTAGCAGATATTATGTGGGAACATATATACTTTAAGTGGCTCTTAATTTCATAGAATCACAGAATGGTTTGGGTTGGAAAGGACCTTAAAGATCATCTAGTTCCAACCCCTACTGCCATGGGCACGGACACCTCCCACTAGAGCGGATTGCTCAAAGCCCCATCCAGCCTGGCCTTGAACACTTCCAGGGATGGGGCGTCCACAACTTCCCTGGGCAACCTCTTCCAGTGCCTCACCACCCTCAATTTCTTCCTTATATCTAATCTAAATCTCCCCTCTTTCAGTTTAAAATTGTTACCCCTCATCTTATTGCTACACACCCTTGTAAAATGTCCCTCCCCATCTCTCCTGTAGGCCCCCTTTAAGTACTGGAAGGCTACTACAGGATCTCCCTGGATCCTTCTCTTCTCCAGGCTGAACAACCCTGACTCTCTCAGCCTGTCTTCATAGGAGAAGTGCTCCATCCCTCTGATCATCTTTGTGGCCTTCCTCTGGACCCGTTCCAACAGGTCCATGTCCTTTCTGTGCTGATGACTCCAGAGCTGGTTTCAGTACTCCAGGTGGGGCCTCACCAGAGCAGAGTGGAGGGGTAAAGTAGTGTAAAAATAAAAAAGCCTGGCCATACAGGTTCACATCAAGGATCTGTCTCTGCTGTACCTGACTCCAATATGGGCAGCACTGAGAGGATTAACATTCCCACCGACCTCTCTCGGCTTTACCAGTAGAAAACACTCACTGTCACACAAGCAAGGTCTCTTGTTCCTTGCAGCTGTACCTCTTTTTTCTCCTGGTGAGTGCCTGTGAAAGGGACAGGATTAGTAATGCAGGAGTGTGTCAGCTTCCCCAGTCTGCTGAAACCTGCATCATCACTGCTGACATTTTCACCGAAACTACCATCTGAGCTCTCTGGACTGTAACTCTTCACTTTTTCATACCATAGAAGCCAAGGACTTCCCCTAATGTCACTTCAGATTGTAAAAGAGGTGATTCCTGTGGGATCCAGACTCTCCGTTACACCTCATCACCTGCCCCATGGGGATTGCCTGTAGACCAGGATGCATGGCAATCAGTGCCTTCTCTACTGCCCCTTCACCACCATCTACAACCTACATGTTGACACTGACATGAGTGGTAGGGCCATAGCTAGGTGACCTCCTACTGTTAGCCTTTGTCTCATTCTTTTACACTCCAGTGATGCCCAGGAGTCTGATCTCACCCTTCTTCCAATCCATTGCTCCTTTGCAAGACCCAACTCTCTGACATCGTTGTATTCACACTTCCTTCATCTGAGACTTCACAAACTTGTCAGCTTCTCTGGACCCCAAGCAAGTTGGCTATCCACATCACTAAGAGAAGAAAGCCTGATAGAGTGGATCCTGGGCACTGTGGGGACAAATTCTGACAAAACCAGATTTCAGTGGGTACATCTTCAGACACAGAGCAAATCAAACCTTTTTTTATGTTGTGGTAGGTAGATTTAGGTATTTCACATCAGATGTATTCATCCTTTCTCATAAATGCAGTGCTTATTTAATGAAGAACACTTCTTTTTCTACAATATGAAAACCTAATTTAATCAGAGTTATTTGACACTACTCCAATTCTTATATTAGAAGGAAGAGTATTCATCAATCTCTATTCATCTTTTCAAACCACCAATTATTTTTCTGACTGCTATCTTATTTATATTTTCTAGATTTCAAAGTTACATCTTACTTAGTCATACCTCACAAGGCAGACACTTCATACTTCCTTTCATAAAAATACATAATAATTTTTTGGGTTTTAAATCTCTGCTATGCTGATATTTCCTTAGAACTGTCTGTCAGAACTACACAAACTTTTTCAGAATGAAAACAGCCAGTTTAGAACCTGTAACTTTATGTGCAAAAAGTAGATTTTTCTCCTATTTACATAATTTAACACTTGTCTGTAGTGAATTTCATTTTCTTTGTTGCTACTTGATCAATCTCACAAGATCTTTCTTTGTTTCTCCACAGGGGTTTATTTTTACTGTCCTGAAAAACTCATCTCTCGCTTTTCCAAGTTGTTTATGAATATGTTGAAAACCACAGGTCTTATCATAGATCCTGGCCACTTCCCTCCACAATAAGAAATTTTTGGTTGTGTTTTGTTATAATCTACTTCCTATCTTTTCAGTGTCTGTGCAAGAACTTTCTTTCTCACACCAAGGCTGCTTAGTTTCCTCTAAAGTCTTTGATAAGTGACATTGTTAAAAGCCTTTTGGAAATTCAAGTGCCCTATAGTGAACATATCACTTTACCAAGTAGTTAATCATTTATGCTTGGTGGTACAAAAAGGCAGCATGGAATCATCTAATGTTCAATATTTTCTTATAAGCCTTTCAGTCTGGGTTGACTAATCTTTGATTTTTTTTTAATTTTTTTTTTTTCTGGGACTTTTCTTGGTTTGCAGTAGTTCCCTCTAGAATCAATGCAACCTATTAAGACACATAGACTGTAATTCTCCAGAAGTCCCTTCCAACTACAAAAATTCTGATTCTGTAATTAATGCTGCTCTCAAGAGACATCTACACATAAGGCAAGACAGAAGCAATTACTTGTGACAGACAAAACTTAATTCTGAAGTTTTATGGTCTTTGAGGCCATGATCTGAAACTGTAGACTTTTTACTGTGGTATTTTCATCATTTTTTCTTACATTAAGTGCAAAGTTAAAAGCAGGCAAATGTTTTATTTGCCTGCTTTCCAAGTTGCATTATCTGAGAATTTTAGACATTTGAATTTACAATATAGGTTCATACTACTGCTTAAGCTAATTGTTCAAGTGATAAAAGTAATAGGCTGCAGCTTTTGTGTGGAACAGATACAAAAAAAGGTGAGTAACATACTGTTCAAATTGCTAAATTTAGCTCCGGGTTGTGGAAGACAATGTTATTGAACAATTGTACGTGGTTTACCCCGTCTAGCTATTCCAAGCATCTCTAACACTATTTGTCAGCTTCTAGCCTCCAACTCGAAATTGGACTGATTATCATTGTAGGTCCCTTCCAACAAAAAGATCTGATCTATTCTATTCTATTCTATTCTATTCTATTCTATTCTATTCTATTC
>JAOXJM010000001.1:159594198-159605669 GCA_026413425.1 Tringa solitaria
TCTATTCCATTCCATTCCATTCCATTCCATTCCATTCCATTCCATTCCATTCCACCCTACCCTCTCCTAATTTTGCCTTAATTTCTTTTTTTTTTTTTTTTTGGTGATTCTGCAATTTAATAAACTCTGATTGTTGAAAAAAACCCTTCCAGGTCTTCATGTCTACGTCAAGCTGCTTTTCCTTGTCCCATAGTGCTCTTACCTACAGGCAAATCAATCTGCTTTCCTTCTCCTGTTTCTTGCATGAGTGATGAGACCTAACTGAGAAGAGCTAACCTTACCCTCTTACTCTCAATTTCTGCACAAATATGGAAAGATATTCCTTTTATCAGTATTTTAAGTCTATAATTGCTCCACAAAATGGCTGCAAAAATATTTTGCCATAGGAAAAGGAAAACAAATCTTTAAACTGTTTGAGCCAAATACTGTCAAATGAAACTTAGCAGAAAAGAATCAGTATGAGGCAGATTATAAAATGTAAATGTTTGAAGACTTGGCAAATCAAGATATCTTGTTCTCTTTTTCAAACAAGTTTTGAAGAAGTCTGGGAAAACTCAGTTATATATAGCTGCACTACAGCTGTCCTATGTTGTATATAATACAGATACAAATATACAGAATTTTTAGAAGAAGGAAATCATGACACTCTTTTTTCTTCTTTCAAGATATTATTGCTGTTAGTTATAAATATTGCTGTACCAAGAGGTCTATGACTTGCTGGGGCCAAGCACTGAATAAAACCTAACCTATAAAACTGCGAAAATGCTCAGCCATGGAATTATTTACTTAATATAACTACATTATATTACTGTTGTGTTTTCTGCCACTACAAAGCTTGTTTGCATAGATGTTGAAACACAATAGTCTGTGCCCAGGATATTATCTAATGTTAAAAGACAATAATTATGAATATAATTTGTCCAATGGAACTAACTAATTTTCTATTTTGTAGGAATAAGTGAGGTATTATAAGTGAGGAATTATTAAAATTTTGGAATAAAAAAGAACACTGTGGAGTTCTGTTTTTAAAGTTGTTCTTAATTGCCTTAATTTTGTTTTCAAAATAGTCAAATAAATTAGCATAGCAAGTAAAGCATTTATTCCTTACTATCTAAGAGCAGCTGTCTTCATGTTTTCTATCATATGTTTCATTCACAAAAGGCAGAAGAATATTCCCTACTTACTCATTGGTGTTTTTTGCACAGACTCAGGGAAAACAGCTTTTCTTTCTGATCTCAAATAAATGCACCCAGCCTTTCCCTGCCCTCCTTCTCTCCTTTCCTCCTCATCTTGGCTGTGGCCTTTCACTATCAGCCCTGGAATTGCTCCACCTAGAAGTACAAAGTCACTAATTCATTATTTTTGCAACAGTCAACATGAAGAATGTATTTCTTTGAAATATATTTAGGTATTGGTTCTAGAAAGATAAGGAATTTGGATCTATTTTTCTTTGTATTTGAAATGCCATGTCTTAAGTCTGTTTGGTTTTGTCTGTGTGTCTTTTTTTTTTTTATCTGGGAGAAATCTGTCACATCTTTGAGGTCATGATTGTAAAAGCTAAGAATACAATTAACAGCTTAATCAAGTTGTTCATTGTAATCAAAAGAGATTTGTAGGCAAATGGCAGCAGAGCATTTAACACAAATCTGGAAAAGAAAAAGACAGACAGGAAGAGGGGATTTTTATTTTTTTTTTAATATTCTTTTAAAAACCTTAAAGCTGACTCAAACTCTTGCAAATTAAAAAAAAAAAATTCAAAATGTTACATAACCTAGAGATGAAGTTTAAAAATAAAATTCCTACCACTAATTCCCAAATCAATCTATTACCAGTACATAATATTAATGTTGCAATTACACTAGGTCATTTAAACTACATAAATTGGTGCCTACCTTTGTAACACTTTGCTCACTTTGTAGAACAGGGAAGAGTAATTGTCATTTTATTCCTTTTATGTTTTGGTGTCACAAAATCTTCAAGAAACAAAAGAAACACTATCTCAGGGTCAAACTCTAAAATGCTGATATTCATAATAAGATGTTCCTTAGAGATTATCAGTACCATTATTGGCTTTCAAGCCCATTAAAACAAATCTCTGGACTTTGTTGACTCTTTGTCAAATTACTGCTATGATAGTACCTATATCAACACTTCTTATTGAACGTGCACATTATAGCACAGTTAGTAAGACTATGGAAGTCGTTCAAGTTTATTTTACTTTCCTTGATGAAGTTCACATTTATTATATTTTTTCAAAACTTAGCCAACTTGGTTTAGTGCCTGGAATTATGTAGGATAAATGGGAAACAAAATGTTTATAATTTCATTTTCTCAGCAAATTTGTCTTTGTTTAAAATTGATTTTTTCCCAAGCTACCTTAAATGAAGGGCAATAATGATAGTTATGTATTGCTTTTTTTTCACCAAAAAACCACCAAAGATCTTTAAAGCAAAACCACAGTACTTTCAACAGAGCTGAAAAGTTAAGGGTCTAAGTTATGCAGTAGTTATTTCTTGTTTATTATTCCTAGGCATAAAAAAGAAGTAAAAGAATGAAAAAGACCCAAACACAAAAAGCCCTATTTCTTGTTCCGTACTTCTTTATAAGAGATCAGTCACAGAGGAGGGAGCAGACTTCTGTCCTCTACAGAAACAATCAGCTTCCAGTCACAAGACCAAAGGGTTTTGTTCCCACTTCATTTATTCAGCTTCTGATATCTACAATTATTCTACTGACAATAACAGATTTAAAACATAGTTGATCTTTTCTTTGTACAAAAGAACTGAAATAATACTGTTGAAAAGATCAAATCTGGGTATTTTCTACCTTTTGGTTTTGCAACCATAACACATTCTTAATATAAATTTAGACTGTAGTTATTAAATAATTAATTTTAATTATGCAAACATTTATTGCACTGATAGAATATATTAAAGTCCTCTCTTGTATATTTTACTAATCTACAGAGGAAGTAAACAACCATATTTTAATTATTGTTATTATTGGAGCATTGTTAATACGAGTAAATGTTTTGCTTTGAATTTACGGTACATTGCAAAGTCTGAAGTTTAATCTTTGCATATCACTACTGTAAGAATCTCCAAAAAAACTATTTTGAAATTGATCATATGAAGTTCTCCTAGCTTTGCTGTCTTTCACTTTGCAAAATGAAACACTGTACTGCTAGTTCAGTGTAACGCTATAAAGTAGTAAGAGGGGTATCATGTGGTGGTAAAAATTATATCTCTCATTTTACTAATTTCTACTTCTTTGTTTTGGTTTGGTTTGGTTGTAATTTTAAACTATGAGAAGAGCACAAGTTTCTGAATCTCCTCTCTTGCCATTGAAGTGGGGATTGGGCCAAGCCAAGGCCAGGCCTGGTGGTGAGCCTGAGGGTCAGATTCAGACTGGATGAGGGGAAACATGGTCAGACATAGCTCCAGGCCACAGAGCCATGGAGATGGGTTGGGGCTGGGCTGCGACATCAGCCTGTGGATCAGACCCTGCTCTCCTCAGATCCCTCCATGTCTGGGCAGGGCAGGGCTGTGGTGGAGCTGGAGATCAGCACTACTGTGGCATCGCTGGCATGGGAAATGTCAGCCCTTGGCTGAACTGAAACAAGGTCCTGGGCTCATGGGCATTTTCATCTGTAAAAAGCCACTAAGAAAAGCAAGAAATGAAAATACAGTTATTGATTTGTATTTAACAGATCCTTTCTTTGCTGCCTTGGCGTCTTAGCATGGGATGCGAGCCTCTTAGCCAAGCCATCTCCCCCTGTAATTGATATTGATTTCACCACTGGGCTAGTCCCTGAACTTGTAACCCTCCTGTTTCTATTTTCTAATAGAACAAGCAGGTACACCCAGGGCAGCTTCTCCTGGGTAAAGCTTTTCTTTAGTTTCTTTTTCCTCCCTAGACTTGCAACCTTGTTTGTTTCTTGACTTGTTTGGTTTGATCTATTTCTGTTTATTGATTCTTCACAAGTGCATGCTTTTGTGCTCTCTGGAATTGGGCCAGGACATTCATGCTGGGGCAGGAGAATGAGGTGCTTCCTCTTTGTCCTTATTAATGTTTTTTCAATTTAGATGACCACTTTATTTATTAATTCGTGTGCCTTTTTCTGGCAGCCTGTTACTGCTAATTGTTTTCTTGTAACACTGATAAACTTCAGTAACCATATATCGTGATTTCTACACAGAAATCACTAGATTAATAGCTTGTACTTCAGACTGTATAGAGTCCATGACTGTGAATTAATAGCATAGATGATAGCTTTGAAATTCACTTTCTAGTAAATTTCTCAGTTATGTCAATATATATTCCAATGCACAAAATAAAATACCTGTGAAATACAAAAAAAAAAGTAGAAGTCTGCTTAAAATGAATAAATGTAACATGTTACCATCAATTAAAATGGAAGCATCTAATAACAAAGGAAGTTCCCTGAATTAAATAACTAAAGCATAAGAAGAATAATAACGAAAATGGTGATAAATATGGGGGGTAAAGCAGGAGGAGAGAGAGGAAAGAGGTGAGAAAAGAGGGAAAAAAATAAAAAAAGAAAGCAAAAATGGGGAAAAAAAGAGGGGAAAAGAGAGAAAAGAGTAAAAAAAGAACATTTCTTCATTTAAGCCTGGGTCAAACATTTTAAAGAAGAAGATTTGCCTAATAAAACTCTTAAGTTCAGAGTTCATCCATCCAATAAATTCCTATTCATTGAAGTACCTATAAAAGTACTCATATATTTCCATTGGTTATCAAGGAGGCAGCCAGCATGTGGTATGTGAAGCTTGAGGTAGACATGCCTTCTTTTTAAGATGTATTTCTCAGCTGAGAAATCCTAATTCAGGAGGTAAAATGAGCATGAATACTGTCAGGACAGTTTGAAGGAGACTGAGCACGAGAAGGAGATATGTTGAGGCTTGTATCCATGTGTGACTCTGAAGATCCAAATATGGTAAAATGACATATGTACTTTATTTGGTAAAATGTTATGTTGCATAACAAATATTGTTTTCATTTTCTTGTACATCCTACCATAAATACGTAACAGAATTTACAGACAACTTTAATTTTTCAGAATGTTTTTGACATATATAACTTTTTTAACTCATTCCCTTAGCAGGAAATATATTTTCTCTTAATTTTACTCTATTCAAGATTACATAGCAACTGTGATACTCACTTTCCTGCGAAGTATATCTCATTGTGTATCTTATTGTACTTTTCTTGATGTGAGAAAAAATATTCCACATTTACTTGGATATTAAAATTGGTGATTCCCTCAGCAGACAAACCATACCAAATAAAATGAATATGTAAAAAGCCTTTTTGAATAGGAAAAAAATCAAAACCAAAAAATTAACTAAAAAAAAACACCCAACAACAAATAAAATCTAGCCTGTCGTTATGTGAGAAAACCTAGAAAAGTTCAAATTTTTAGAGCCATGAAATCTATATGAAGGGAATAATGTTTCTGAAAACAAAGTAGAAGCTTCTAAGAAAGAACTTTCTGCTTACTGACAGAGTGAAAATCATGTGGACTCTATCAACAGAAGATTACTTCCACACTAGCAAATTAATCAGGTCAACAACCACACAGTAGGACTGGAATGCTCTTAAAAATATCAGTAAAGTATCTGTGACCAGTGCCAACTAACAGTTTCACAGACAGTAACAGAGCACAATTCAAAGAATACCACAGACCAAAAACCATATCTTCTAGACAACAGCCAAGGTAACCATATCAGAGAAAAGCAGGGAAGGGGAATCTAGTTTTACAGACTAGACCTGTGACCTATCAGCTGTCTGTTACCTATTTTATTTAAGAATACAGATGTAGTCACAGGGACCCTTTAATTCAATTCCTGTTCTTCATTAGGTTCTCATGCAAAACAGTCAGGATTTAATTCATACTTGTGAACCCCTTTGGGATGAGAAAGCTCAAAGGAGTGGAAACTTCAAAATGCAGAAAAGTGTACGCCCAGAGAATCTGACAGGAGGAGATTTCCACACTGGAGGCTAAGGGATTAACTCAGGGTAGGACATCTACATAATCAGCTGATCCACTGTTAAAGATACAGTTTATCCATTTCTCTAGACCAATGCTCTTATTACCACCCTTTGGGCCCCTTTGTATTTAGATAGGTTCATCTTTACAGCAGCTGTGATTACTCCCCATATTCTAGCCTGAGCTTCATCATATCTGAGCCTTCTTCCACATTACAGATTTTTTGCTCATTCACATATGTATATATCTGCATTTGCGTGAATAGTTTTACTATTTGCTTGGGAATTATGTTGATACTGTTGTTCTGCAGCCACAATACTTAGGCTTGATTTGCATACGAAGAACTTTTATCTCAGTACTCATACTTCAGAGTTTCCAGTTCATACAATTTTTACACGTACACATAAAGTAAACAGGATTTTGACAGGATTTTGAGAATATAAATATCAGAGACTTATAGAATGAATTGGTGCTGTTGAAGTGTGTGAATATTTATAGTGTAAGACTAAATAATGAATTGGACATTAGTGTTACTCATATGAGGAAAAAATTATTTGGTTTCTTTTAAGTGGCTATAGGAAGTTTCTCATTCATTAATCTGGCAGATCGATGAATCTAAAATAGAAACTATACTGTTTCAATTATGTCAGATGTTAAAGTCTAGGAACTGTATAAATTAATAGGATTGTAAGGTATTCTGTTCTTCATCACCCTTTGTATGAACCTTTCCTTCCCTCTCTCTCAATTATATGAAGTGACAAAAAAAATGCCTAAAATTTAATTAGATTCTTAACATGAGTTCTTGATTTAGGTACCTTATGTTATGCACCACAAATACCTTAATAAGGTTTATGTCATTTGAAACATGCTGTCATTAGCTTCTTAACACAGAAACATATATGTCTTTTTTGTGTTTCTTGTAGTCAAAATTTTCTGCAATTTTCTACATTTGCCTCCATAAAAGCTATCCCATTTAGTGCTGTAAACCAAAGCGCTTTTCCGTTGTACTCCTGATAAGATATTAAATGGAAAAGTAATTCCCTCTTATAGAATAAAGGAAGTTACACATATTACTGTACTGTTGTAGTTATCTATGTGTTATCAATTTGTTTAAATAAGACACAAAGAGAGTAGTCCTCTGGACAGTGAAGATAAGTTTTGCTGGATAGCAGCAGGCAAAGGAAATGAAATAAGAGGGTATTATGGGTTGACTTTGGCTTGCTGCCAGGTGCTCACCAAGTCACTCTATCAGTCTCCCTCTTCAACAGGAAACAGGGAGAAAATATGATTAAAAAGCTCATGGGTCAAGATAAAGACAGGGAGATCACTCACCAGTTACTGTCACAGGCAAAACAGATTTGACTTTGGGAAATTAATATAATTTATTGCCAATTAATAAGAGTAGACTGAGGATAAACACAAACAAAACTAAAACTACCTTGCCTCCACCCTTCCCTTCTACCCAGGCTCAGATCCCGACTATTCTATGTCCTCTCGACAGAGCAGCACAGGGGGATGGAGAAGAGGGGTTGCAGTCAGTCCATAATGCTTTGTCTCTGCTGCTCTTTCCTCTTCATGATGTTCCCCTGCTGCAGCGTAGAGTCATTCCAGTGGTATACAGTCTTTCACAAACCTCTCCAGTGTGGGTCCTTCCCACAGACTGCAGTTTTTCAAGAACTGCTGCAGCATGGGTCCTCTCCTTGGCTACAGTCCTTCAGGAACAGACTGCTCCAGCGTGGGTTCCCCACCAGGTCACAGTTCGTGCCTGTTCCTGCATGGGCTCCTCTCCACAGGCTACAGCTCATGCCAGGAGCCTGCTCCTGTGTGGACTTTTCCAAGGCTGCAGCTTCCTTCAGGGCATACCCACCTGCTCCAGTGTGGGGTCCTTCATAGGCTTCAGTGTAGATATCTTTATCCATGTGGTCCTCCATGGGTTGCAGGGAGAATACATGATTCATTGTGGTCTTCACTACTAGCTGCAGGGCAATCTCTTCTCCGGTGCACGGAGCATCTCCTCCCCCTCCTTCTTCATTGACATTGGTGTCTGCATACATGTTCTTTTACATTTTCTCACTCCTCTGTAACAGCTGCTGTGCAGTGGTTTTTTACCCTTTCTGAAACGTTATCACAGAGGTGCTACCAACATCACCAATGGGCTCAGGTTTGGTCAATGGTGGGTTCATGTTTGAGCCTCTGGATTTGGCTCTGTCTGGCATGGAGTTTTGCTGTCAACTTTCCTGCAGTTTTCTCACAGGAACCACTCCTGCAGCCCTCCCTCCTACCAAAACCTTGCCATGTAAACCCCATATAGAGGGTAAATTGAAGGTAAAAGCCTAGGAAGAGTAGTAATAACATAAATAATTATTTATCATTATCATAAAGAATTTTTAAAATGTAATGACTTCATTAAGAGTGGAGTTTTTTTTGTTTCTTGAGATTTTGGAGTTTGGGCATTTATTTTTGTATATGATTTTATTTCTGAGAATGCAGTATTTTGTATTATAATCTGAGTAGCTAATTTTGTATGTGTCCCTGCTTAGGCATTCAAAATATTTACATTTGTTTTTATACGCTCAAACAAATATAGACCATTAAGAAAGTTAAGGCATCTTTTAACTACTCAAAAACTACATGAGAGGAAGATGTGTCTACTAAGTCAAAATTCCGTGAGCCTAAGTTCAAATTGTACCACATATCAATTTACACCAGTTAAAATATGTCTTGACTGAAGTCATGAAAAGTTCCTTTTTTCTTACATCTACAGGAACATTAAAAAGCTCTGTTAAAATTCCTGACTGTAGAGAATAGATTGAAATGCATACTTTTTCATATAAAGTATTAAAATATTCTATTACGTTAAAGTTTAATTTTAGTGGAAGTAAAAGATGATTGTATTTCAGTGCTTTTATTCATTCAAGGCATTTCCAAATGAAGATTTATTTAAAATAGTTAGGATATTTTAGTGCTAGATTATATATTTTATTGGTAGTTTTGAGAACAAATGAAGGGGTAATGAAAGGTTAAAACCTTTTTGTGCAAGCTAAAGAATGACTATAAATTTTATAAATTACTGTTAGGACCAATTTATACCAGTGATTCCAAGGGGTTGTTTGGAAAACTAGAGATTAAAAACGTAGAAAAATGTGTGCATGCTTTGAATTCTATTGGGATTTATCATACCAACTGCTTAAAAACATATCGTGTCTAATTATGCACTGTTTCTAGACATAAAATATTTTATTGGACCAACCAATACAATTTGAAATAATAGATGAGCTATATAGTTACTTGAAAAAGTTATTGTTTTTTAAGGTTGCCAAGCACAGATAATTCAGGATAGATACTTAAGGGCAATTGAATTGTTCTGTACTTATGTTCCAAGATTGGTTTTGAAAAAATTGTTTTGACTATTCATGAACTCAGAATTTCTGAGCAGAAATTTCTCTAGAGAATACCTGTTGGTTTTTCTTCTGCTTTTGTGTGGCTGAAGTCATAGAGCAGGTTCCACAGTCTGATGTATGAAACCTCCCTCACTGCTATTGCTTTATCAGAAGAATCTAGTTTTATGTGTGAAACTGATACAGTATTACTTATGTTAGCATACCACAGAGCATACTGTAAATTTTTAACTCATTACTGGAAAATTCTGAGCATCCAAACTTATCAAGGTTTTATGAATATTATTAAATTAAATCAATTATTTCATTAAGTATTTATTGCTATAAGTGCATATGTAGATGATGGCTTTATGATTTTGATCCTTGTAATTAGCTCAGTGCAACATGCTTGGAGAAATTATCAAAAGACTTTACTGGCACAGAAATGACCTTTGTTCTGGTCATTCATCCACTTTCCTTTTTTGCTGCAATAAACATAACTGCCATCCTCACTTTAAATTTCTGCTTTGGGTTAAATAGGAGGACGGACTTTCTGCAGCTGCACTACTGAGCTAGCCAGTAATGTAATCTCTCTTCTATTTTCTTCAACGTCTGTGTTTCTGCATGAGGACAACCTGGCTTGCTACAGATCGGTAGTCAAACTACCTATACTCTAGTACATAACAGCATTCTTCCCAAAGCCCAGGGACTGAAGAAATATTTTTCATTAATCATATATTTTTTATGAAGAAGAAAGTTAAATAGGTTACAAGTGTCTTTTGTGCATCAACCGGGTGCCTTCAGTAACAACCAGCCACTGTGAATCATTTATCACGTGTTTTGCTCTATATTGAAATATTCTTTCTCATTGTAGCATAGTGCTAAAAATCACAAGTGTCTCAATAAATCTTACAACTATCCATGGAATGAAATGCTATTCAGTTTGGATAAAGAGATAAATCTTTTATACATATTCTTCATCCATTCATTTATATAGAGAAAATACGTTTCACATTCTGTACATTTCACGTATATTTCCCCAGAATGGCCATATTCTTGCTTTAGTTATTAAGGTAAATGTTGATTATAGATAAGAATTGGGTACATTAAACTTTTGTTTTATATAATTTTATCTTTTATTTTACTTGTTCTAAAAATTAAAAAGTTGTGTGCTTTTTTCCTTTTTTTTTTCCTTTTTTTTTTTTTTTCCTTTTTTTTCCCAAAATCTACTCCATCATACTGTATGTAAGTGTCCAGATTTTGGCAGCATGAAGATTTCAGAGATGGCCTTTGTGAGAGGAAGTAAGAGGCTGACCTGTGTCAAACAAAGCCAGTTCCAGATATCTCCAAAATGGACCCATCGCAGGGCAGAGCTGAGCCCCTCAGCCAAGATGGTCACACCTTTGGGGAAGCTTATTTAGGAAATGACAGAAAACAACAGTATGGGGAGCACACACTGGAGAATAGGAAAGATCTTAGAAGAAAAGAGCAGCAGAAAGAAAGTTCTATGTACTGACCATACCTGCTCCCCACCGAGCCTTCCTGCACTATTCAGGAGGGAGGTAGAGGAATCTGGAGTGAAGGAGCAAGGTTTAGCCAGGGAAAGAGTGGATGAAAGGTGTTTTTTTACTGTTTGTCTTTCTGTTTCTCACTACCTGAATCTACTTTATTAGGTAATAAATTAATTTTCCCCAAGTTGAGTCTTGTTTGCCTGTGACAGTAATTGGTAGCAATTTCCCTGTTGGTCTCTCAACCCACAATATTTTTCATCATATTTTCTCTCCCTCTCCTGTTACAAAGGGGTAGTGACTGTGTGTCTGGGTGAGAGTTTGACTGTTAGCCAAGTCTATCCCACACATCCATAGGCTGTAATATTAAAAAGACAATTAGTCAACGATTGAGAACATCATGTGAGAACTGGAACGCTCATAAAATCTGACATGTTTAAAAATTAGGAAATCTGAAAAAAATCTATTTCTCCAGACTTTTCCACCATAGATGTCTATAAAGTTCCGTGCTATTACAGAATCACAGAACTGTGGTGGTTGGAAGGGACCTCTGAGATCATCGAGTCCAACCACAAA
>JAOXJM010000001.1:159610199-159622104 GCA_026413425.1 Tringa solitaria
TGAAAACAGACTTTTGATATATCCAATATAAAATGTATGTGCTTTAGGGTGTATATATATATCAGGGTTGAAATTAAAGGAGTATATAATGTGATTATAACTTGTTTGAAGAGGTGTTTAGATACAGTTTTTATGATTTTTTTTTCACTGAAAGTTGGCTGTTTTCTTCTTTATAATCTCAGTTTACTCCTTACAATTCCATAACTGATTTTTTTTCCTGTAATTTGTGTTTCATATGATTTAACCGATTTTATTTTGTCTCTTCTATCTATTCTTCTTACTATGTATATTCTTCTTTAACATATAAATGTTTCCCAATAATAGACATTCTTTTTTTTGGTGTGTACCTTTGTATTTAAATCCTAATCCCTACTAGTTAACAAAAAAAGTAGAGTTCAAAATAAGCATTGAAACATCAATGAGGAGCTTCAGGCATTGAAAATTAAATCAATGCAGGATCAAAAACAAAATATGTAATCACTTAAGGCAATGAGACAAGAGCAAATTAGTCCTAATAATGTTATTAAATATTTTTTTCCAGATTAATATCATAACAATAGTAAGGAAAGATATAATACAAAGCAATATGTGTCTACATACTGTATTATGAAATGGATTACATGATGGATTTTGAGATATCATGGGTATGGCCAAATGTCTTTATTTAAGTAGAAATCATGATTAGTTGCAGAGGGCCATTTTGTCCCATTGTTCTTCCTAAGTACAGTAGAGTCAGGGTTGAAGGATTAACATTCTAATGTCCCTATGCTGAAACCAGGAACCGTTGCCACAGAGAAGCATTAACACTTTAAAAAGTCATAAAGAGTATCCTTCTGTCACTCCAACTGATAAGACTTTATTTACTCATTTTTATTTTATTTGGAAATTACCCATTGTCGTTTGGATAGTTAGAATTACTTACATTAAGATGTAATAGGGACAAATTTTCAATCTTTCCTCAATGAACTCCAGAAGTATTAGTTTCTACTTCCAGTAAAGCTGACATTCTCATAAATTGAGTACATTATTTGGTCTACCTTCTCATTTCAGCCCATGCTTGCCCACAGACAATTGCATCACAAATTAATGAGATCCATTAATATTGTATTCATCCAGTGTGCCCAAAGGTACTTCTGAATATTGTAATTTTCTCTGTTACCACACTTTCTCTGCTGCTTCTGCCCTTTATGCCTCACTGTTGATGCATTTCCACCCCATTTGGAAGAATGAGACATAGGTCTTACCTTCAGTTGGCTGTGTTGGTTTTACATTATTTAACATGATTTAGCAGGTCTTTCCCCAGCCCCAGTTTTTGTCTCTGACTACTGCTCTCATTACCTAAATAAGTATGAGCATATTTCTGCTTCTATCTTGATACAGAGATGTCTAGGTAGCAACAATTACATTTAAGATAGCATTTATCCATTTTATCTTTCTATATCATCTGATCAGAATGAAGCCCCCATAATCCAAGGGAAAATCGTTAGTGACCTGCTACGCCACTTAGACAAGCACAAGTCTATGGGGCCAGATGGGATCCACAGAGGGTACAAACGGAGCTGGCACAAGTGCTCACTAAGCTACTTTCAATCATTTATCAGCAGTCCTGCCTAACCGGGGAGGTCCCAGTTGACTGAAGGTTAGAAAATGGTATGCCCATCTACAAGAAGGGCCAGAAGGAGGATCTGGGGAACTACAGGCCTGTCAGTCTGACTTTGGTGCCAGCGTCCTGCAGCACATACAGGACAACCAGGTGATCACTCCCAGTCAGTCTGGGTTTATGAAAGGCAGGTCCTGCTTGACTAACCAGATCTCCTTCTGTGACAAAACAACTTGCTTAGTGGATGAGGGAAGGGCTGTGGGTGTTGTCTACCTAGACTTTACTAAAGCCTTTGTCACCATTTCCCACAGAATTCTCCTGGAGAAACTGGCTGCTTATGGCTTGGATGAGTCTACTCTTCACTGGATAAAAATGGTTAGATGGCTGGGCCCAAAGAGTGATGGTGCATGGAGTTAAGTCTAGTTGGCAGCCGATCACAACTGTTGTTCCCCAGAACTCAATATTGGGGCCAGTTACATTTAATGTCTTTATCAATGACCTGGACAAGGGGATTGAGTGCACCATCAGAAAGTTCACAGACAATACCAAGTTGGGCTGGAGCATCGATCTGCTTGAGGTTAGGAAGGCTCTACAAAGGAATCTGAACAGGATAGATCAATATGCTGAGGCCAATGGTATGAGATTCAACAAGGCCAACTGCCAGGTCCTGCACTTGGGTCACAACGACCCCATACAGTTCTACAAGCTTGAGGGAGGGTGGCTTGAAAGCTGCCTCGCAGAAAAGGACCTGGGTATGACTGTTGGCTGAATATGAGCCAGCAATGTGCCCAGGTGGCCATAACATTTTGACTTGTATCAGAAATAGTGTGGCCAGCAGGACTAGGGAAGTGATCATTCCCCTGTATTTGGCACTGATGAGGCCACACCTCAAATATTCTGTTCAGTTTTGGGCCCGTCACTACAAGAAAGACATTGAGGTGCTGGAACACATTCAAAGAAGGGCAACGATTCCGGTGAAGGGTCTAGAGAACAAGTCTTATGAGGAGTGTCTGAAGGAACTGGGGTTGTTTAGTTTGGAGAAAAGGAGGCTGAGGGGAGACCTTATCACTGTCTATAACGACCTAAAAGGAGGTTGTAGTGCGGTGGATGTCTGTCTCTTCTCTCAGGTGATAGGACAAGAGGAAATGGCCTCAAGTTGCAGCTGGGGAGGTTTAGACTGGACATTAGGAAAAATTTCTTCATGGAAGGGTTTGTCAAGCACTGGAACAGGCTGCCCAGGGAAGTGGTTGCATCACCATCCCTGGAGGTGTTTAATGTGGATGTGGTGCCTAGGGACATAGTTTAGTGGTGGACACGGCAATGCTAGGTTAACAATGGGTCTTTTCCAACCTAACAATTTTATGATTCTACGATTTCCACATCTGAGATAATTACTTCAGCCTCCTTCATTGACGACAGATAGAAAATAACACTTTAGAGAGGTTGTTCACATATTATATTATATATATTATTTTATACATTATTATATTATTAAATTGTTAAATTATTATATTATCACATTTTCATATCATTATCATACGTTATCATATGATATTATTATATATATTTTGGAGTATGATTATTCTCTCTCTAAGCCTGCCTGCTTCCTTCACTGACTAAAAAAGGATGTTTGAATCTGATACATATACCTACATTCGGTGAACTGAACCCTAACATGGAACAAGAACCCTGTGTGCAAACTGGATGTACTTTTTAATTGGCTAGGTTTCACTCTAACCCTGTCTCCTGACCTACAGATTAAGTACTTTGCACTCAGGGGTCCTGGAAAGAACAACACAAGAATATCTGTTCTTTTTTACTGTAAAATGTAGGTGTTCTGCAGGATACAGCCAGTTTTAAGTAATTTCTTATGGTTAGATATGGTAGCTCCACTAGCTAATCATAGAATCATAGAATCATCTAGGTTGGAAGGGACCTTCAAGATCACCTAGTCCAACCATCAACCTAACTCTGACAAAAAACGATCACTAAACCATGTCCCCCAGCACCATGTCTTTTGAACACCTCCAGGGATGGTACCTCAACCACTTCCATGGGCAGTCCATTCCAATGTTTGATAATCCTTTCGGTGTAAATTTTTTTTCCTAATATCCAACCTGAACCTCCCTGGCACAACTTCAGGCCATTTCCTCTAGTCCTGTTGCCTGTGACTTGGGAGAAGAGACCTACAACCTCCTTTCAGGTAGTTGTAGAGAGAAATAAGGTCTCCCCTCAGCCTCCTTTTCTCTAGGCTGAAAACAATAATGTCTAGAATAATCTTTTTTATTCCCAAAGGAGTATTGCAGCATATTTTGATCTACCTCTTATATTTAAGACTATGGCTAACATGATGACATGTAGCTATCATTGCAGGAGACAAGAGTTAGCAGACAGTTCTGCCATGACAAAGTTGAGTGAAGTTGTACTATGAAACTGAGCTTCAGGAGGGATTCACCTCAAGATTAAGACACCTCACATTAGGCTTCTACATTTGTAGACTCATTAGGAGTCTACAAATGAGCAAGATACTAAAGCTTCCATTGTAGCCAATGGGGGACATAGCATATTTGCCAAGAAGTAGTTGGATTTTAGTATCATTTAGGACTCCTTAGGTGATCCTGCCTGGCCTGCAGTTGCCTCTCTAGAAGGGCAGGTTTCCTATATATCAGTTTTCTTACTTGTCTGTGCCCTGCAGTTTCTTGACTATTTTGTAGCATCTCAAATGGTGCCAGATGGCCATGCTTAAGCAATTGAACTTAGCACAAAGTCTCTACTTAAATGTGTTAAATCTGTAAGCTCCTTTGAATGTACATAATCTTAAGGATTCTTTCTGTCTTTGAATCTGAGCTGTTTTGAGGTTCTGTAGGAAGCAGTTAAAAATCAGTGCAATTTTTAGCATTGGTAGTTCTTCTGATTTAACTGTGTCAGTGAATGAACTAGATTTCCTAATGGCCATTATCAGTATACACAGAAAACCCAACAGTTACCTTTCTGTTTTTCTATTGTCCCTTAGGCTTCTTATCTTAAATTTTGAAAAATTACATAACTGTACCAACTATAAAAAAGAAGGAGGGAAGCAGCAGCCCTGACATTGCTTCAAAGGCACAAGGATGATATATCTTTGGAGGAAAATTTGCAAATGGGCAAGTTCCTTTTTCAATTGAGAGATTACTAAACTAGATTAGGTGTTTTGCTTCATGACATGGCTGGAAAATTGTTGAATATGTAGTATATAGGAAAAATGAATAAACTTTTAAGTGCAAAGTTCACTAATAACAGTTATAAATATTTTAAAAGAAAAATGTGTTGGTTTTGTAGCATTAATATGTTATTTCAAAACACATCAAATAACTGAAGAAATGAGACTGTTCTTTACGAATATTCTAGCAATGAAAAAAATATATAGTCTTTTAATTAGTATTAGTACTACATATAGATTGAAAAGATAGCCTGTGTTTTTGACAACTGCAAACTCAGTATCTTCCTGTTGGTCCTCTCTGCTGGCAAATCAACAGCCTGCTTCTGCTATAAATCACTCTAAACCCGTAGAACCTTAGTGCAGATACAATATGAAAGGCTCTAATAAATTCTTGTCATGTCATCAGGTATCTATGCCACCAGCAGGCTTACAAGTCTTGTCTAGTAATTTGAAAGCAGAGGGCAATGATGTGGCCCATTGCAGTGAAGGACATTATTAAACCAACTAAAGCTATGACTTTAAAGTTACTGGAAGCATTTCAAACATACTTATGAACATGCATAATTAGAAACAATTGAAAATACATTGGTAAAATGTAGCATATGAAGGCACAGACCCCGGTTGGTGATGCAACCAGAATTGTTTATTACAACAAACAGGCAGCTTATATAGTACTACTGTATCTTCTTTCCCAACCCACGTGCCCCTGTAACCCCCAACTGCCAGGCGGAATTCCCCTCAATCAATTGGGCACCAGGCTTTGTTTATGGGTCGTTAGGACTTGCTCACAGGCCTTCACCTGCCAGTGTTCCTACTTCTTCTATTCCTTCTTCTGGTCTCTGCTTCTTGCATAATCTTGTTACCATCCTGTTCTCCCACAGTAAAATATTTCATCTTAGGGTTGTATCTTAGAAAGAATGGGCATTCAACAAGCAATAGCGATATCACATAAAATGAACTAGTAAAATTATAGTATATTGAAAATCACTGTTGAAGCAGCCTGCGGTATGTGCTTTTGATGTGGAAACTAAGGAAAAGCAAGCAAGTGTGTGAAAAAAAAGGATTTTTTTTTTATTAAAGGTTTCAGTGAAGTGGATGTGGCTAGCTATGGTTGGGTGTGAGAGTGGGAAAGGACTACAAAGTGACTTAAATTCATAGAGAATTACAGCAGGAAATCACTCTGAGAAGTGAATAATGAAACAGCAGCCTTAAATACACATTTTGTAACTATTACTGAAGTAAATTTTGACAGTCAATTGAGAGATTATTTTCTATTTATAGTTTTTTATTGTATTAATACAAGGACTTATAAAATTTTTGATTAGTGTTTTAGGGGTTGGTTTTTTGTTTGGTTGGTTTGGCCTTTTTGGATGTAGTCTAGACACTTGGATCACCTAATTTTCCTTAAAAGGGCTTTTGCAGTCAGTAATTAGATTCACCTTACACATGATTGGAAAAATAGTATAAATGGAAATCAGGCATTCACAAATATCACCTTGTTGTAAATATTATTTTATGTTGTAAGTAGCTCCTGTAATTAGAAGCAACAGTAATTTATTTAGGCTGATATAATTATTGCATTATGTCTTCCCTCTTGTTGGATGACTAAGGGAGAATTTGTGTTTTGAAGACCCAAAAATGTGAACCCAACTGAGTGTACTTGGCAATAGGCTTGTGAGGCCTCTACTTAATAGTGCTTTAATTTAAAGCTTGGAAGCAGCTTCCTCCAGGAAAAAATATGAAGTACAAATATTTATTGGTAAGGTGTAAAAGGTGGATTTTCTTTCCTTGACTGAGATAATGGGGGAGAAAAAGAAGTCCTCATAAAATTAAATGGATTCACTGACAGCTTTCCCTTAGAAATATTTTGTATGATAGAAATATGCAATATATTTTGAGTGCTGAACTAAAAACATCAACAACAAACCCCTCAGTTACTCAGTAATTTTTAAGATTATACGTTACCTTGCTTAAAATTAATAAAATATCAAAAATTCATATACTTACTATTTCTCTGTATTTTTTGTTTATTTAAAGTTTTAATGAGAAAAAAATAAAGAATAAAAAGAACACAGCCACTCAGCTGTACAAGGGGAACTTCTGTAGGCCTTGTTCTGTTTGCAGGATTACACTCCCTTCATTTAACACAAAGACACACGTGAATGCTAGTCTGCTTTTATTATACTCGTAAACAGCAATCCGGGTTCATAAAAAGTGTAGCTGGCAACTTTGTAAAAACATAACACTTTGTTTGTAGTGGTCCCTTCCAAAAAATAGCTAGCAGCTATTTATGTTACAACTGCCCTATTTGTTACTGTGCAATGAGTATTCTCACTGTATTCTAGTTCATAAAGAGGAGGATTCTCCTCTCTTACGTACTGCTCAAAATCAAATGCAAAAAACCTCCCCTGTTCGATGTATCCTAAACATTAAGGATTAGAACTGTCTCAATAATACAGAAGTCACCTTTAGACAGATGCATTCAAATTCCACGTGGATATTTTTGTAAATTTTATTGTTCATTTTCTGAATAATTTTATATAAGCATGCTGTTTGCACAAATATTTAGGAAATATAATTTATATGAAATAGTAATTTTTCATGTGGACTGTGTGGACAGCTGCATTCTTTGTTATTTGTTATTCATCACTCATTTGTTTATTTTCCCATTTTAAGAGTTACAGTTATGCCATCACAAGAAAAGATTATGTCACCTAGGTGAGCAGTCTTGCACTGAAATGAAAAATATCAATATGGAGTAACCACAGAAGTTTAAGAACACTCACAGACTGCATTTTATTTCATTTACCCATGGGAACCATTAACAACTAAATAATACATTTATAGAAACCTGTACTGGCCACCAATAATCTGTTACCATAAAAATGGCTTACTTTGTCAAATAACGTATTCACAAAATCCCTTGACAGTTTCTTGCTTTATTATGCTTTCAATCATGAAAAAGCTGTGAAAGCTGACTGTCAGGATTTACTCTATTTTTACTATATAAAATCCTATGTATTTCAAATAGCTTGCATTTGGAGGGGAAAAAAAAAAAAAAAAAGGGAACTCAAACTTCATCTACTCATTTTAATTTCTGTGACCTGAAATGAATTCTGACAGAATTATTTGCAGTCAGATTCTGTTAAGATTAAAGATGGGTCTCCAGCTTTCATCATTTCATGTCATCATATGCAAAAGCATTCATTTTCTAGCAAGGAATTCTTTTTCCTCATCACCATTAAGAAACTAAATAGGAAACTAGATGATGCAAATTACAGAGGTAAATTTTATCCTTCCATTTCCCATATAAAGGTAATGCCCTGATTTAGAGATTAGTACAGCATGAAGAAAACAAAACAAAACACAAACCACAAGGAAAAAAGTTCCTTTTAGAGAGCTTTTTGTACCTTGCCATACTGGGAAATTTTGGAAACAACTTGTGGATATGTAAAAAAATTTTGATTTCCAAAAGAGTGAACTCAGTTAGTAGAATTTCTGTCACAGATGGTGGTATGCATTAGGGTTTTGGAGAGATGAATCATCTTGCCTGATTATCTTTTATGCAGATGTTGAAAAGGCCTGAGGAATTTTTTAGCACACACAACCAAACTACAAATGGCCATTGCAGTCGGGTTGGACTACATGACCTCTAAAGGTCCCTTCCAACCCAAACTGTGTTATGACTCTACTGCTCTATGATTCTATAATATTTCTTCCTTTTAATTTTTGGTGGCAGCAAGGCAGAGATATTTTTAACCAAAGGACACTCTATGTTGGTTAAAGAGGACCTAAAAGGATTAATACTGTGGATTACGTGCAAAATTATTTTGCAGTAGTTTATACACACAGTAACTATACACATAATTAAATAAAATCAGATTCTACTCTGATTTCATATAGTCTGTCATCATGCAAGTTCATGTTCAGTGCTGCAGGTCTCTCAGAATTTAAGGCAGCCATGCTTAGCATCCTTAAAGGATCAAGTCAATGGCAGGAAAAACAGAAACTTGAACTCTGGCTAATGATCTTCCTACTCACAGTCATAGTTCATTCATTGTCTTGAGCTCTGACATCTATTCAGCAGGCAGAAAATCTGTGCAGAATTTTTTGCATTCTTTTCAGGAACTTGGTATTATGATCTAGTGTCCTCACACTATAAATACACTATAGATATCTTTATCACTGTAAAACCCAGCATCAACATCTGTCCCTGTTACTGTAAAATTCCAAGTATAAATTTGCAAAGGGGTAGAAGAAGGAATATCATCAAATGGATTTTTGAATAACTGGTGAGAAAGATCTGTCTGAATAAATTTCCTCTTTTCTATGGTGGTCTTAAAAAGAAGTTGAAGAGTTAGTTTCACTTGATAAGCAAAACAGTTTATAATCTGGGAGTAAATGGCAGCAGTTAGTTGGTATTAGAAAATAAAATCATCCTGTTTCAGAATTATTGTTTTCTTTTGGGCTTGATTTTTTATTCTTCAGACTGACAGAATGATCCAAAACCTATTTCAACAAATTACCAGACTTTCCATTTTCTTCAGTGTGTTTTGAATCACATCCTCAGTGAAAAAGTTCTCTGTCCAAAGAAATCCACATCTAAAATTTATAATTTAGTAGATTCAATACATTATATGGTACTGAGATGTGGTGTTTCAATGTACTTCCTGGAGTTATAATGTACATTAGGTGACTGTATATTGGACTTTGATATGAAGATCTCAAGTAATGTTGGATTCAGTTTATTAACTTACAAAAGAAAAAACACCACACAAAAGGAATGTTTTACTGTTAAATGTTGCAATTTGTCATCCCTAAAATAGGTTAGAAGTCATGTCTGTTTCATTCCTCCTGACATGGTTACAAATGCGTGAACAATCTAAAGGTTGCTTGGAAAAAAGTTTTTCTGCTAAAGTGCAGCACAGGTTTTAAGATTTTGATGTAGCTGTTTTCTGATCTGATTTATAGCTATAAAAGTTGAGAAATAATGTTAGCTGGTAAAAAATGTATTTTTATGATGTCTAGGGAGTGCAATAGAAAATGAAATCACATGCCCATTTCTTAAATTTAAATTTAAAAATAGAATGCTACCACCCAGAAAGCCCAAAAATCACAATTATTTTTTTTTACATTTTCTTGCATTTTACTTGATTCATATTTTCCACATAATGTAGTTAAAAACAAAGGAAAAAACAACCAGCCCCACTACCCCAATATGGCCACAACTGTCATGTCAAAAAAATACTGGCTTTTTTTCTGGCCTATGTATACTTCCGAATAAGACGAAATATGAACTAGTGATTCCATTGCTTAGAACAGGAGCACAGAGGACTAACTCCATTGCATTGTAGGCATCCAAAGGTAGTCAGGTCAGCCTTACTGAAAGTATCTTGCACAAAAGGAAGGAAGAATAATTGAGAAACACTGTGATTCCAAAGGCATGTGCAGACTACCCTAAATACAAAGAAAATCACAGTATACAAAGAAAATCACAGTATACAAAGAAAATCAGAGTACTGTGTCGTGAATGAATTCAGGATGTGAGAGCACTCTGAACAGAAGCATACCACTTGGTGAGATAAAATCTAGAATTTTTTTCTCAAGTGGGACTAGTACAGTGGGTAGACAATGATTTGTATTCTAACTCTCCCTTTCTATGACACACGCACTCTTTACAGTCACATCAATTTGGGCTGTAGGACCAGTTCAATTTAACCAGTTCTGGTTCAATTTAAACCAGCCTGTAAACCCAGGGGATTCAGACCCTGACTTCTGACCAGTCACATATCCAAGTCTTGGCTGGAAGCGTAATTTCCATGCAGATCAGTTCCTCCTTGGGTTCAGCTTTCTTCACAGTGCTGGGACATCCATGTGTCTTTTGCCATTGAGAAACTATTGTCTTCACTTATTGTTTTCTAACTTAGCTGACCTTGTTGGTCATGCTCCCCCAGGCTAATCTGTTTGACTTTTCTCATATCTAAAGCCATTTAGGTGTTGCTATCTGGAGTACTACCACTTTCTAATTTCTCAATCCAAATGTATTATACAGATGTAATATTTTCATCTGTTCTGTACTTCTTTTTTCTTTCCCACACATACCTAAATTGTTAAAAGAGATCAGATGTAGTCCAGAGCTTTTGGTAAGCTTTCCCCATAACAATTATCTGTCTGTATTTGTTTTCCCAGCACCTACTGAATCATCTGAGTTAAAGCTGTGCGGATGCAGTCAAGGTTTCACTTATCTGAGCAGTGCTTTTGGGTAGGCCTCAACAGTGGCACATAAAGAGAAATTATGCCATATGGGTGGAAGTGTGAAACTTTTAAATATTTTACTAGTTTTCCTATATATAATGATGTTATTTGCTAATTAAGCAAATTTAAATCTTATTAAAGCAACCTGCTGTCCTTCAGGAATGGACTGCTCCAGCTTGGATCCTCTGCAAGCCATGTTTCCTGACAGAAAATCTGCTCCATGTGGGCTCTTCTCCACAGGCTGCAGCTCCTGCCAGGAGCCTGCTCCAGTACAGGCTTCGCATGGGCTGCAGCTTTCTTCAGGGCGCATACACCTGCTGCATTGTGGGGTCCTCCAGAGCTGCAGTGTGGATATTTGCTCCATTGTGGTCCTCCGTGGGCTGCAATGGGAGGCAACATGCATCACCATAATCTTCACCACAGGCTGCAGGGGAATCTCTGCTCCAGTGCCTGACCACCTCCTCCCCATCCTTTTCTGACCTTGATGGCTGAGCTGTTTCTCTGGCATTTTCTCACTCTTCTCTCTTAGCTACAACTCTCAAGGTTCATATACAAACATTTAGTAGATTCCTACAGTGATTAGTATACATCTCAACTAGGTCCACGATAATTTGTTAGGTATAAAGCAAATGGTAAAAGTGGTAAGGTATACATTGCATTACTTACCAACAGATATACAACAAATTATGGCAGTGGTACTTAATAACAGATATACAATGAATATGAATTATGGCACGGAGTACAGTATGCCTTACATTACTTTAAAAGAAAAGTGAAAAGAGAAAAGGAAAAGGAAAAGAAACAGAGGCATAGAGGAGAGGCAGAGTGAGAGACAGATAAAGAGGTCACTG
>JAOXJM010000001.1:159640050-159651636 GCA_026413425.1 Tringa solitaria
CTGTAAAAGAAAAACAATAAACGTCTTCATCCTTGTCTCACAACTTGGCAGAGTCTGTGCCCTTGTTGCTGCACAAAATCATTCCTAAAATTGAGTCAAAAAAACTGAAGTAATGGTGTAGGTGCAAATACCAAGATGTAATTATTTATATAATTTTATATATTTACATATATCAAAAAATTTGGTTATATATACTTATATGCAAAATTATATTTATAATTTAATTACAATACATAGATAAGTACACTTGAATTAAATATTTTAACACCCAGCCAAACTGAATTTAAAACCTAGAAGTATAATATGATACATTTGTGACTCTTATGCTTGTATTTAAACATTTACATGACTGTACTATGAGATAAACTACATCAGTCAAGTTTAACAATGGTATTTTAGAGCACCGGAAGAGCATCTCAACACTTTCCTTTTAAAGATTTTTTTTTCAAAGAAAAATGGCTTCTCTGAAATATTAGGCATTCTGAATAAAAAATACTTCACAAAAACCTGTGTTGTTATAGTGAGGAAATGAAAAAAAAAAATCAGATGACAATTTCAGTTTTTCAGATTGAACGTTTCTCTCAAGAAGAAAAAGAAAACATGGGGGTTTTTTTAGGGTTTAATTTTATAATTATTTCTCACAGAACAATAAATGTTGCGATCACCTTGAGCAACCAAAGCACTTTGACCATCTAAATAATGACCTCATTCCTTTTAGATATTTGTTTCCAATTATCTTGATCATTCTGTAATGAAATTACGAAATTTCTTTTTGACTTGAATACCTATGTATTTTCCCATCCACCAGGACATATAACTACACATTTTTTTGCACTATACAGTTTGCCTTCATGAACAAAACATCAATGGAAACATACTATTTTTAAAATTAGTTTTATCTGGCATAAATAGAACCTTCATTGTGACTGCAGAATGCAGAATATTGGACATATTTTGATAATATAAACGTGGAGGGGTTCTTACATTGGTTTTCTATGAACAGTTTCTGACTATTTTCTTTGGAGCTGCACTTGAACTGCACTTGATAACATTTTGTTCTTCCTTAATATGACAACAACAACAACAACAAAACCTACAGTACTGGCACAGCAGGAGGAGGACATCTTTACTGCTCTTCCTGCAGGGTGAAATTTTCTTTCTGCTGCTACACCTTGTTCTTAACTGATGGTGGGGTGGAGGGGAAGAATCCTTAAAGAGTGTACTGTTGTCAAGGCAAAAACCCATTGTTATGCAAGATATCCTACCTTTTGTTGCTGTATAGCTCTTTTGTCAATGAGACTTCTAATAATTGTTTTAACCCTTGCTAAAGATAGGCAAGAACCTCTCTCAGCTAAGATCCTCTCCACATCCTGCTAAGAGTGGAATATTACTCAAGAGACTAATTTGTTAGAACATGTACAAAAATCCAAAGCTATTCTCAGTGAACTTTAAACAATATTAGAAAGAAAAGGCTTTGACCACATAAGGCTTTGGCTTTAGCGGTACTCTCTTGGTTTCTGTATTTATCATGCTTCTGTTATGAACTGAGCTTGCAGCTGGAACTAAAGAGCAAAGAACAGAAAAGAGTAATTTCATGCTTCCTAATATATTCTTCTGATGACTAGATGCTGTTTAAACTAAAAGTACATTAACAAATTTGAGCACAATGCAGGAGATGCACAAATGAGCTGACTGATGAGCCCAGAGATGAACTAAGGTTCATTTTCTTCCTCTACAAATACTTTCATTTTCAGGATTTATACAAGTTGCCACCTTTCTTTGATAGTTGATTAAGGTAAACATTATTTAATGCATCTTAAAAAATCTTCACTAAAAAATATACTTTGTAGTTTAGGGGATTCTTAACATAATGCATAACACAGTTTTGTTAAAGATTTTTTTTACATTCAATGGAGGATAGGCAATAGCTATCTAAATGCCTAAAAAATCTGTCCCGTCATCCTTGTAAGATGTTACAGTTTTATCAGAAAAGAAAGCTATGTGTGTATATATATTCATAGCAAGTTTCTCTTTCATAGCAGTGATGAGAGGGAGCTAGGTTGTGATTTGGGAGTACCATATAGCCTAAAGTTATTTTCTCTGATCTAGTCATCCACTGTTATAAAACTTCTCCCCTTTAATTTGGAAAGGGTAGATATTGAAACTTCATATTTTGTCTAATGTTAAGGACAATTTTCCTTCCTCTCAGAAAATGAGCTGTCCATTTATTTAGGCCACTTAGTGTTTTGCATCTTTGTCCTAACTTTTACCACAAGGCTTTGTGTTTTGTCATGTCTTAAGACATGATCATTAAGAAAGTATACGCATTTGGAAATATATGGGCATAATAGTAGATAAATGTATTTAGTGGAATTTGTGGATACCAACTCTTGATGACCAAAAGGAAATCAATTTAAGTCGAAAATTTTCTCTGTTTTTTGGAGAAAGAATATTCTTTCCTAAATATAAAATTCAGTCTTTCCTTCTACACAGAGTAAGTAGATCATCAATAATAAAGATATAAGTTATCATATCTATTATAGTAACTACTATAAGCATGACTATATTAGGCTTTCCCGGATGAGATTTAAAACACTTATTTCAGGCAGAGATAACAATATTGGGGAATTCAGACAAATATAGCTATTATAATAGTGACTCCTAGGCATAACATGGGTTTTATGTGCAAGACTCATGTAAGTAGGACTTATACATGTTAACATTCATACACAAAAGGTTGCTTTTTTTATGCCTAACTATGAAGACAACTCTCAATAGGACTCTACCTTCTTTCAGTCTTTCATAGCCCATATTAAACTTAAATAATACAGGAAATACCTACTTCCTTCTCTGCTCCCAAGTCACTTGATAGCTTTCTCTAAATTTGGGATACAGTAGGCCACGATTTTGTGTGGATAGAAAATTAGGTCACAAAACTCATAATAAAGTTTTCCTTTATCGTCCTTTTGTACTCAGCTTCCCTACTGAGGAAGATATTATCTTCACAGAAAACACGTTACCTCTATGTAATTATTATAGGAAATTATTGTCAGTTTAAGAGATTAAATATGGTTTGCTCTCTAATTGGTAATGCATTTCAACTGAGGTCCTGTAGATAGTTGTGAGATCAGTACTATTCATCTTTTCAGCTATTTGCTTAGCTGACTGATAGAAATGGCACTTAGGAAAACTGTGTGTGATCCCAAAACTGAGGAGGTTAAAAAGCTGACATCAGAATTTTATCAAAGTTTTGGACCACTAGCCCCAAGTCAATAGGATTATTTTCAATAAAGTACTTGAGAGAAAAAACCCAATACATAGCTACAAAATGAGGAGAAAATGGCTAACTGACAGTGTTGCAGAGAAAAATATGGAGCTTGTAAAGGACTGAAAACTAGTTTTGAACAGAAAAGGTAAATCTTATTTTGACACAGACTAATAAGATTATTGCATGTTAGGCAAAACTAGTAATAGTAAATAGTAATAGTACAAGAAAAATAGTTTCTTACTATCTGATGTTGGCGAGACTGCAGCTGTAATAAAAGTGTGTTTTATAAGAATATAAAAATAGGCTCTTAAATTAATAAAACAGTCCTTTTCTCCCCATTTTCCCTAATGATGGAGATGTTCAGGAAGGAAGATACTTTCAGGCACCAACTCTTAAAAAAACATATTAGAAGTCTGGAGGAAAGCAACAAAATAGAGCAGAGGTTGAAGAAAAGAGACATACCTATAAGATTAAAAGAAGATCTAGAAAAACTCTATCTTTTATTTATAGGTAAAGAAATAGTAAATTCTATTATGGAGACCAAATTTTACTACAGATTAATATTGACCTAGGATATGTTAGTTGCAGGACTGATTTTCTGAAAAGCACCTAAAGCTTTTAGCTTTTAGCGTCGCAAGTTCCAGTGAAAGTTAATATGTACCCAAGTTATCCAAGATAAGATTTATGTGAAAGATTTATGTACTTAGTCTACCAAGAATACTCTCACTGAATGCATGGCTATAGGCTCTTCATGAGGGATAACTAGGACAGGTGAATTGGAGCGGTAGTGCTGCATTTAAAGGAGGGGTTGTAATGCACAGCACTTACACCTAGGGAGGATGTGGGTGAGAACATCTGAGTGAGGCACAGGGGAAAAGCTAATAAAACAGATGTTGTTGTAGGAGTCTACTAGTCTACTATAGATCACCCATCCAGGATGATGACACTGATGTATTTTTATATAGGAATTAAGAGAATTCTTTTGATCAGTTGTCCTTGTCCTTCAACTTCCTAGATGTTAACTGGGATTAGCATATAGCAGACACAAACAGGTACACAGAAGTCCTGAAGCACATTGAAGACAGCTTTTTGATAACAGGTACTAAGACAACCATGAGGAAAGAGAGCCGCTTGGCAGCCAGTCACTAGAGATGTTCCCCTCATTTTAGGGCTCTATTTTAGGGCTAGTTCTCTTCATTGTTTTTATCTATGACCTGAACACACGAATGGAGTGCACACAAAATAAGTTTGTTAACAATACTAAACTAGGAAGAGCTGGTCATTCCCTCAAGGGTAGAGAGGCTTTACAAAGAGCTCTTGATAGATTAGAGTGCTAGACAATCTGCAATTGTATGAAATTTAGCAAAAAGAAATGCTGGATTCTGCACCTGAGACAGTTTAATCCTGGATGGATGTATAGACGGGGGGACAAGAGGATGAAGTGCAAACCTGCAGAAAGGGATCTGGGGGATTTGATTGATGGCAAGTTCGATATGAGTAATCAATAAGTCCCAGAAGCCAAAAGGGCCGTGTACTGGGGGTAAAAGGGTTGTCCAACTGTTAAAGGACCTTTAACTAGTCAAAAGAATTATCCAACTGTACTCAAAATTGGTGCAGCCTTATCTCTAGTACTGTGGGAAGTTTTGGGTTCCCAAATGTAAGAAGGATATAAAAATATTAGAAAGTGTCCAAAGAAGGACAACAAAGATGGTGAAAGGACTAGAGGGCTTGATTTGTGAAGAGCAACAGAGGATACTAGGTTTGTTCAGCTTACAGAATATGAGAATGAGGGGTGACCTCATTGCTGTCTACATCTTCCTTATGAAGGGGAGCAGAGAAAGAGGTTCTGAGCTCTTCTCTCCAGTGTCTGGTGATAGGACATAAGGGAATGTCTTACAGCTGAGAGTTCAGATTAGATATTAGGACAACGTTCTTCATTGAGAGGGTGGTCAAGCACTGGAACAAGCTCCCCAGTAAAGTGGTCACAGCTCCAAGATATATGGTTTAACTTTTAGGTTGCCCTGAGTGGAGTCAGGTGTTGGACTCAGTGATCCTTGTGGGTGCCTTCCAACTCAGGATTCTAATTCTCTATTCTAATTCTAATTCTCTAATTTTGATTAAGGTATCCCAAAATACTTTTGGAGTGAATAAAAGGAGATCAGCTCTTCTAGGGTATGACTGATCTCATTCTAGATTAGATTTGCACATATGGTCATCTAAATTATTCCTTAAAATGGCCTGTAGCTCCCTATTTAATATGATAGTATTTTAGACTTCCAGACAGCTCCATTACAGATGTCTGAAGTTATCAAGGCCAGGCTGGATGGGGCTTTGAGCAACCTGGTCTAGTGGGAGGTGTCCCTGCCCATGGCAGGGGGGTTGGAACTAGATGATCTTTAAGGTCCCTTCTAACCCAAACCATTCTATGATTCTATGATTCTATGTCAGTAGAACATAGAATCCTTAGTCATCTTAGTCCTTCAGCATTGTTAAAAGATCTTCTAAAAGGAAAACAAAACAAAAACCCACAATGCATCTGAAGTCCTAATCTCCTTTAATAAAGTCCAGGACTTTGTAGCTTTCCTTTGGGAACAAGATTTGAAATTAAGCTATGCTACCACAATGATTGTGAGTTTTTTTCTTATAAAAAGGAAACTCAATTCAAATAATCTAGTCATTGCACTTAAAAGTTATTTTAGAAGGTTCCTTCATAAAGCATAATAGTTTACATGAAAATGTTTGTTTTGTTTATAGTTCATAATAAATGAGATAAAGGTAATATTTTAAATTTAGGCTGTAAATAGTCCAATGGATGTCATAAATACTCTTTCAGGAAATTTTCTGAAAAAAAAAGAGTAGGCTAAAACCAACAAGAAAAAATCCACTCTCTATTCTTCTTCAATCTTTTTTTTTGCTTCTCTTCTATTCAATTTATTTTATTTCCTAACAGGGAATGCATTCCGCTGACATATTGTACAACTGCCTGTGTGATGTGACAATGTCTCTTGTTGATCTGAATGTAAGTATGTAGACACAGATGCCCTGAGTATATCCTGTTTGTGTCTTCTCTCCATTTAAAGAAATCTCCCTAATCGTCTTTATCACTGGGTATGTATACTTTTATAATTTTAAGTGTACATCAAATATTTGTGAACAAAATCACATTTCATAAAAATAAATAGATCTAATGTGAATATTCTGAATGAAATATAATGAAACAGGAAAAAAGTGTTTCATTTGCCTCCCAGCTCTAAGAAGCTTTAACAAGGAACAGTTTCCATCAATTACACCAAAAAAGTCAGCATATTATTAAGTTGTACATGAAAGACAAGTAAAATAGAGCTTAGCAAAACTATGGTCCCTCTGCTGAATAGAGCAGGGGATGTAGTGACAAAGGATATGGAAAATACTAAAGTATACAATTCTTTCATGAAGAAAAGATAAACTTGGTCCTCACTGATAAGACTAGTCTTCAGGACTCCCAGCCCCCTGAAACCTGAGGGAAAATCTGAAGCAAGGAAGAGTCACACTCAGTAGATGACGATTAGGTTAGGGAACATTCAAACAAACAGGTTACACACAAATTCATGGGACCTGATGAGATGCACTCACAAAAATTTTACAAAATGCTCATTGGCATTACGAGACCTCCACATTAGTCTGTACTTAGGCTATAGAGCCTTCATATTAATGGAATTTTTCTAGTACCTTCCACTAGTCTGAGGAAATGTCAGGAGGGATATTATGCAAAGTCTCTTCACATTTATTCTCCACAGAATGATTGATTTCTGTAAGAGTCAGATCAGAAGCAGCTCTTGAATGTACAAAACAACATTCAGGATATAAGTAATACAATGCCATTTTTTAAACGTCATTGTGTTATCAGACTAAACATATTTGTGGAAGGTAAAAAGATGGAAAAAAAAGGCAAAAAATAAATGCATCTAAAGCTAAATGTTATTTGGCCTTAAAAGGGAAAAGAAAAAAAACTTATTTAGCTACGTCAGCTAAGAGCTACTTTTCATAGAGTTATGATATGTTAAAATATGAAACACTAGAAACAACTGGTTAGTTTTCCTGGCAAATAAAGTTAACAGAAAAGCTCTAAGATAGTCTGTCTTGGAATTTGTGTTTTTTACTGTATTAAAAGTTGGCGGGAGATTCAAACTAATTTAGAAGAGTCCAATGACTGTGAAGAGGTGTAGAATATTCGCATGAAAACCTAAGTGGATTGGTGCCAGCAAAACTGAAGCAGTTCTGCAATATAGTCAATTATGATCTAAGCTAATGGTCAGCAGCCCTTTTATAATTCCTAGAAAGAAAGTACACCTCTAGGATTGACTCATTTCCCCTTAATACAGATACTTAAAATAAGTTGGGTTTTGTACCTAATATTAATTTCCCTCAACACAAATGTATGCTGCCTGGCTGTGAGATGTGCAGAAGTATTGCATCTGTTTTCCAACTCCAGCCGATGTGTGTCAGGTCCTGTGTTATATCTGCCAGCACAGCGTGGATGCTTTAGACAACTGAGGATATCTCAGATGGCCCTAGATACTTACGCTGAGAAAACTGAACTATCTTGAATCTCCCCGTTGACTAGAAAGCTAGATATAGATAACAGACACAGATGCTCATTTCATGTATATCTGAAGTTAGACAAGAATAATTGTAACATGATTCATTGGGCAATAAAATCATAGAGTTATAACCTGTTGTGTTGGAATGGGTCTCTGGAAGTCATCTAGTCCAACCCTCTGCTCAAAACCAGGCCACCTTTGAAGTCAGATTCACAATCGCTAAGATGCCAGTATGGACAAATGCATAAGTATGCATGGCAAGACTGATGTAAAATCCTCTCTAATATCCTAATTATATGTTTACAATAATAGGCTTTAAAATTAACTGTTACTTTCAAGAGAGATAACATAAAACTTTTTTTGCATGGTCACTGAAATTCCTAGTGTAGTACTGTGATCAAAACACACTCAGAATATAAAGAATTATTAGGAAAAGAACAGAGAACAAAACATAAATACTGTAATGTCACTGAATAAGTTAAAAAAGTAGGAGGAATGTTTCTTACTTAAGAGAGAAATTAAGCTAGTATTACTCATCTTTGCAAAGATATATATAGATAACATGATACAAAATTATTTAGTCATTAAAATACAAATGGTATTGAAAGTATTTTAAGCATTTCCAGATTACTGGATCTGACTGCTGCATATCAGAATATATTTATTTATTTATTTATTTAATATTCTAATGCATTAATTAGTATAAAAAGAAGCAAAAGAAACTATATTAACAAGCAGTGTTCAGTCCTGCATATATTTCTCATGAGGAACTTCTGAGAGGTCTATAAATTGCTTATCACTATGAGGGATCTCTCTGTAATAATATAGTAAATAAAACAAATAGCTTTATTTGGTATTGATTGTTATTGCTAATGATAGCTATTGTTACCAAAGACTTTATCCACAAGTTAGACTAAGAAAGCATATAAACTCATGGCTGTTAGTGCAGTAAGACCACAAAGGAACCCAGGATCCCTATTCAAAACTGTGCACTGATGGTGCTATCAGCATCTCCAGCACTAACTGGAGTAACTATTCCTGTCACAGCAGAGAGCTCCATCCAGACACAACTCCTGTGGTAGGGTGCTGCCATCCTAGTCTCTAGCAGTGCCTGCTGCTCTGTGAGTGCTCTGACAGTGCCTGGTACCTCTCTTCAAGGCCTAAGCAGTGGCCTCCCCTGTGGGAGATGTGCTCTGGTTGAGGTACTGAGTCACAAGCTGAAGGAGCTGTGGTAGGAGGTGAGCAAACCGTGCATCTTCAGGGAGGGTGAACAGAAGATTCATGAGGCCTTCAAAGACTAGAGAGAGCCAACAGCCCCAACCTTGGTCCAAGAACAGAGAGACAGCTGGAGACTACCCTAACAAGGAGTAGCAAATGAAGGCATTCATAATGGAGGAGGCTAGAAACTTGTAACTTCTAGTAACACAGCAAAGCTCCTTCTCTTTCTGCAGTTCTTCAGTTATTGAACAGATGTAGTGCCCCAAGAATGGGTGAGGAAGATGACCTCCATTTATGCAGGCATCAGAGACATCTCAGCCTGAACCAAAGAAGAAATTGCGGGTGACAAACACTGGAGATACTGTCTTATGGGGAACAGAGGACCCCACTTCTGACTAAGGCTGATGTTTTAGAAGTTTTGCTAATTGCCACATGGTTGGTGCTTGGATGTCAGAGAGACTGACAAGCCCTTTGACTCTTCTCCTGCTGCTTATCCATGTAGACATCAATGACACTGCCAGGTGCAACTCTGCCCATGTCAGGAGTTATTAGAGAGCTCTGGGAGCAGAAGGGAAGCAAAGGACAGTGAGTAGTAGGGACAGCTGGAGGCCCAGATGGAAGTCTCAGTCCTTCCATTAAGGGGAAAAGTCTGAGGCAGAAGTGGACATACCAGCATGTCAACACCAGGTCTGGTGGCTGGTCACGCAGACAAGACTTTGGTGACTATGACCATGGGATCTGCTTTGAGGAAAAAGAATTACCTACAAGGGACAGGATCCATTTGACAAACGGGTCAAAAGGCTCAAGTAGGTATATCAGGGAAGGGTTATCATCTGAAAAGATGCAGAGATATGGAGAGGCAGCAAGGAGCTGTCTGAGTGTACTGGTTTTGTCTGAGATAGAGTTAAATTTCTTCATAGGAGCTTGAATGGGGTTATGCTTTGGATTTGTGCTGAAAATACTGTTGATAATACACTGATGTTTTAGTTATTTCTGAAGAGTGCTTATACAGCATCAAGAGCTGGGCATTGCATGATGGGGCAGGTACTTTCCTTATGAAAGCAGCATGGCTGGGGTCCATCTCAAATGCCTGCATACAAACACATGCAGCACAGAAAACAAACAGAAGCTAAAGATCTGTCCACAGCTTTGCAGAAAAGTACCTGAGAGTACTGGTGGACAAGCTAAACATCAGCCAGCTATGTGCCCTTGTGGCAAAGGCCAGCAGCCCAGCATCCTGGGAATTTAGGATGCATTTAGGAAGACTGCTCCAGCAGGGAAAAGGAGGGTGATCTTTCCCCTTTATTCAATACTGTTGAGACTGCAGTTGGAGTGCGGTGTTCAGTCCTGGAAGAGTGTGAAATGGATGCAGTATACTGAGTCCAACAGAAAGTCAATGAAAGGCAGTCAGAGCACGTGTCATATAAGAAGAAGCCAAGAGAGCTGGGTTTGATCAGAATTTTCAGGGCAAACTGTCTTGCTGTCCACAAATACCTAATAGATGAGTATAAAGAAGATGGGGCCACATTTTTCTGAGAGTTGCACTGTGAAAGGACAAGAGGAAACACACACAAATTCCAATGTCTCAGTATAAGAAAAATTTTTCATTACAAGGAGGATCAAACACAAAGAAGTTGCTAAGGGAGTTCGTCACCCTTGGAGACATTCAAAACTTAACTGGGCAAGGCAACATACTTGAATTGGATTTGCTTTAAACCGAAGGCTTTACTAGATGGCCTCTAGAGATGTCTTGCAACCAATATGGTTCTATGATTTTATGATTCTTTGAAAAAATTCTCGTTGCATAGCCCCAATACTAAATGTATTTATATTCTACTCTTCTTTACCATTTGCTTTAGTTCAATCTCACCACTCTAGTGACCTGAAACTAATTTTTTATCTTTCCTCCCTTTCTTTCATATTTTTGTTTTTTTTGAAATGTGACAGAATGGGACAAAAACCTTATACCCTTTTCATCTACTTCTTAAGAATCTGAGTACCTCCAAAGTACTTCTCAAGAAACTGTCTGGCACAATTACAGAGCAGAAGTCTTTCCTAGTTAATGTATCTTATGTTATTATAGCAGGGAATATAATCTGAAGATTCTGTTTCTGTGAAACAGAATAAAAGTCACACTTAAATAACAGAGAACAGTTAGAATGCCTTATATTTGCTGTGTTCTCTGCAAAAACTTAAACCCTCTTTAATCTCTGCCTTGTTGTCCCATATCTTCCTATTTGTTAGGAAGTATTACCTATAACTCTGTACAAGTTTTTTTTCAAGTAATACTTTCTTATATAAAAAGTACTTCTTCTAAAAGAAGTTATTTCTTAACTCATAGACAATTTTAAATTTTAACAGTAGCTGTCATCTTTAGGCTTTCTTAATATAACTGATATATACTATGTATAGCAAGGGTTTTGCTCTTGGTAGCTACTTAATGGACATCAAGCAAAGGGATACATAAAGTGTGAATCCAAATGCTGTGTTATATTCAAGAGACATGACATGATGTTTTTA
>JAOXJM010000001.1:159677975-159689818 GCA_026413425.1 Tringa solitaria
TCAATGATCTTTAAGGTCCCTTCCAACTCTAACCATTCTATGATTCTCTCACACAGGCTGTGAAGTCAAGGTGGACCAGTCCTGTCAAGGCCACCAGTGATGAATGCCTGTGCTGTGGGCTGGGAATCCCTGCAAGAGAATGTGGATGAGGGAGAGAAATGTGTTTTGGCTAGGTCTCAGATCTGTGCCTGAAACTATTTTTATTTTTTTTTTAGAAAAAAACAATAGACACTATATAACTTTTGTCCTACTTCTTCTTTAGCATTAAAGTGTGGTGTGTTTGTTTTCTGTAGTGTCCTAGCAGTGTGAAGAAGCAACATGTCTGTAGCTGATCTTGAGTTTCTCTCAAATTCTCTTGAAATCTTGAACAGAGAAGGTAGAGATGGTACCATTTGCTTATCTCTTACAAGAATCTTTCTGGCCACAGTACTAAGACAGCCACACCAAGCATTTTGTAGGATGACCAAGGACATTGCTGTCCTTTGTGTGTTGAGAATTGCATGTGTGTGGTGCCTGGACACATTTGCACTCATCTCTTGACAAGGCCTTCACAGAACTGTGTTGAGGCTGGTAATATGATGGCCAGGCCCCTAAGTCTTAGGCTAGGTTCAGCCAAACATACATCCTGTAAAGCTGCCAAGATGGGAGATGAGAGGAAAAAGTTCACTCCCCTCTTCACTTCCTAGTATTACTTCGCAGAAGAGAAATGGATTTAGCACTAAATAATTAATCCTGCTCTTTATATTTTATGGATTCAGAACACACATTTGTAGGGAAAAAAGCCCTATAGCCAGGAAGAAGTCCTTGAAGCTGAGTCAAAGCATTAAGCAGCTCAAAGGTTATTTATCTCCATGCTGGAAAATGTCAACATTTAAGCTGAGGAAACAAGGGTTTCTTTAATTTCAGAACAAACAAATGTCAGCATTCCTGAAACAGATCACAGTATCTTTCCATTATTTGTTTTGTTCTTGACGGCTATTTTATTTTAACCTACCAGTTAACTTTAAATAATTTGTTTAAGAAAATTGTTTCCAACTTCTGTTAGGTGCTGAGCATCCTCGTCTCTGAGTAAATAGAACAGAAATTCATGGGACTGTGCACCCAGTAAGATCTGTAAACTGTAGAGATGGACGTGACCTGCAAAACGTACATCTGGGTGGTGACTCCTGCCATTCCAAATTTCTCTGGTATTCCAGTTTCTATTCTGCTTCTCTCAAACACTGCCTGGTAACACCAATATTAACACTAACATCATGCAACTTTTCTGTTATTTATCAGGCATCACACAGAAATGCAAGGGAAGGGTGCCTTAAAAAAATTATTCTGAGGATAAAGAAAAGATTTATGTTTAGTATGGTCATGCTTATTAGTTCATATGTGGGACAGATGGATAATAAGGAAATGAATGACTTTTCATACTTGTAACATTTGAATAGTTTGTGTTCATACTTTGTGAATGAAAACCAGAGAGGAGATAGATGACGACTGATTTTAATGTAGTTCTTGTGAGGTTTTTTATTACCTTTATATATGAAGGTTTCATAATTCTTAGCTGATATATTTCCACCCTCATCCCATGGACCAGTGAAACAGAGGAGACCAAAGTGTTAAATGACATGTTTGACAAGCCACAATGGAAATTTAACAGTTTAGGTCAGAACATTGCCTTCAGTTGTGTTGGGATGTGTATTGAGAAAGTGAAAAACTTGTCATTTTCAGGAGGATGCAGGAGATCAAGTTTTTCTTTAAGTGAATGGCTAGACTAAATTACACAAAGGCAAGTGCTTAACTGTGGGTTGTGTCAATTAGGCAGATGTTTTTCTTAGTTTTTGCAAACGCAGATATTCCTGGGTCTGGCTTTATAAAATGAGTCCTTATTTTCAGAACTTCTGAGTGTTAGCAACTCCCACCAAAATCACTGGGTACCGTGGGAACTCCAAACATTTCAAAACCATGCCTTTGCTGTCATTCATGGAGTATCCCAAAAACCAAAATGTTCACAATTTAATGGGACACTGTGAAAAGTCAAGCTTCACGTCTTTTGTGTTTTGTTAGCTTTTTTTTTAAATCATAATGCTAATTCTCCTGTTCAAAGTGTTTTAAGATGTCAAGTTGTGTGAGTATTTCAATATGCAGCTTTTGGAGGAAGATAATACTCTGATGTGAGGAGAGAAAAGATTATTGAACATAATGTAATTTTATTTCAAAAAGGGGAAGAGAATACATGAGAGATACTTAAAAAAATCCTTCTTCATTGTAGTGGTCCAAGAGGAAACATGCAAAAAGCTAACTAAAATGTGCAGCATAGTGTGTGATACATCTGCAGTACTGGATATCTTTCAGGCAAATAAACTTCCATGGTTACACAAAATTGCAAAGGCTGTCAATTCTCATGTTTCAGAACATAAGTGACATCTGCCTCGGGTCATGATGAAATCCCAGTATGAATTATGGACCTGCAGTATTTATAAAATCACTGTTGTATTTTGTACAGCCCTGAAACATCTGTTACTAAACAATTCTATAAGCAAGGTACTAGATTAAATTGTGTCTTCTTATATTTTATATCTATTTCCTGTATGTTTAAATATATAGAAAATTTATATAATCTCAAACTTCCCTTTTTATACAGTAGTTTCCTTAGTGGACCTCAGTGATTCCTTTTGGGCTTTTACAGACCGTTTTATAAATAGGAATTGCAGTTATATAGTAGTTGTGAAATTTAATATTAACCTAGTAGATCATGATAATAGCCATTACGGGCCACCAAGTTGAATGTGTGTTTATGCAATTCTAAAGTGGTAGATGTTTAACATTACAAATTCAAGGTCTTCTACTCTCCTGATTACTAACCCACTTCCTTGTGTTGAGTTTGCAGTAAATCCACTTTCAGCTCAGTGGAGAATATCTTAGGGATAAATTTCTAAGCTGGTATACACAAGTAAATTAATGTGCTTTAGTAGTGTACAATTGTGCTAGTTTTATATGTGTTGTGAATCTACTAGATTTGAAATCTTCTTGGAACCTATGCTTATTTTCCCTTTAATCTTCCCTCTATCACATGAGGCCTATTCCATCATATACAGTGTATTATCTCTCTGGAGAAAAGAACATTTCTGTGTACTAGAGGGAGAACTATCAACCTAGGCAAATACAGAATGGAAAATCTATATATATCATGGATTCAATACCTGCTTTAAAGTTATCTTCTGTGTAATTAATATTTCTTCCCCCATTCACTTTTTCTTCTACGGTTTCAACATCTCTTTCTGTTCTTTTCCTCATGTGCAATCCTTGCAGCAGCGCAGAAAAAGCAGGATGTAAGATGGTTGCTTTTTAGCTGAAGCAACAACGTCCATATGTGGAAGAAGTTAAAGCAAAGAGGTTCTCCTATTACTAATGGTATTATTTTTTTTAAAGTCTGAAAAAAACAAATGCTCCCATCCACTAACACAAACTAGCTCAGGAAGATTCAGGGATTCAGAGTGGTTCTTCATGGCCTTTCAGCTTGCAATTTTGAATATAGACGTGTGTTCACATCGTGAAATTCCTTGCCTTAAAAGCAGTATTTCTGCCACAGTTGAGTTCTGCCTGGAGCATTGGCCAAGAAAGGAAGGAGCTGAAGGGAAAGCAAAGGTGAAAAAAAAAGACGTGAGGAAAAAGCACCGTAACTAAAAAAGACCAGTATCTTCAAACATGACTGCTGACTTTTCTGGGTAACTGAATTAAGAAGCTTTAAAGGGCCATGATTCTCAGAAGTTGATGTTTAGCACTTCTGAAAATGAGACCAAAAAAGAATTCAACAAACACCTATATCTTTTGAAAATCTTTGGCTCTCTTATTCTTTTATTTATTACTTTTGGCAGGAATCCTCTTTATAAAATTGATCTGGTTTGACTTGCAAATTCAAACTAATTATTCTTTAGTCCCGTTATGGAGAATATCTACTGTTTGCTTGTAATTTTTATTAAAATTATGAATAAAAAGAAGCATCCACAGGAAGAGAATATATATGCATATATTCTGTGATAAACAAGTAGCCAAAGCTGTTAAAAGTTTGATGGGCAAGAGCTAAAATCCATGACTGGTCAGAGTATCAAATGAAGGAAATGCTGCGCAAACAGTTCTGAAAAACACTTGTTCTGCAATTAGAGATTGTAAATTTAAAAATCCTCTGTAACCTCTCATCCGTGCTAAGTTACTATTTCAGTGTATTAGTTTGTCCCAACACCTTCCACCAGCTCAATTTTTCACTGAATGTTCACCGAATTTTTAGAGTTGGAAGGGACCATAGAGATCATCTAGTCCAACTTCCCTGCTAAAGGAGGACCACCCAGAGCATGTCAGATCATGCCACTCAGGAGGCATATTAAATATATATATTAAAGAATTTTAGAATTCAGTCTGCGAAGACATGTTAGGAGTGGCTGCCTCCTCCAGCAGCTCTTGCCCAAGACTCCCTCCCACCTGGAAGCTGGAGCCCAGATTAGTAACTAGGGGACCTGTGCTCTCTGCCCAGGCTGACAAATGTGGCTACTGTTTTCCAGTTTGTGTTTAATGATCACTTGTTGCTTATTTTCTTATACTGAATAGTCCTCAACCAAGTAACTTAAACAAACACATACCATCACTTTCCACATTCCCTTACAGGGAATATAAGCATTGTTTTGTAAACTAATAAAATATGATCAAATTCTCAATCAAATATGCTGTTCAGGTTTTTCATCTCCAAGTTCATGAGTAGGTCACTTGGTTAACAATTAATTTCTGTGATTAAAGGAATTTCCCTTATTTTCCTTATTTCTTTTTATTATTTAAAGCTACTTAAATGGGGATAATAAAAAACAGGTATTTTAATTCATGTGATTTTTTCTTCTTTTACCTTCTAATTTGATTTTCTGTCAAAGTACATTTATTATTTTTGTTAAAAATATCATCCACATATGTATGAAATTCCCAGTCTCTATAATTCTTTAATGGTATTACAGTTCTTGAAATTCAGATAGATCCACTTATTAATGTTAGAAGTTACAAAGACCTATTGAGATTACTATTTTTCCACATACAACTTTCAATCTACTCTCCAGTAATACTAGAATGCTGCGATCTGTAGGAAAATTGTTATACTGTGACAAATTGAACACAGCACTTGGAGATGGAAAACCTGAACAGCATATTTGATTAAATACTTGATCTTATTTTAATATTTTACAAGACAATGCTTACATCTGTGCATTCATCCAGATATGACTAGGTCTTTCTCTTTTTTTCTTAATTTTTTAATATGTATGTTTTTGAGTCATTAGCAACGTTATTTTCTTCTTTCCAATGTCATATGCTGCTTTTCTTGACTGCTTCACCACACACACTCAAATTAACTAATGTTGATTATACTCTTATGTATTTGTTGAAATGCTTTAGGCTCCTGCAGTCTAATATTATCCTACTATGACAGAGCGATTCCCATTACCATATAGCCTGAGAAACTGCTGAATAATCTCTGTTATTACAGATGAAAGAGGCCATGAGATAATGTTCTTAAAAACATTATAAATTTTCATGGCATTTAAGATTTTTACATCAGCATTCTCCTTATTAAATATCATTATTTCAAATATTTTTCTCAGAATAGCTGAAACATTTAGAAAATTTTAATCGCTGGGTCTTGTCTCATACATATATTATAAATATCTTCTCTCATAGTTTGAAATTAAGTAATTTTGGAGTGTAAAACATAAAAGCCAAAGCAGTAAAAATATTCCCAGTAGATATGTGGAAAATATGAACTCCCTGCGGAACTAGTTACTTAGAAATCTAGAAATGTTCAAAGAAGCCAGCTGTTGGTTTTAGCTTTTTAAACATTAATTCTTGATTTGTTAAAAACTTGCCATATATAACTATCTCAACACATTTGCATGACAAAAATAATTTCAAAATGAGTATTTTTAAATTATTGAAATTGTAATATTATTAGTCACTATTTTCTGTGATTTCCAGATCCATTTTGAGCCAGAGAGTATTCAGAATATAAAAAACTTATTTTAAGGGACAAAATCCATTTTATGTTTATTTCTGACAAGTTTGCAAATGACACTGTGGCAAGGTTAGGTGTAGGCTTTAGAGGAAGTTTAATAACATACAAGGATGATTGTTAAGGAAGTAGCATAAGCTTGGCAAAGTGAAAGAAACAATGAGACACTTTCCAGGTTTTGGAGCAGTGGCATGTGCCAGATTAGAGGTGGCAGCAGATTGCTTAGCTGTCATAAGCATTTTCCTCAGGGAGTCGATGTGCTATCTGACTCCAACAACAGGTGACTCCATTCCTTACTGCTTGCACACCTTCTGGTTTTCTGCTTGCCTCAGCAGCTAGTCTGGTGTGCAGAGAACCATGAATTTAGCAGACTGTCCAGCAGCCAGAAGTGAACAGAAGACAGAGAAGAGGGAAAGAGACTAGAAGTTATGCTGTTTTTTTTTCACCTACCTTTCTTCACACTCTAAGTTCTATATTGTCTTGACAGGGTTGGAAATATCTTCTGGGCAATAATGGCAAGGTGAAAGAGAAGGGCAAGCAGAGAGCAGAGCCAGGCACACGGCACAACTCTTAGAGCAAGCAGCTTCAAGGCATGCTCAGTCCTGAAAGTCTTGGGCTGTTTGGGGAAGACAATGCCTGTGTGACCTACTTGCTGACACAGTTGAAGTTAATTGTATCAGCCTAAGAATGAGGACAATAGTTTTGCAGAGATGCCTCCAGCAAACCTGCAGATCAAAATGTTTGCATAAATATTGCTTAAGCAAAATGTTTGCATAAATATTGCTTAAGTCTCATCTTTATGTCCAACAGATGATTCCATTCTTGGTCTGGGTATGGCTTCTAGCAAGTTAGAACAGCTAAGCAAAACAATGCAATGGAGTGACAGCAATAGCAGCAAAATTATGAAGAAGACTTGCTTATCATGTCTATGTTCTACTCTAATTAGTTTCTTAACCCAGGCAAAACAAACAAACAAAAAAATCAACAACAACAACAAAAAAAACCCCAACCAAAACCAAAAAAACCCAAACCTGTACTCCTTACTTGCATATGTATTCTGTCAATTAAAGCAGTATTTTCATTTCTCTGCTAGGCTTTGAATCTACCAAAACCTACTACATCTCTGCAAGTGCTATGAGGATGGGATGTTTTGATCTGAGGCAAGTTAGAACAGATAAAACTTTGTGGCGGTCTTTGTCTCACGCATATACAAAAGGTGTTGGTGGAAGAAAGATAACTAGCCCATATACCACCAACTTTTGTCAGTGAATCAGAAGTGTCTGATGTGATACTTCTGAGGATAAGGACTAGTACAGTTCCTTCTGATTTCAGAGCCATGAAACACAGAATGACAACCCACCCTCTTTGTCTCCAACGCGACCATTTAGTAAAGCACTTCTTGTTTTCTTCCTAACAGCTCCTATCACCTTTCTATTTGTTCATATCACTCTCATGGCCCATAATGAGGCAGAACATACACTCAGCCACTATGCTGATGACTCAAAACTAGGAGGAGTGGCTGATATTCCAGAGGGTGGTGCTGCCTCCAAGAGGGACCTCAACAGGCTGGCGAAATGGGCTGACAGGAACCTCATGAAGTTGAACAAGGGGAACTGCCGTTCTGGGGAAAACCAAGCCTATGCACCAGTATATGCTGGGATTCTACTGACGTAAAGTAATTTGGCAGAAAAGGACCTGGGAATCCTGGTGGACACCAAGTTGAACAAGAGCCAACAACATGACCTTGAAGCAAAAATGGCGAATGGTTTCCAAGGCTGCATAAGAAGGCGTCTTTCCAATAGGTCAAGGGAGGTAATCCTTCTGCTGTTGCTCAGTACTGCTGAGGTCACACCTGGAATACTGTGTCCAGTTCTGGGCTCCCCAGTACAAGGGAGACATGGACATACTAGAGAGATAAAGGGCCACTAAGGTGGCTGAGGATCTGAAGAATCTCCCCTGTGAGGAAAGACTGAGACAGCTGGTCACTGTTTAGCCTAAGAAGGCTCATGGGATATCTTATCAATTTATATAAATACCTGAAGGGAGGGTGTAAAGAAGAGGGAATCAGGGTCTTTTAAGTGGTTCCCAATGACAGGACCAGAAGTAATGGGCAAAAACTGAAACACAGGAGGTTCCATCTGAACACCAGGAAACAGATTTTTACTGCAAGCTTTTCTGAGAAATCAGAGACCATCAATAGAATTCCTTACCTTTGTTTAAATCAAAAGAGAAACTCCAGTTGACTGAATCGGGTTATAAGTTTCACTCTGTAATGTTTTATCTTCAGATACTTCAGTGTTAATGTTAGTAAAACATAGGGGAACCTTTGAATTGAAAGATACAATTCAGGATCATTTTTACTTTTCAGGAAAAAATCAGAAAATTATATCCATCTGGAAATGTTTTTTTACTCTGAGGCTGATAGAGCACTGGCATGGTGTGCCCAGAGAGGTTGTGGACATGTGCAAAAAGCTCTCAAGACATTGTTCTGGGCAACCAGCAGTAAGTGGACCTGATCGATCAGGAGAGGTCGGACCAGATGATCTCTAGAGGTCCTTTCCAACCTTAAACATTCAATGATTCTGTGAATTCAGACTTGGTAGTTGAGCAGAAGAGTTCTGATAACTAAGTAAAATAGTATTTTCCTATTTATTTTGAGTTATATTAAAAATAGCTAACATTCAGGCCAGAATTTGAACATTGTCTAGAGAGGACTAGTTTAATGACAGAAAAAAAATTTATGTTTGGTCTTCAAATGCAGAAAATGAGCAATTCCTTATTTACCAAATACTGAAAATATCAAAATTAGTAGATGCATGTAAGCAGAGTGATTTTTACTGTAATCAGAGTTTTATTAATTTAGTATCATTTTTATGTCATAAGAAGTATACTTCTTTTAGTGTAAAGATACAAATATTCTAGAGACATTTAAATACTATAGAAGCACAAACCAAAAAGACCTCTAGTGTCTGAGAGATACAAGAGTTTAAGAAAACAAATAACATTTGAGGGGAGGCAGCCAAGTACTGTGAAGCTGGTGGATAATATTGATCACTAAAATAAAGAAAATTTTTCAGTAAATATATTGAGTTTCTGTACAAGCATAGCACAGCATAACCATATGTAACATTTTTAAAGTCTTGCAACATTTCTTCAGTCTAATATATTATCCTGTTTGTGACCTGTGAGATGCGTAACAACATATTGCAAGAAGTTCATTTACTCTCACCTCTGTAGGATGAAGATTTTTTTTTGATTGTAGACATTAAAGATTTCCAGTAGGAATTAAATCCCAATAGGGGGATTTAAGTTATGAAAAATAAATTTGAAGTGTTAACCTATGTTCCATAGAAAAGTGAGAACTCCTTTTGAAAAGCAAATACAGTTTTTATAATATACTTCATACTCAGCTTCATTTCAGTAATTAAGCTGTTTATTCTGTCTTTACAGAGCTAGAATAGACTACTAAAACACATTTTTCTGTGTTATCAAGTTTGTGCTTGTAATGAGAGAAAGTTTTGGCTGGTGTTTCAAAGTTTACTTACAAAAAAGACTGTACATAGAATGTACTAGTCATCCTTATTATTCTGATATGAAATATGTTGTTTCAAATAATCCTAGCTACAGTATATCTTTTAAAAGCTGATACCTGATCTGGTTTGTGAAGCAGTACAGCTACATTTGTGTCATTGTTCCTTTCGCTTAGAAGGTAATACTGTAGAAACTCAGGTCCAGTGCCTGCCTCTATTACAGAGTTAATCTATAATGCAAGTTTACTGGCAATGGAAGATTTAGTTGACTGATATATTTCCATAATAGGCAAAATCAGGAGAAAACAACAAACCACGTGTATATTCTTTCCTCCTTAATCTTCAGGTATTACTTGCTGCATTTGTATGGTTGTTTCCAGAGAGAGGGGCTTCTACACAGTCATTTCAGTTTGAATTAGAAATGCGTTTTGTAGCAGATCTCTATGTTGTCCCTCAGCACTCCTGATTAAACTTACCAAGAAGGAACCCTCCAGGTGTTTGCCTGGTGCCTGAAAGGCTAATGGGTGTTCAGTTCAAAGCAAAGTTGCTTTGAAATACTTATTGTATGGATATCACATCCTCAGTACCAGCTGTTTCACTGTGCAAGTCCAGTTCTATTTATCTGCATTACTTGCTAATTTAGATATATTCACTGAGTTCAACTCAGTTTGGGCACAAAGAGTTACCATACATGTGAAAGAAAGATGGCAATGGAATATGAACAAATTGCACCACACCATAACCATTTCAGACTTATTATGGATATCTACAGCATGTTTAATACAGCTGATCTGTCCATGCATAATGGATACTCCTACAGATATTGAATAACTGTCCAAACAAACAGAGCCATTTCTCCACCCACCCATTTCTCCAGCTGGGGTGGGTGGACCTTTAGTTAAGTAGTCAAAATTATTAGCTTTTGGCAAGAGATTTTCTTATCAGAGAAATGGAAATGAATTAAAAATTCTGTCAACTGTTCTTGGGAGATTATGATGCAGCCTTAAACAGAGGTCACAAAATAGCATGTCTCTATTTTTTTGAGGTATTTACTCTTTCCTGCACATAGAATAGAAAATAAATCTTGCAAAAATATTAATGATATCCCCTACTTAGCAGACTCTGGATACTCTAAATAAGAATAAATGATTATGCCTGAAATCATTAAATCTTACACTAATATAATATTAAACTGTGGTCATATATCAATACACCAAAAAATCATGTCCATCAAAAAGAATTTTCACATTGAGCCTGATTTCTTAACACTTTTACAGATTTTATCATTCACTATCCTATATCAAGCAGTTTTGGGTTTATGTGTGAAAAGGAAAATCTAGCTTAGTTGCTGCTAATTTAACTTTCCAGAAATATGAACAACTTTCATGTAAGCAGAAAGAGTATAATTTGACAATGACAGAGGCTGAAGAGTATAGTCCCCATTTACATGGTGAAGTAGTTGTCAATGATGAGCATTTATAGTCCGCCTTGTTGTGCAAGCTTGCTCTTGAGTTACACAGACGGATGTTGCTATTATTGTTCTTGCTCCTACAAACTTTCCCATTTGATCACACACGATACTTCTTTTTTTCCCCCTAGGTTGCTAGGATTACTCTTCTGATATTCATGTGAGCAGGAATAGAAACTAGTAACTGCCAAAGATGGTCCCTGCTGATGATTTTAGATAACATTTTTGGTCCTTTCTCATTCTGACAATATTTATCTTGATTGCATTTGATCAATTGACTATTCCAATTATATCTAGAGTTGAAAAAAATGATAGCGGACATTTCTTCTAAACTATGGGAAGAATGCATAGAAAATAATCCACAGGAAAGGTAAATGTCTATTGGACATGAATTTTCACATAAAAGAAAATAATGGCACTTTCGTCCATATAGAGTTAATATATGCTTACATAGAGTAAATAGCCAAAACCAGAAGCTTTGGGAAAAGGTTAAAAAGAAAAAAGACATTGCTTTCTAATGTTATTATAGTAAATGTTAATAACTGATTTAGGTAAAAGGTTTCAGATTATTCTGGAAGTAATAAGAGTATGAAATCGGGTAAAAATTGAGCACTGAGATTAAGAAGTTCTCAGTTTATTAAGGAAGTAATTTAATATCACTGAGACACATTTCCTGTATATATCACAAAGATAGTTCTTCTTCCTCCCTCAGACCGTATTTTTCATTGTGAGTGGAATTTTAACCATGGCATATCAGTTTTAACAGCCCAGAAATAAAAAGGCAGTGAATGTGGTAATATATGTTAATAATTTG
>JAOXJM010000001.1:159758980-159771330 GCA_026413425.1 Tringa solitaria
TGAATTGGCAGTAAGTTAAATTAAGTAATAATTCCCCAAGAGAGGAATGTTCTGCCCACAACAATATTACACAAAGATCAAGATTTCACACAACTTTTTAAGTGAACACCTCTGTGATTTTTGGAACACTGTAAAGAAATAGTGACCTGTAACCTACTCCAGAACAATTTGTACTCTTCTGGTGCTCAGAGACATGGGAGTCAGATTAATTCCAAGTCTTTCTAATCAAGAAAGCTCAAATAAACATAACACCCCTTTCACCTGAACAACTGACCTTAAAAAAACTTCAAGAAAGTAATCTTACTCCATTAAATCTCTGAGTGTAATATTGTTCAGAATCAAATATTGATAAATAAAGTTAAAATTTAATATATGTTATGCAACTCAAAGCCTTCTACAAGCTTCATGACTTTTTTTTTTTTTTGCATTGATTTGCAAGACAGAAATATTTAATCTCTCTTTAGGTAATTGATAGCTATAAGAAGAACTTTTGGAAGTATACTGCAAATGTAAAAAAATCCAACTTTTTGCCTTTGTTTTTTCTTCTTTTTTTTTTTTTTTATCCCTGTTTTTTAAGATTGAAAACAGAGGGTGCATTGGCTTGCTCAAAAACAAAAGTCATGATACTCATCAGAATGCAAAAGCTTCCAAATTCAATTCCAAGTACACTCTCAGACTGCCTGTTTCTCAGATAACCCATTTTTCTCATTGTTTAACAGGTCGTGAAGAGCATGAACAAAAACAGAGTACTCAGGAAATCTCAGGAAAGTCTCTTCATTGTGACTGTGTAATTCTTGTTTGTTGCTTTAATTTTATTCATATGTTTAGAGCATTTATCTTATATTTAAAAGATTCACATGATCTGTGCATATGTATCAATTACATAAGTTGTAGCAGCAGAATATTAGGACAAATTTACTTTCTAGATAACTGAGGATACAAAAAAGCTAATTGCTCATACTATTACAAATGACTTCTTAAAAATGTCTTGAATGTGTATGATCCTTAGGGAAACAAGAATGATAGTAATAAGATAGTCAAATTTGTGGCAACCTGTCATTTTTTCAGGAATAGTGTGTGTGATAAGCGGATCTAAACTCAAGCACTGTATGGTCTTCGTTTGGGTGGAAAAAACACTTATGAGATATGCCTGAAGAATCTGTGTGATTTTTGCACTCCAGTTTTATTTATACAGGCTGTCATATCAGTAAGCTTCACTGACTTGAAACTGAATTACCATGTTATTATAAATATTATCACAATCCTCAGTGCTACTTGCAGTTATTTGTCAGGAAATTTTGACTCGTAGGGATTTTCTGGAAATTTATATTGAAATATATTTTTCAAAAGAGGTAAAAATTTTATATGTCAAATTAATAAACAATAAAACAAAATTCAATAAAACGTGTGGAGTTTTTTCTCATTGTTGTTTTTCCTTTTTTTCCTCCCATTGTGCAATGAATAATTTTTTGTATTTTCATTAGGACGTAGTTCCAATGTGTTACATTCACCATTTTCTTTTAAATAAAACTACATCTTTTTATGGAATATCATCATGTACCGTACAAACTCAGAAAGCATGTGGAATTTCAGGAGACATAAAAGACAACAGAAACTTTCTACTTTTCAAGGAAATAAAAGTTAAGCACGTGCAAGTACTTATATATTTACCATATTCAAGTTTTGTTCAGAAGATCGCAGTGTGTACATACCAGCTGTTCTCAGACAGACGATTGAAAACAGAACATTCAGGTAAGGAGAGGAAGCCAAGCGATCATGAAATAAAAATTTTGGTTGTGGAATGAAAGAAGGCCCAAAATGTCTTTTCAACATTTACATCTGCTTTGCTTCTTTCTTTTTTTTTTTCTAGTAGACATATAAAGTATGCAATATTTGTTTTCAGCCAGCTGCAACAGAGTATGAGTGGGTTAAAAAATGATAGCTGTAATTGAGTGAGCATGAGAAGGAAAAACTAGATTATTAAGTTCTGTTTCCTCTTTTCCATCTACTCTATTTCTGTGCAAAACAAGATGAGCTGAAGAACAAAATGTGTTCTTGATACACCAGTCATGTTTGCAAATCTATATTAAACCTTTGAAAGGAAACTTGAACTAGTTAGCTAATTCTGAAGATCTCTTGGTTCAATGCACATCTGAAGAGTTTCACTTTGGATGGGAGAGTTTATTCATTCAGGGGATTACTGTAAGTGGAAGACTGGAGTAACTGATGGTAGCAAGAAATGTTTGCTTTTTTCCTGTTGTTATATTCCTCTCCCAATCTCCTCACCTTTCAAATACGATAGAGGGTGACCTTGCAAAGATATCAGCCAGTTCTCTCAACACCTTTGCCTGTGAAGTTGTGGCGAGTGCGTTTGTCCAGAGCAGTGATGGTTTGGTGTAGGCTCCAGAGAAGCCTGAGCCATAGGTGGGCCTTGAAGTTTCAATCTGTTGTCTGAAAATGCACAAAGGAGCACAGCGACACAGTGAGCATCTGTGCATATGAGCTTGGAACACCAATCATGTGATTAATACATGAATAGTGGGTAGCTTTTCCAAGACTTATTTATCAAGGAACAAAGAAGGTTGTGGGTACAAGGAGTCTCATGTGTACCTTTTCCATCGCATGTAATTTGAATATAAGCCAACTGCTTTGTCCCATAAATATAAAGCCTAAGTGAGCCTTGTTTGAGCTCTCTCTGCTAGGCAGCATGGCTGCATGGCAGGGACCTCCCCTTGAGCTGGGATGCTTCTCAAGGTTGTTCCTCAAAGAAGACAGATCTTTTACCAACAGCAGATCTTTGGTAAGCAACAGATGTCATGCATAACCCAACCCTGTAGTACGATAACTTTGATTTTGTCTTGGTAACTTCAGCTGGATGAGGAACTGATGCTAATGAAATATTACATAATCTTTGCACATATAATCCTTTAGACATAAACCATTGACCATATCTGGGGTTAAGTCTGGATCCAGCTGCACCTAGACTCCTCTCTGAGAAGGAGTTTAGAAAGCAAGGGGGTCCAATCTGAACTGCAAGACTCAATGGGAAGGTCTTCCTTACCATTTTTGTCTCTGGTGTCTCTGTGAATCCTTCCAACTCAAGTGCAACTCAATTTTCCATTGTATGTTTTTCCATGCAGTGACTAATAAAGCGAACCTTGCCATCCAACTTTAAGTTGCACTTTTACAATATCATGATCTTCTTGCCAGTTTGATTGTGGTGTGAGAATTGTCTTATATTTCTACTTCAGGCAGAAATAATTTTGTTAGCTCAGGTGAACTAGGTAAAATGTGCTTGACAAGTGGATAATTTTCTAAACAGAACTGGGGGACAAAACAGTAGAGACTGGCAGAAATCCCAAAAGTGGTAGTCTCTGCATGAGTGCTGCTATGAGAAAGTTGGGATAGCTAAACCTTTCACCAGCACATATGGAATTTGTCTGTAAACTGCTAGGAGTTTTTATGTCTTTCCTCACTGGTTTTAAGCAAGTTTTTACACTTTTTTTTTTTTTTTTTTTTTTTTTTTTAAATCTGAACACACTATCCTCTAATCTGCAGGTAAATAATTTTCATTTGTGAGATATGCATTGACATTAATCATTAACCACTAATATGTAAAATCCTCTTAACCTTATCTAAATAAAAACCATTGTTCTCTTATGGTTTAATATCTTAGAGCATGTTGAAGGAATTCAAGGGACTTTAACAGACATCCCCACAATACAGATGCAAACACATATCAGAAGGATAGTAGCACAGGATGATATCAGATGTTCCAGGCACAAATCAAGTATTCAGTTAGTTATTGCTCACTTAAAGAATGAAGCCTTAAGAGCCATATAAAAATGGATATAAACATAACAGAGGAAACAAAGAGCAAATCTGTACCATATGTAGAACAAGTATCTAACATGTATAAAATATAAAATATATAGTAGAACTTGGATATAATATGGAATTGATTGATCAATGAAGAAATTAATTAAGTGGTCTGTGACAGCCAGACTTGTAGCTTATTGATGACTGCTGTAACTAGACCTACAAACTGACAGTAAAAAAAAACAGTAAAAAATCTTGGATCAACCTATATTGGATATTCCATGTTTGGAACTCTGCAGATGGGACATGGTTGTAATTTAGATGCAACAATATCTATGTTTGGGCAGATAAATATCACTCTGTGCCTCATTAGTTGTATTGACTCATTCTCCATTGTCAAAATGGGAAACTTTGGCACAGTCAAGTCTAGACATCAACACTGCAAATACCTGAAGTCAGGTATCTAAGGCAAATCCTTATTCCAATCAATTTATTATACCATTGTCCTGGTTTCTACTGGGATAGAGTTAAGTTTCTTCCTAGTAGCTGCTGTGTTTTAGATTTAGTATGAGAATTACGTTGATAATACATATTGTTTCAGTTGTTGCTAAGTAATGTTTGTATTAAGTCAAGGACTTTTCAGCTTCCCATAGAAGCTGAGAGGGAACATAGACAGGACAAGTCAGCTAAAGGAATATTCCATACTACAGTCATGCTCAGTATACAAATGGGTGTTGGCTAGAGGGCAGAAGCTGCTCAGGATGAGCTGGGCAATTGATCATCAGGTGGTGAAAGCAATTGTATTGCATAACTTATTTTGTACATTCTTTTACCATTATTGTTGATTTTTGTTGTTATTATTATCTCTTCCATTACTGTTCTATTAAACTCTCTTTATCTCAGCCCATGAGGTTGTGTTTTTTTTCTTTTTTCTCCCTCTTCTCTCTATCCTCCTGGGGGGATGGAGGGAAGTGAGTGAATAGATGCATGGTCCTAGTTGCTGTCTGGGCTTGAAACACAACATCCTTTGTCATAAAGCATTGCACTTATTTGTAAGATGTGATTGTTATCTCAAGCCTTATACAGTATTAACATGGCAGTTTTCTGATCTTCTATACAGCTCAATATACATACACTTGCTTAACTTTGCACAGAATGCTCTGAACAGCACTTGGAAATCCAAATTACACTATGAAGCTTCACATTTATAAAGTAGAAGTAGCACCTTTTATTATCAACATTCGTACCTCCTTCTCTGATACCTTCCATGGAACTAGCATTACTTCCCACAGAAATGAGCTAAGCATCTTTATTAACCTAACCAGAGAAAATTTTAAACCCTTTCTGCTATAAAAGTATAATTTACTTGGTTAATAAGTGTATTTTTGTACAGGAAGGAATATTTGTATCACTAACATAAAGTACACCAGTTGCATCTTTAACAAATGTATGAATAAGTAAATAATCAGACAGTTCAAGAATGTGATTATACTCTGTGCATTACTGTTGATTGCTAGGCTGACTAGAAAGTATAAAGAGCTAAGCATCTAATAATCATGATCCAATGCAGTGGTGGTGGGGAGCTGCATCACAATGATGAGATATTTATAGCCAGGTTTACTTTAACTGCAGTATAATTCTCATTCAAAGTATTTTATGCAGAACATTTTTGGTTACAGCTTACAGCTCTCCCACTAGCAGTGATATTTCTAAAACCCTTAGAGGGAGAGTCCTTCTTTACCTGTCACAAACATGTGAAAGAGATGTAAACAAAGAAAAGATGAAATACAATGAAAAATGTTTTAAAGAAATGTGACTATCTGTTTATTTCAACATGCAGTATCTTTCTTTCACTGAAAATTTTGTCACCCTGAAACACAGTTAACTCTAATGAATCCCTCTCCTACCAGTATGATGCCAGTAATAGATGCCCAGAGCCTGGAGAAGGGTCATAGGTCAACAGGAGAGCACCTGGACTCCAGCACAAAGGAATACCAGCCACCCCAGCCAGTAAGTTATCTTCACTGGGGCCCAACTTAGATTCCTCTATGCAAACGCATGTAACATGGGGAATAAACAAGAGGAGTTAGAGATGTGTACACACCTGTAGGGCTATGATCTAATTGGCATCAAGGAGGCATGGTGGGATGGATCCTATGACTGGAGTGTTGGAATGGAAGGATACAGGCTCTTCAGGAAAGACAGGCAGGGGAGATGTTGCCCTCCATGTCAATGGCCAGCCGGAATGCATGGAGCTCCAACTGGGAATGGATGAGGAGCCAACTGGAAGTTTATGGGTCCAAATTAAAAGCAGGACTGGTACAGGTGATTATAGAATAGAAACACAAAATCACAGAATTTCACCTTTACTGTTTTTAACGTTATCCTATTAAAAATGTTCAGAAGATTTCCAAACATCTACAAGGTCTGAAACATGAGCACCTTAGATGTGACATTGTTGAAACCACAATATTTACATGAGAAAAAAAAATCTAACTGTATTTCTTAATATTTTTAATGACTACCAACCTCAACATAAGCTTAGTAAATTTTTCTTGTAATATTATTTGCCCTTCCTTCTTTATTGATAAAAGTGTTTACATATGAATGTGACTCAAACACAAAAAATTATGAATTCAAATAGAAAGGGTTTCTTTGCTTGGGCATGACTACAATAGTTCTCTTGTTTGCATTAGCTGATTGATGTATTTCCCAGCACTTAAGGTTACAATTTTTAATATAAATATTTGTACAAGCTAAATATGATCGATCCATGGACACTTAATTTAGCAGATTTTCTCTCCATTGTTGATTCTCACTCTTTTTCTTTTTTTTTCAGAAATTGTATTTCTGGATTGAAGAAGGTTCATTGTTAGCAGATATAACAGTTCACAACATTCACAAATATATACAAAAATACTTCCTTCATCTGTCTGTCCCATTCCTTTATATTTATCTTTTCTTCCAAAACTTTACACAGTTTAATGATTCCCTTTATCTTAGAGCTTCCTCAAAAGACAGGTGAGAAATTTTTCAGAAACATAGCTTCACAGGAAAATTTACAAAGCATTTTGTAATTAAATGTGTTTTCAAAGGAAATTGATTCAAAGGTAAAAGTTACTCCAGGTTTGAGTAAGTTACTTTGACCTATAAAGCAATATTGCTATCATAAACCCAGTTTGAGATTCTTTAGTGAGGGATTAAAGAAAGTGCCTCTGAAATTAAGATGGATACAGACTTCTTATGTTAAACATTTGAAAAATTTGTGGATGTTAATTACACAGTTGTCGGAGATTAAATTTGAAAAGTTTTCTTCTTCTTGAATATCTCTGGTTGCATTTGGTTCTCTTCTCTCTTCTCTCTTCTATCTTTAGAAAATAGTTTTGTAGCAACATTAAAGATGAAATCTTAATTTACTTTAGCAAGACCACACACTTTCTTAAGTTCTAAATGCATTCATCCATCCAAAGAATATTAGCACAAGATATTAATGACAAAGAGCTTCTGAGGGGAACTGTGCATGTCCTCAAATTTGAAATTTCACTGCAGAAAACCAAAACAAAATAAAGCAAGGACATGGTAACTCATCAAAACTATTATCTTTCAAAGTGTACTCTGTATACTTACTTCTTCAAAGATTATTTCCTTCTGCCATATTGGAACACATGCTGACCAATATCTGGGATGAAATTCTTTCCGCTCTGTCCTTTTTGGACAACTGGATAATCTCTCATGTCTCTCATCAAATGCTACCAAGGGGTCAGTGCTGCTTTGTCTCTGACAAATTTAATTTGTAGTCAGTAATGGATATGTTTCCAGATTATTCGGAGTCTACTTTTTCATAAATCCATTTCTTCTATTTGCCTTGTGATAGTAACCTATAACCTAAATCACACAGATAGTTGGAAGCTTTGCAGAACAGGTCCTTTGAGAGTTACAAACTCACCTGTTTTGGGTCTACAGAGAGGTTTTGAATCTCCAGCTTGACGCTGTAACAAATGCTGAATATATACTCCTTTTGCTACCACACCATGTAAGAGCTTGCTGCTATCGTTAGGAGATGAAGTGGAGACTGAAAGGAAGAGAGAAAAGCAGAGTGGTGGCAACAAGTGCTGTTTCCTAGTTTTCCATCAGTTTTCACTGGCAGTAACCGCAACCTCCCGGATGGTGTAGGGACTCTTTGGCACTTGCTGCTTAGGCAGCTGCCCTCTATTTTCTCAGGAGAGGTCAGAAATTAGGCTGTACAGAAAGGTTTGCTGAAAAATGGAAGAAATCACTAGTGCCATTTGTAACTCCATTTGCCAGGAAATTAAACATTTCTAAGTCTGAAAAACAGCAGGAGGAAGAAAGAACTTGTGTCACCAGAACTATTTCAGAAATGCCTATCAAGTAATGGATCATACCCAAATCACAGAAGTTTGATAGAAATGGTGACAGATCTGAACTCTCATATTTCCTAATGCTTGTACTTTGACTACAGTCCTCCTTTTTCATGGTCTGTGAAGTGACTACTACGACTCCGTTATGAAACTACATATATAAAAAAAAAGAGCACAAAGTATCACAGTGTGTTTTTGACTGAACGAATTAAGAAATACGTTCAAAAACATCTTTAGAATCATTCTTAGTATGGACATGTTTTTTAAGAGCTTTCTATATAGTCAAAATGTTTAAAAGTAATAAATTAAGATAATTTTTAGTAGAGTGGACAATGGGGTGCCAGATATTGTCTTTTACAGGAAGAAAAAACAAAGGATAACAAAATTCACAAAAAGCCCTAGTAAAATGGCATATGGAACCAACGGAGATTTCAAGGAAACATTGTATTCCCACAACAAACTTAATGCAGAACAGTGCAAACCATACTGCCTACTCAGCATAAAAGGTAAGTTAATAGTCTAAATTTCAACAAGTATAAAGATAGCAGTATTGCAACAGTGTGAAAGTGTTCTCATGTTCAGCTAAGTGGAATTCACTGCATATACATATATGAAACACACACTACAGAATGAAAAATATTTATAGTGGTGCAGATTCACAAACATTTATTTACATTTTATTAATGGTGTAGCAATAGAAAAATAGACATGTAAGATTTAAACGATCATAAACAATTTTGCCAGTTGAAATGTTTCAAAATAAGGATAGCGATTGCTTCAAAACAGCATTTGGAGACATAAATCCATCAAAATATTGTTCTGAAGCAATAAAAATTTGCTTCACAGAATTACTGTTTTATAGCAAGCAGTCATAAAACTGTAAGAATTTTTGCATCTGGCATAGAACGTTGAATGTTGATACTGACAACAGGAGCAGAAAAGGCAAACTGACATACTTTTATCTCAGACATGAACACCAGCTGCCATAACACAGAAATGAAAGCAACTGTGCATAGTGTACAAAGGGATCTGTCAATTGGCAAGACATACAGATGCCAATTTAACTGAAAGTCAAGTGGTGAAATTTTTCCAATTTTCTGAGCCAATCACACCCTGGCTTTACCCCTACATATGTGTTTTGTGCATAGTGTGTCATTCCAAAATTCTCTTGAAATCTATTTTTATCAGAAGAAGACTAGTGTTTATGATACTTTTAAACATCTTTCCTTAAAAGGCTTCCAATTTAAATGCTAGTGTAATCAAAGAAAGCTTCAGAATAAGAGTAAAAAATGTCTGTTAAGTGGTCTTGTAAGAATATTAAAACACCGATAGATGCAGGAATTTGCTGAAGTACTATAAAATTCTAACCTTTTTTGAAATCTTCAGGGGACTGACCTACAAAGGAACATAAGGGACTCACATCTATGTTAGTAGAGGTTTTAAGTAAAACTAATAGAACCACAGACAATGCACTCAACTCCCACCTTAAATTTTGATTCACTTACATTGTTTTGGCATTTGCTCTTCTGATTTCTGACACTGAACTTGCAAACCATTATGAACGTTTTATCATTGCTGAAACCTGAACAGAATTTCAAGCTTTGTGTCTATAACTCATTATATGTGCTATCACCTTGGCTTAAGAAAAAATTTTCTATGGAAAGCAAAAAAATAAACATCCAAATCAAAGAAAAGATTTTTAACACAGCTAACTGACAAATGTGCAAAACAATCCACAATTTAGAAGTCTTATTGCAGGTAAAGATCTGAGTTACCTTGTAAAAAAGGTAGAGATCAGAATGAATCAAATTACTTTCACTCTAAAATATGTTTATTTTCATTTCTTCTTTTTTTTTTTTTATTTTATATTTGACAGTTATTTTATTCAACAGTTTGACACCTTTTTCAGGTTAGTAAGAGGGGAAAAAATCCATAAAAACTCAAATAGAACTATCACTAAATATATTTTTAAAAACTCTCTTCCTTTGTGTTCCCATTGCAGCTTCTTTAGAAGCATAGGAGAATGAATTAAGATGAAAAATTATGACAACCTCATAGCATTTGACACTGGAAAATTTTAGCTTTTAAAAAATATGTATAAATGTTGCAGTGATATGAACAATAATTTGTTCATGACAGGAAAATGTTGGTGCTGTAGAATAAAATAAGAAGAGTGCTATCAGTAAAATAAAACAGCAGCATCTCTTTATTTGGTATGGCAAATTAAGGGAATAGCAATTAACTCATAATGATGTGCTAATTCCAACTTTTTATCTAAAGTGGCAGTTTTACTTTATGTTTCATCTCTCAGCTTAATATATTTGCTGTGTGCAGAAAGAAGAGCAGAAGACACAAAAAGCAAATAATTCTTCTGCATACATCTTTCATCTCATTACAAGGGAATTGTGCAACATATCAGAAGTAGTATCAGTCAAAATGACACAAAGATTAAAGGATCAAACTGTGGGGGAATAGATGGTGTTGTCAGCACATTCACTTTCCTGAAATTCAGAACATTCAGTAGTACCTCAGTGTTAACTATTGCTGTTTTGACTGTGTCGTTCCTGGATGTTGCTCATTAACTCATGTTGAACTTCTGAATTCTGTAAAGACCCAAATGAAATAACTTCTACTTCCCTTGAGAAACACCCAGTTCCACTGCAAAATCTTTTAGCAATCAAGAATTCTAAAAGATATGTCATAGTGTTCTGCAACCTAGGAGAATTCCTTGAAGTCCAGAACATCAATATTTAAAAATAGAGGACCTATTTTTAAAATCTCGATTTGTAGTGCTTTATCTGAGCTAAAAGGAAAAATAAAAAATTACCAATAAGCTTAGAACTCAAGCAAAATAAGAAAAAGGTTAATATTCCCTAAAGAGTTTCTTAATTAGATTGAGTTTGGCAGATCTACCCTAAAGCTGAATTCAATGCACTATGCCCCTAAGGAAGTGTCAGGCTAAGTTCCTTGAAAATGAGTGAGAAACTTAGAACTACTGCTATAGAAGATTTCTGCCAATGTATCTTACAGACCCATGTAATAATGGTTAGATTCTGAATGTAGAAATATTTTGAGAGAACTTTATTTACAAGGGACAAAAAGGATTGTTTAATCCACAGGGAACAAGAAAAGTTGATGTAGCAGGCGGACTGAATGCAGACACAGACAGAAAGGTCAGAGTGTAACAAGGGCAGAGAATTCAAGGTCAAGTGTGGGTGATGGCTATAAATGTTGCATCAGGGTCAGAGGAGAAGAATCTACTTGAGATATTAACATCCGATCAGTATCCTCAGTGTCAGAGGTAATCATTGATGTGGCTGTGCACTGCTGTTGCTCTTGTTAATAGTGTTAGCTGCTTTGCCGTGTGAGATTCAGAAGCAATCATAGTGCCCCTAGTTCAGTTTCTCACTAATCTGAATGGCTTCTGGTGTATCAAGTCACTCTTTTCAATCCTTCACATGCTACTGAAAGGTTCACCTTTCTCTTTTGAAATTTTTTACCTAAATATTATTACTGCATTTGTCTTAAGAAATAATTATACTTGACCATATGGTTCATACTACAGAATTATTAAGAAAACTGACAATGTAATGGGTAGAACCTTATCTGGTTTATGACTTGAGTGAATTTCATCCTATTAGGACAATAGACATCACAGCACATAATCAAGCAGCTCAAATTCAATGAGAGGTAGCAGACTGGGATGGGATGAATGAAAAAATCCTGGCAGTTAAGATATCAGAATTATACTTATAACTGCCAGACCAGTGACTGCCTTCAACAGCTCTCTGGCCTTGAATTGTGTCACAGAATATGTAGTATAAAATGATATGTACTAGCTTGTTCTTAAGAATGGTGTTTCAACACAGACTAATCACTGCGATGAAAACCAATGTACTTTTCATGAGAACAGGACAAGTTACTATAATGTCTCCAAAGTTACTACAATGTCTTCCTTGAAACACGTGATCTTTCAGTTTCTGGAAATTGTATTTAACCAAGCAGATATAGGTATAATGGGGAATTTTTCAGGCTAGTTGTCTAGACTTCTTTTAAAAACAGTGGAGAAGTATAGTCATCTTTAGTTCATTAATTATCTTATCACAGAATCACCTAGGTTGGAAGGGACCTTTTAAGATCATCTAGTCCAAC
>JAOXJM010000001.1:159836499-159848522 GCA_026413425.1 Tringa solitaria
GAGCCCTGAGGCACACCACTTGTGACCGGCTGCCAGCTGGATTTGAATCCATTGAACACCAATGGAGCACTTACAGCAGTAAATTTCAAGTGTTTGACTGCTTGAATAGAATCTAGAAACCTGAAATTAAAAACTGTGGCACCTAAAATGAATACACATTTTTTATCATTAGTCAATATAGAATAATGATTTAAAGCTACACTCTGTTGATTAAAGAAGCAATAATGATAATGCTTATTAATGGCCTGGAGACCTACCTTAAAGATAGGCCAAATTTCAAAGACAGTGTTTGCCAAAAGAATCCAAACTAGTATTAAGATCCCTTTTTCCTCTGAAAACTCACCATAGAGGTACCACTCACCCACATTCAATTTCTTCCAGCAATGCATTTTAATCCTTTACTCTGGGAACTACAACTTTTTTCTTTTCTCCTAAGTTGCATATAAAAGCCCCATTGCACATGTATAGAGTGCTATATGGCATATTCAATCATAAATTTCTTCCTTCTCAGACCTGTTATGGATAATACATAGCCAGAAGACCAAAACAAAAAGCTGAAACCATCACACAGTGCAGTAGAAGAGAGCAGCAATGCATTTCTGTTTGCAAGTTTTCATGGCAGAAAACAACTATCTGAAGTATCTTAAGGAGTAAACACTCTTGATCATCAGAAACAGAAGGTTTTATCATGGATCTTTAATAAAGAGATTTTCCAACAATTATTATTATTTAAATTATGAATATGACTCGATTTGAATCATTCGTCTAAATGTTATTCAAAGACACTGACTTTCCTTATATCTCTATCTTAACATGCAGGGCTGCTAAGCAGTATCTTGACAGTGTTGAAAGAGATTTTTACATGTACTGTTGATGGGAGACTAGATAGGAACCTATAGGAACCTCAACTCTCAAGCTTTTTATAGGTACCAGCCTGCTTTATACCCCTTTTCACAGTAGCTTCAAGACAGTCCAGTTGTCTGGCCATACTAGTCTAGCAGAGTTTTTTCTGTAGTGATAAGATGTATTCTTTACTTTAAATTATTATAACTTCTTTGAGGATGTCAGTTCGTAGCTTCATCCAGTGTATGCTAATTCTTCCCTTCCCTAAATCCTCTTTCTTTCACTTGGAATTTAATATTCGTCTTCAACAAGACACCCAGTTTCAAAAATGTTGTTTCATCTTTTCCTAGAAAAAGTTGATGCTGTTTTTCTCCTTTGGAGAAAGCATCTGTAAGTAGATAACATTTCATTTTCTTGTCAATAATACATGAAAAAAACCCCACAAGCCTTCATTTCAGTCTGGAGGAGTTTAAGTTGGGAATTGAAAAAATGCCAAAAACTACAGCCAGACAACAACAACAAAGTGAATTTCTTTAAAAGTGTAGGACAAAGTGGGTTTTATAAGAAATGGAAATAGTAACAAATATTATTTACAAAGTAGGATATATTTTTTAATTTCAGTTTTTAATTTCAGTTTTTTAAATTTTACCACAAACTGATGAGATATGCTTTCTTCTCATGGATTGAAAAGCAAATGTAAATGGTAAAAGATTGTTTGCCTACTTAAAGGAGTCATTAAACTGTGTTTTCAAATTCTGTAAGGATAGAGATCTTTGCAACTGAGTTTTGTTATTGATGTTTTTTTTTTCTCCTTCCAGTCAAGTGTACAAAACTATCTTTACATGCAATTATATTTGGATAGGGCATTGTCTTCCTTGTAATATTTTTTATTAATGAAACATGACATATTTTTGAAATCCGAACACATAAATTAATAGTATAGTACTTGCTTAGCTTATTGTTTTGATTATTTTTCTGATTCCACTAACACTATATTTCTGGTAAATATTTCACTACTAAATAGTTGAAGTGCTACAGAAAATTTCCTTGTTATTGTTACAGATAAATAACATGCTTTTAAACTGTGACTTTACAGGTCTTTTTTGTTAGTATTATCAGTATCTGTGAACAATGTCCCCAAACCCAATTAAAAAAAATATAAAAACAAAAGGAAAAGGCAAAGGAAAAGGCAAAGGCAAGGCAAAGGCAAAGGCAAAGCAAAGTAAGGCAAGTCAAGGCAAGGCAAGGCAAGGCAAGGATCCACAAATTATTTAATGTATATACTAAAAAAATACAAAAGTATTTGCCTGCTATTGTTGTTTGCTTATGCAAACAATTCTGTGGCACTGTAATCTTCTCTAGCAATTACATGCACTGAAATTGACATTATGAAAGTACAGAGTAGGACATTAGAAATCAATCCTTAATTTCAATTAAAGTCAAACCTTTTATGTAGTAAGTGATAGAATAAAATATATCCAGGGGTTTCCAAAGAGGTATTTGTCTCCATTACAGGAAGATACAGAAAGTTTTAATTTAGTGCGTCTGAACAATGAACTTGTGATGATTATATATCTGATGACTTTCTTGGCAAGTCACTAAAGTCATTGTCCTCCTACCTGCATCAGAATTAGCTACTTGCAAGGATTCATTAGTTGTGCAGACTTATTACTTGAATAATCATGACCTTAAGTATGGCCATGAAATTGTAACTCCCTTTGTATTTCATAAAGGAAGAAATAAAATTGTTAAGAAAAAAAAGACCATGGATAATTTTCCAGCCTTTGATCATATCGAGGTGATTCAATAGTTAAAATTATTGAACATATAACTTCAAGTAGAATTAAAATACTTGGGTTTGACTTTAATACTTAACTGAACTTCTGAATTTACAAACATTACTAATTCTGGAAGTACTGAATTTTCAGACATTTCCTTTGTTGTGTAAAACTCTAGTAGTAGCTTTCTAACCTAGGAAGTGATTTATCTAACAAAATATAGATATCAGCTATTTCTCTTTTTCTGAAGAAATATGGACTTACAGTTCATAGTTAATATCATCCAGAAGTTGGCTTCTAAAATACAGCAGTTTAATCATTCTCTAGGAGTGTCTGGTTATGACTATGGGAAAAAATTCAGATAGACATATCTGTGGGCTGAGTGTAACTGTTCATACAAAAGCATCTAATACTTTTTGAGATATATCAGCACACCCCTCCTGAGAGAGGCATCCTGTAGAATCTATGCCAAATCTATCAGCCCTGTGTGGCTGTCCCAGAGAATCAAAAAGTAGCTGGAATGTCTTTGTTAAATGTATATTTCATCTAAGGTTCCATATTAAAATCCCCAATTTAGGTTTCTAATTATGAGTTTGGTCTCAGGGCTCCTATTGTTGTCCTTGCAGATCTTATCAATGAGAAGAATGGGTTTTAGAGAGCAAATCAATTGATCAAATCAAATTGTGATGGTGTTGTTTTCTGTCCTTCCTAAGGAAACAGAAACATTGTGCATAGAGGAATAAAATGAATTCTCTATAGTTCATTGATGAAGTTTTGCCTCAGTCTTCACTGGTAAATTCTCTTCCCACACCTCTTGAGTAGATGGACATCCATGCAGGGACTGGGAGAGCAAAGTCCCTGCCATGGTAAGAGAAGATCAGGTTTGCGACAACCTGAGGAATCCAAGCAGACAGAATTCTGTTGTTGCAAGTCTGGAGGAGGGCCACAAAGATGATCAGAGGGCTGGAGCACCTCTCCTATGAAAACAGGCTGAGAGAGATTGGGGGTTGTTCAGCCTGGAGAAGAGAATGCTCCAGGGAGACCTTATAGCAGCTTTCCAGTACCTTTTAGGGGGCCTACAGGAAAGATGCAGAAGGACCCATTATTAAGGAGTGCAGTGGTAGGATGAGGGGTAATGGTTTTAAGCTGAAAAAGGGTAGAATTATATCAGATATTAGGGAGATATTACTGTGAGGGTGGTGAGGCACTGGAACAGGTTGCCCAGGGAAGCTGTAGATGCCCCATCCCTGGAGGCGTTTAAGGCCAGGCTGGATGGGGTTTTGAGCAACCTAGTCTAGTGGAAGGTGTCCCTGTCCATGGCAGAAGAGTTGGAACTAGGTATTACCTTTAAGGTTCATTTCAACTCTAACCTTTCTATGATTCTATGAAGTCTATGGGACCTGATGAGTTGCACCCCAGAGTCCAAGGGAATTGACTGATGTAGTTGCCATGCCACTGACTGTGATATTTGGCAGGTCATGGCAGACAGGTGAAGTCTCCAGTGCCTGCAAAAAGGGAAATATTACACCCATTTTAAAAAACGGTAGAAAGGAGGACCATGGCAACTACTGACTTGTCAGCCTCACCTCTGTGCCTGGGAAGTTCATGGAACTTAGCTGTACAAAAGCACATTGAGGCCAGGGAGGTGATTCTCCACAACCAGTGTGGCTTCACCAAGGGCAAGTCCTGCCTGATTAACCTAGTAGCGTTCTATGATGGAGTGACTACATCAGTGGACAAGGGAAAAGCTACAGATGTCATCCCTCTGGGCTTCTGTGAGGCCTTTGACATGGTCCCACACAATATCCTTCTCTCTAAAGTGAAGAAGTATGGATCTGATGGGTGTTCAGTGGATGAGGAATTGGTCACATCCAGAGGGTAGTGGTCAACAGTACAATGTCCAGATGGAGATTGGTGACAAGTGGTGTCTCTCAAGGGCCATATTCGGACCAGTACTGTTCAGTATCTTCATCAGTGGCACAGATAGTGGGATCAAGTGCACCCTCAGCAAGTTTGCAGATAACACCAAGCTGAGTGATATGGTTGACAGATGAGGAATGGGGCACGCTGGAGAAGTGGGCCCATATGAACCTCATGAGGTTCAATAAGGTCAAGCACAGGGTCCTGCATGTGGGTCAGGGTACCCTACAGTATGAATGCAGGTTGGGGGATGAAAGGATTGAGAGTGGTCCTGCTGAGAAGGACTTGGGGGTACTGGTGGATGAAAAGATGGATATGAGCTGACAATGTGCACTTGCAGCCCTGAAAGGCAGCCATATCCTGGCCTGCATCAAAAGAAGCACAGCCAGCAGGTTGAGGGAGGTGATTCTACCTCTCTCCTCTGCTCTCATGAGACCCTCTTGGAGTATTGCGTGTAGTTCTGGAGCCCTCAGAACAGGAAAGACATGGACCTGTTGGAGCAGGTCCAGAGGAGGGCCACAAAAATGAACAGAGGGATGGAGAACCTCTCCTATGAAGACAGGCTGTGAGAGGTGAGGTTGCTTAGCCTGGAGAAGAGAAGCCTCCGGGGAGGCCTTATTGTGGCCTTTCAGTACTCAAAGGGGCCTTATAAGAAAGATGGGGACAAACATTTTAGCAGGGCTTGTTGCAATAGGACAAGGGATAATGGTTTTAGACTAAAAGACTTAGGCTAGATATAAGGGAAGAAATTTTTTACAATGAGAGTGATGAAACACTGGAACAGATTGCCCTGAGACGTGGTAGATGCCCCATTCCTGGAACCATTCAAGGTCAGGTTGGACGGGGCTCTGAGCAATCTGACATAATTGAAGATGTCCCTGCTTATTGCAGGGGTGTTGAACTAGATGAGCTTTAAAAGTTCCTTCCAATCCAAACTATTCTATGATGAACCACTTTGTTGGTAGGGGAGCAGGAAGATCGTAGATCTTGATCCACGGTCATTCTACTGTTCATGTACTTCAAGACATATTTTTTTTTCTAAAATAAATACATACAAATTCCTGAAACATGATTAAAATATGGGTAATTCCTTAGGTCCTCATGGGATTTTATCCACATCGTTGACTACTCTTTCAATTTATTTTTCCATTTCCATAAAACATACATGCTTTACCTCATGATGATTTGAGGGAACAAGAGTGAGGGAAGAATTACCAGTTACCACAAAAGTTATTCTAGCAAACTTGAGAACTAAGTCCTGGATTCTAAGAGTTTTGTTCTAGTATTCACATCTCCAATGATATTAATTGATGTTCTCATCATTACATTATTATGCAAAGGGCAGATAGTTTAACTTCTGGCTATATTCCAAAATAAAAAAAAATATCTTTCCAGGTACTGTGGCTGAGGCATCTTGAATACATAATATGAAGGGAAATGAGTTATGTTAAACATCATGAGTAGACACTAAGTCCAGGAAACCTATGCCATCAACAGAAGCAAAGGCAGAGCAGACAAGAGAATCCTACTTGTCTTCTGAGACTGGTTGTTAAACAAGTTTCTGCAAATCTAACACTGGGTACTGTGATAATTTTTTGCTTGTTTTTGCTTTGTTTAATTTTTCTAACAGCAATTTATGGAAACAAAGTGATTTAATACTGCAAATTAAAGTGAATCAACATGTCTCCTAAATCTAAAAGGTGAAACACATAAAAGAAACATTTTATAGTCAAGGCAGACTTTTATAATTAAGGTAACTACAAACAAAAGAACAGAAAAACTGAGAAGACTGAAAAGATGAAGGCCATTGGAGTGCTCTCAAAGACAAATGAAATCTTGAGTCAAGTGGCTGACACAGAATTTCTTTTTCTTAAATCAAAGAATTATTGTCTTCTTATCAAAGTAGACGATTGTATAACACACTTCTTAATGTCAGTCACCAGGTTCTCATTTTCATTGTTTAGTCAAAAAACAGAAATTGCTAGCCAGCAATAGGGAAGTACCTCCACAGAAATGAAAGTGAGCCTGTTTTAAACACAGCATGTAATCCGTTTGGGTAATTTTCTGTAATTTGGATCATTGATATAAGTTAAATTAGCAGATAATGATTATTTACTTTGTTTTCAGATCTGGAGTCTCAGTTCATTATATCTATTTTGTGCTGGTGTCTGAAAGGACAAAATTTTATTAGTTATAATTGGAAGGAAATTCCAGGAAAGCTCAGTATAGCCATGCTTATATGGGAGGGAATAGTATTATGTACAATTCACGTGACCTAGTCTGCAAGTCATATTAAGATCTGCTTATAACACACAAGAGGGAGATGTAAACCACGCAGATAAGCTTATATGTTAAGCACAGGCCTTTCTTTGCCATGCTGTTGTTCTGCTGGAAAGAAGTGCCTGTTTTGGGCATGTCTCAGGATAGTTCTCCAATAATAGAAGGGCCAGGTAGAAAGGATTTCTACTACATCTTCTAATCTTTGTTTTAGACAGGCACAAATTTGGAGATATTTAATAGAAAAGTAATTCAAAGTTCTTCCAGGATCAAGCATTTGGGGGTCAGAGAATGAATTGCATGACTACTGACTATTGGAAATATATGTTCTAATCTAAGTTGAATTTTAAAGTTAACAGGGTGTTTGTGGGAGAAATACAAATGCCTGTGCTGGTTTGTTGGGTTTTTTTGTTTGGTTGGTTGGGGGTTTTTTTTGGTTTTTTTTATTTGTTGTTGGTGGTGGTTTTGTTGTTTTGGGTTTTTTGGGGGGTTTTGTGGTTTTGTTTTTTTTTTTAAGCTTGAAGGTTATTTTTCCAAAAAATTGATTTAGGCAATATAGAACAAATACACTGAAATAGATTTTACACTTTCTTATGGACTAAAGTAAAAATTAACCTATGGATGTATGAGGGTTTATTATTTGAGGTTACTGTTCCTGAATTCCCCTTTAATTAGTTGGTTTTTGTATAGTCCTGTTGAGCTGTAATGCATTGTTTCACTGTCATTGCATACAATCATGAGAATATTTTTACGCCTGAATACAAATATCCCACAGACAGATGTACCAGAAAATATCTGATATTGCAAGACCTGTAAAATTAAAATATAGCGGTCAATGAAAGATTCATGTTCTTCTGTTTGCGATTATGTATCCATTTTTATCTCTAGATGAGTGCTCATCAGTTTAAATTGTTGCCAATTAGATGAGACTGTGACTACATAGAATTATTTAACCCTTGCTATCTATTCCCTGATAAGTCAAACTAAATCTTGGAAAGAGCCAAAGTTTACTTATTGAGAGTTCAAAATTTTGTCCCAACGTATTTGAATCCTACAATTAAAAATGTTGCCTGTGTTTAATTTTCAGTCTTTCTTCAGAGAAATTACTGAAAAATAGATTTCATTTTTCCATATAATAATCTCCAAAATTCCTTCATGATTTGCTATTCTATTCAGACATATATTTTGCTGAAAAGTATACTTAAATAGTACTCCACTTTATATGTTTTTTTATGTTTTCTCACAATTTTTCTTTTACTAGTTATTTTATGCAATGGACCATCGTTATTTTGGGATGTGTTGAAGAGCACAACTAGCGTTTAAATTTAAAGTGCCTGTCTATAACCAGGCCCAGATATCTACTGCATTGGCTAAAATTACAGATAGGTTACTGTGAAAGAAAAGCTTGCAAAAACACCTGTTCCTTCCTTTAATTTACTTGAACAAGATTAACACAGAATAGTTCATATTAGTGTCAAACTCAGGGTCTTATTTGATTACTTTTTCTATTACTTTGGTGCGTTGGTATTTTGAACTTATTGACTTCTTGATTTAGTTTCTAACATCAACTTGTTTTGACTTTAGTACTATTGCAACTTTAATTAACTTAATAAAGTTATGGTAAACTACAGCAACTAATTGTTTCTCTGGTGTATTTTGCTATATGATGTGTTTTAATAAAATCCATTATCAATACAGACAACTTTTTCATTTCGCTGCTTTGAAACCTGGACTGTGAGTTCTAATGAAAGTTCAGAGGTAAATAAGACATCCTAAAGCCATTTTATTTGGCTTGTTTATTAGGATCTCAATATTAGATCTACAAGAAGATTTTATATCACAACAATCAAACACAATACTTATGAAACATGTAGTCTGGCACCAAGTAAATAAACTCTATGTACAGACAGAGAATGCAATTAGAATAGCCAGAATATTCATCAAGGAATTGTCTCTAATAGCCCATTGTTAATTGTATAGATACTAACTTTATGTTAAAAAGTAGTTGCCTGTGTCAGACCTATACTTGCACGTGACAATACCAATCCAAACTGTAACTGTCAAGATATTCTTCCAGTGATAAGGCTCTTCTTTAAAACATATTCTTCAGTGATAGTCCACTTCCTGAACCATTACTGCCTGCTTTTCTTCTGTGTAGGAACAAAAGATACTGCCAGAGGAGACATGGATATATCAAGAACGATTGCTTGGAGGCAAAAGTTAAGGACATAAAAGCACAGGTGTCTTTTACCTCTATTCTGTCAGCAAGAGGAAAAGGCTTATGAAGGAGTGGACACATCCTGTGGGTCAGCAACAGGTTGCACAGCTGGTGCTGGCAGCAGCAACTTAGCTTTTACAACTGTGAAACTGCCTTTGAGGACTGCTAAGAAAAGGCAGGATCCACCTGGCCAAGTAGGGACAAACATATTTGCCAACAGGGTGACTGAGAAGGGGAGGTGAGCTTTAAAGTAGGAACAATACAGATACAAGTTGACAACTCATACAGTAGAGAGGAAGTAATGGACTGTATTGACAAACAAAGGGCCATGGTGACGTGGACAAGAGAAACTTCATATTCAACATGATAAGGCTGAAGGGGGCCTGCCTCAAGTGCATGTGCAAAAATGAGGAAGTGATGAGAGGGCAACATGATGGAAGAAGCTCTCACACTTTTTCTGGGAATTTATCATCATTGTGTGCCTCTCTGAAATGCCTGTGTACTAATGCACAACACATAGGGAACATTATGCATTAGGAATTAGATGTCTGGGAACAATTGCAGGGCTAAAACCTCATTGGGATTACAGAGTCACATGGTAGGATAGATCAAACAGCTAGACTGTTTTAATAGATTAATATAGGCCTTTTACAAAGGACAGGCAGAAAGGCAGCAGGGAGACATACCCTGTATGTAAGAATGCGTAAAGTTTTACCTAGGGATGGAATGGTAAAGCAGATAAAACTTTATAGGTCGGGATTAATGCACAGACCAATATGGGTACCATCTTGATGGATGTCTGCTAAAGACTGCCTGCTTAGAAAGAAGATGATGATGAATTCTTCCAATAACTGGAAGAAGTCTCACATTCATAGCTCCTGATCCTTAGAGGGGATTTTTACTACCCTTAAATTTTCTGGAGCTGGAGCGACAAGACAGCAGGGTATGGTGGATCAATCAGTCCTGGCCAGCAGACAGATGCCTACCTAGCTGCTCTCTCACTTCCATTTCTTAACAGAACAGGGGGAGAAAATAGGATGAGAAACCTCATGGGTCAAGATAAAGACAGGGAGATTGCTTACCAGTTACCATTGCGGGCAAAATAAACACAACTTTGGAAAAATTAAAATAGGTTTGGGTAGTGAAAAATAGACTAAAAATTTAAAACCACCACTTTCTCCCCAACCAACTTCACTCCTTCATACCTGACTCTTTTACCCCTGTTCTGTAAAATGTTATGAACTAAACAATTCACTATATACAGGATTTAATTCTGTCAAAATTTTGTATATTTTTTAAACAATAATTTATTTTTTTAACTATAAATAATAAAATCTGAAAGTCAACTTGTCTTGATTGATATAAGAATTCCTGGTTGAACTATAGGTTCTTGGTTTGAAAGTGTAAAATACATTTCTGTAAAGGCCACACAGACCTTTTGTGTTTCATTCAGTCAGGAATCAAAATGCAACTTTTTAGTAACCTCAGGTCAGTTGCTGAGGCACATACTTTAAGACAAGAAAATATATTTCATGTAATTTCATAGAGCAGCACTCAAACGTGGTTATCAAAATTTCTAAATGTTTGTTCTGACGTGATTGAACAATGCCAATTTGTCTCCTGGCTGGCTTTTCCTACAGCAAGACTACTCATTTGTCTATGTCAGTGCATATTGTTCTGGAGTGTAATGTTTGCTTTACTTTCAGGAACTGTTAGCAGTGGTTTATTTAGCTTTATGAAGGATAAAGGGTGAGATTCAGGGAATAAATTATTAATGATATGGAAAAATTTTATTTTTTAATGATGGCACGTTAATTTTTTTTTAAAAAATCCAATGGACTAACCTCAGACCGATCATTTTGGAAAATATAGTTTAAATGTCAACATTTATTTTAATCCATTTGTGAAAGATAATTGGTTTTGATTAAATGTTTTGTTCTGAGGCTATAAGCCACTTTTTGGAAAGCAGAGCCTCATCATGTGTAACAGTTACGTGAGAAGACAAATGCCATAATCCCAAACATCTCCCCTTCCTCCTTTTCCCCAGCTTTTATTGCTGATCATGAATTCCTATGGTATAGGATATCCCTTTGGTCAGGTGATGTCAACTGTTTCAGCTGTGTCTCCTCCCATCTTCTTGTGCACCCCCAGCCTTTTTGCTGCAGGCAGCAGAGTGGGAAAAATAAAAGGTTTTGACCCTATGCAAACATTTTTCAGCAATGACAAAAACACTGTTGTATTATGAACACTGTTTTAGTAAAATATCCAAAACACAGCACCATATGGGCTGTGATGAAAAAAATTGATTCCATCTCAGCCATACATAGTACATCAGCTCTCTCTAAAATAGGCCTGAAGGTTGAGAATCTGCTGTACAAACATAAGCTTGTAGTGACATTTGAAACATATGAGCTCATCATGAGTGACCTTCTATATGCTGTTAAGAATGCTGAATATCTCTCTAAGGCTCTCAGTTAGCACTGTACCGATAACTTTGATACCTTGTAATATCTGAAATTTCATCATATGCATGTCCAGTAATTTAATCCCACTACACAGGTACCCATTTTAATAGGTTGATCAAAAGGTTTGTGTAGATCACTCCAGGACCACAGTAGAATGGCGAGTCATGCATCTTACTTCCTAGACGTCCTTCTACCTCCTTCCTTTATTGATTGGTTTTAAGTGCTCTGCAGACCTAGTTAGATGTAGCTGAGAGTGTTAGGTTACAAGAAGAATATAGCTGAGTTAGTGAAGTGTCCTTCACTATAACTTAAAGTTTAATATTAGTAACTTAATCGTGATGACTTTTTCTGCTATTTAATATTTTATTTAAAAAATGTGGTCTCATTCACACTGTCTCTGTGTGTGTGTGGTGTGTGTGTGTTGGCTTGTGGTTGTGGTTTTTTTGTTTGGTTGTTTTGTTTGTTTGGTTTGGGTTTTTTTTGTGGTTGGACTCGATGATCTCAAAGGTCCCTTCCAACCAT
>JAOXJM010000001.1:159863534-159874311 GCA_026413425.1 Tringa solitaria
CTTATGCAATGAAATATTAATAACCATGAAAACAGCATTCAGTAATCTGCTGAATACTTTAGACAGTGAAACAATACAAATCATATATTTGCAAATATTTCTGCACTGGGTCCTTCATTTGGCTATAAACCTACCACTTCATAACCAGAAATGCAATTCTTTGTTTATCTAAAAGCTGACAATGATGATCCTTTATATGGATATATATGCAAATATGCAAAGGGCATATTTTGGAGAAAATAATCCATCTTTTTTTTTTATGGTTCAGTGTTTTTCATACAAGTATCCACTTAGAGTGATCAGTTGTGGTCACTATAAATAGCATATAGTCAAACCATGGCCAAAAAGTAGGTGATTCATGGTCAGAAATTAAAACTAAGATAATGAGATAATTTACCTGAAATTAGTAATTTAATTTAGTTATATCTGTCCTATTTGATTTAGAGTGGTCATCCTATTTGACTGAGGCTAATAATTTTCCATCCATTTACATTTGTTGCCAAGTAACAGAATGAGAAAAATACAAGAAAATACTTACCTTTCAGTACATTAACTTGGACTAATTGTAAAGAGCTAATGTACTTACCTTTTGCTTTTATTTGAAGAATTACTGAAGAATAATGTTTATACAAACAGGCAGGAAGAATTTTGTATTACCACTTTTTGTATGACTGACTAAAATTTACTTACTTAGGTCTTGAAGTTTGGTTTCCAAGTGTAAAAAGAGATTAATGTATGAAAGTGCTGTGATTAATAAATCACTTCTGACTATCATAGCAAGCACTTGGATCACTTTTCTGTATTCTAGTAAAGTACCTATAATCCATAATAACAATATATAAACTGGAAAATATCTGTCTATATTTATTCCCTTAGATAATTAAGTTGCACTAATTCTGTTTGTCTGTAAATGGTATGTATTTCTGAATTACATCAGTAAACAAGTGAACCATAGTAGTGTTATGTATTTTTAAAAAGGATGGAAACAGAACCACAGGATATAATCTACTGCTGTCCTAAATGTGTAGTACATAATAATTAATACTTCTGATAGTTATGTCTGGTTTCAAGCAACTGGACTTCTTCAATACTCTTCATAAGGGTTTCAATACCAAGACTTTTGTTTACGACAAATGATTACCTCTGGAGTACAGATGTGAGTATTTTTTCATCAAATAATCTAGGCATTTTGAAGATGAGCATGGAGAGACAGGATTACCTTATGAAATGCAGCTTGAGAGTGATATAACTTAGAAATAAGAGTGTTTTTTCTGGAAAAACAATTTAAAACTCCAGATACAGCAGTGGGATTTAAAAAGAAATTTTACCCCATATATAAGTACTATGCTCAGAGAAAAGGGATTATGCGAACTTTTGGGAAAAGATATCCAGATATAGCTAAAATACCAGGAAACAAACTCCATGGTCAAAACCCTAAGAATGTTCAACAGGGTTATTAACTAGTCCTCAGATACAGAAAAGTGTCATTTTATCCAGTGGGAATGTGATTGGTTAGAAACGGTATCTATCATACACATCCATAATGAAGTTATTTTCAGGGAGTACATGCAGGCTTTAAAGCAATGCAAAAAAAATCCAAGATAAAGCAATTCATTATCAAGACTTGTTGACATAAACAGAAACCTTTAAAATTGCACATTGAATGGCTAAGAAATTAAATTCCTTTCTGAACCTGCATAGGTCACTACTGTAAGAAACTCAGGAAAAATAAAGTTTTATTTTATACAAAGGCTTCTAACCTGCTAAGTGGAAATCTGAAAATCATTATAAATAATCCAAGTAGTCATTTTTTGTTTCTCATTCAGTATTAACTTCGTATGCCATAACTAGAATATTTCAAATAAGGAGTAAGATGTCAATGTTATAAAAATAGTTGACTTTCATAATACTTCAGTAACTCTGGCTGACAGATTTTTTTTAATATTAATAAGCACATTGGAACTAATGAGGAGGATAATTTGTTATTATTACAATTTAGGGAAGTTTCTTAGATAAAAAGGGGAAACACTTAGATATATTTACTTCATTTTGGCCAAGAATTAGATCAGAATAAATAATTGACCATGCTCTTGCTATATGAAATGAACATTAGCCAAATATCTAGGATAGTTTTAGCTACTAAGTTACACAGTTTTTCATATTATATTCATTGTTTTGAAGCAATAAAAGGCTATTTCACTTGTCTATAAAGAGAAATACATTCCCATCTTTCTCAGATAACTACTTGGGACAGGGAATTGGGACTCTTTTATCGCAGTTCTAATTCCATCCTTTATTATGGTGCATTTCCTGATCAGCAAGATGCACCAGTTCAGAAGCACCTGATCACTTAAACAAGAAAGTACTAAATATTCTTATGCTAAGGAAACGGTAGATATGCTGGGCTTTCATCTAATCATAGCTACACTGAAATCAAGATTATAACATTAATGGCTTCAGAGTATTCTAGATTTTATTCAATGATTTATATAAAGTTATTGTTTTCCAGGAGTGAAAATAGTGTTAATAATCCAATGGCGATATGAGAGAAACCTTGCTTCCCCAGCCTCAATGCAGAGGCATGTGCAGAGCAGCCCTTCCAAAAGAGATGCATGCCATGCCTTGCTACAGCTGCTAGCACCCTCCAGCTTCAGGCAACCTCCTGTCCCACCATGTGCGTGTCAGATGCACTGCCTATTCTCAGCTAGTTCAAGGCACTTGGCCTGAGACCCCCTGTGCACTACATGTGGATTTACTCTCACACCAGGACCAAAACCAAGATCATAGTTTAGAAGAAAGCAAGCTGTTTTCTGGCTGAAGAAGGAGTTAGAAATGGATAATAACAAAAGGAGAGTACTTGTGTTCCTGCAGAGATGGAGAGTTAGTGCCAGATTGCTTGAGGAGACTTCATGTGGCTTCAAATTTCACAAGTTTACTCTTCTACAACAACATTACCATGATACTATCAATAATATCTAATTGTAAAATTAACATTGTAGAGATTTTGTGTGTAATTAAGTTAAATCTGGCTTTACTTAAAAAAATTACAACAATCTCCCCACCATAACTAAGCAACTTTTGGAAGCCTTTTGAAACAAATCAAGTTGTGTATACACTTGCTTGTAGTGTAGGGGAAAAAAGAGTTCTTGACATATTTGGTATTAACACCCACTCATACGGATATGAGCAAGTATGTGCCCTGGTGTAGTTCTGTCTTAGCTGTTTGAGAAGCCAGAGCAGGGATAATCCTTCATTTTTTCTAGTCTCCTTTTTTTTAAGTTTAAATGCGGTGGGCTAATCAGCCACATGCTGGGTTTAAAATTATAAGTGGCACACTTTAGATAATGCTTGCAAAGCTGTATTATTTTTTTTTTTTTAGTTGCTAAGGCAGTATTTAGTTTGCATCTTTGAATAGATGAAAAATATTTCTTGCTTATAGATGAATGAACAAAAGTGGGAGACAGCATGGCAAGGTAAGGGGGCTGGGTTGTATACTTCGTGGAGATAAAGGACAGAGGTGTAGGTACTGAATTTGGACTGGGAATTACCATGACTATATAGCAGTAACTGAAATCAAATTCATTCTTTCTTTACATATTTTTAACACCTTTAGAGCTCTGTGCGACTGAGCAGAAAATAAAACACCTAATCAACAAAAATATTAAGAAGGATATTGCCCACGTGGCTTAAGAATTAAATAAAAATTCAACAACAATTAGCAACCCACTTTCTGTTGGAGAATATTTCAAATAGAACATCTCTAGTTTTTGCCTATGTTTCTCCAACCATTTCAAAACCAAGAAAAAATTGTTTTCCTTTCCCACACTGAATTCTGAAGTGCCTAATAAAAACATGCATTACCAAAGAGAAGCTGGATCTCTTAAGTAATGTTATCATGTGGAAAATTTCATTGTTGTTTTGCCTTCATGTGAAATATTTTTAGTGCAGAACTTCATGCATACTCAGTTACTTACAGTGTTCTACATCCATAAATCTGACAGTAAATATTCCTTCTTGTTATATAAAATTTAACTTTGTCTTATGCATCCAGACAATTAAGTTAATGCTATCAGATAGTAATAATTCATGTAATAGTAATAGATGTAATACATATTAATGAAGAAATAGTACAACTTAAAAGTTTGTCTCATTATTTGCTCATACATTTGCTTTCCAGGAAATACCGTTTTCTTATGCTTTAACAATGTCTTAGTATGTTCCATAGCAAACAAATCCAATGATGAATAAATGTCTTCTATTCCAAAGTTAGTAATTACTGCAAGGAAAACAAACAATAATTTCAGTGGGCCAGGAATGGATGCTTATATTTCAGTGACACACTATTTTTAATTGAGGCAGACACAAAGAACTTCCCTTTTCCTCTTTTGAATCTTAGATTTTTAGAAATCTATAAAGAGGGAATTCTGTCACGCGAAAGGCTCAATTGTATTTTTCTGATGAATCTGAAGTTTGAGAGATGCATTGTCATCACACAAACCCATATAATAATCAATTAAAAATCCCGCTGCAGTTGTCTGTATTCACAGAGAGATATATTTTCCTTCAAATTGAAAGAGACATGAACTACACAAACATACCCATTTGAATCTTCAAATTTGGGATTTTAGTTCTTCCATTTTGTCTACAAAAGACTCTCCACAGAATTTTGAAGGATGTTCTTAAGTCTTGCATATCGTGTAGATAATCTTTAATAGTAAAAATTCCCTCAGAATTGCTACACATTGCATGAAGAATATAAAATCAATATAAATGGGTGGACAGTCTTTATCCAATCGATGCATTTAAGCTTTGTTCCCTACATCTCTGCCTGAGGCCGACCCTCATTCATTCACTTTGGTAAGATGTTAAGGAGAAAGCTGTGGCAAAAGACAAGGATAGTGGTTATATCACTAAGCCACTGTACAACTCTTCATTGCTTTTCTTCATGCTTACTCAAGAATTGATCTAATTTCTGATTATAGAGGATAGATTAATTTCCCAGCTAGACAGGATGAATATTATTGTGCCTTTGATGCAACAATTTTTTCTTCCTCATTACCACTGATCTTTCTGAGTCTTACTCATACAGCTTTTGATGCATGGAATTTCAGCAGCTGAGTGTCTGTTAGAAAGCCAGAAGCAGCTTTTTGATTTGCTGCCCAGCATTAACCCACCAGGATCTGCTGTAGACTGTGCAATGGACCATGCACCAGCTGGGAATTGCTGGGACCATATGGCAGATGGAATTTTATCCAAAATGCCTATTGCAATGAGATAAGCCTGTTGCATATTTCTCTGTAGTTTAGCCAGCCACTGGAATTCATGTTCTTCTGCGACCTTGTAGTCTCAAAAAATGCTCTGCTATAATGAATTATACTTATAGTCTCTGGATTTGCAATATATATATTGGTAGGTCTTATCTTAATCAAGAAAACTCCTTCATTATAAGAATTGGTCAAAACACTATTGGCTAGAAAAATAATAAGAAGGGATTATTCAGAAACAGTAACTGAGAAACTGCCAACACTGTCATATTTTGAGAAACAAAATACTTCCTAGGTAATAGTTTCTGAACAACCTTTTCTGAATAGAATCTGTTGACATTTGCTGATGACTCAAGTTCAGACATACAGCTGTCTTGAAATATGACTTTATTTTCACCTTTCTGAATTACGGTCCTTTTTCTGCAAATTGTCTTCATAGACAATTTTAGGATCCAAGCTGCTAAAAATTAAGAGAATAAAAAATATTTATTTATTTATACCTGAGAGGGGATTATTTTGTCAGAAGTGATAGCATTGGAGATATTTGAGAAGCAGTGCTTTTAGAAAAAAAAAAGAAAAACATGCATAGCAATTTTAGTCTCTCAGCAGCAGCTGTTGCAAACATATTGTAGTGACCTGCAACTGCTGCAGTCTACCATTTTTTGCCCTATTATGGCAGCGAGTTAGTCTTAATGCAAGAATATGCCAACTGCAAAATTTCCGTCACTGGTATTTCATTGCTTTTTATAAGTAAAAAAATATAGGGAATTAGCAAATGTCCATCAGCTCAGAAAAATCATATTGAAATCATCATCAGAACACTTCATTCAAAACATAAACCACTTGCAAACAGAACTGAGAAAATCCCAGACTAATGCACATCTCACTCAATTCAGGTGAATAGATTTCAGCTTGCAAATTTAAATCAAAGCAACATTGTTATTTTTAATGATTTAGTCCCTGATTCTTGCTGACACAAACAATATTATGTCAGATGCTATTATTTATCAACTATATTCTCTATTTTTGATTTCAGGGCCTTACTGCAGTTAGACCTATGTATGCTTAAACAGATATCGTATCAAGACTTTTTTGGCAGCAAGCTTGTCTTCTATGCGTATCATTCTCGTGATTAATAGCAGCTTCTCTGAGCCATGGTTGCCACAGATCCCTGGGTTTTCTTCCTGGAGTCTGCAAACTCTCTGAAGAATATTGAGTGCATGATCTTCTTTGTTATCATTATATCCTGCTATGGAACTCATGTTAGAAAAAAAATTCTACTTTATTGCTGTTCTAGTTATATTAAAAAGGATTAATTAAAAGACATTTTCTCATTTTAAGATCAGAGCAATAGTATATTTTAATTTACCAGTGTTGAAATAGGCATTTCAGGGGGGAAAAATATTAAATATTACATATAAGCTAAAACCAGATAAGATTTGTTCTGATTTTTGTTCAGTTCCAATGTAAATGCTTGTGTACATGTAATTACATGAAAATACAAACTTACACACTTCCATCCATTCATTCACATGCTTCCTTTCAACCATTCATTCCGTTGCCTGTCACAAAGTGTTTCCATTTCGTGATTTATTTTCATTATGACTTTCTCTGTGACAGACTATTTATTCAACAAAAATGGATTCACCTCCATTTTCTATTTAAAAATTCTCCAGAATTTCAAGAATGTGGATTTGTTTCCCTTAATCATGTGATGTACATTTAAAATAGAATTATTCATGTATATATAATTTCTAAAGCTTTTACTTTTACAAAAATTTACCATTTAGTGACTTTAGAGTGCAGGATACAATCCTGTCTATTTGAAACAAATCAATATTCATGAATCTTTCTAATTCCAAATGTTTTTGTCTATGTTATTTCACATATGGTAGAAATTGACCACTGATAGCTACAAAAAGCAAATGACAGATAGATAGACAGATAGAACTGTACTTCTTATTATATTTTTTTTATTTATTTTGTATTTAACTCCTGTTATTTTGTTGTTATTTCTTTTAGGAAATGAATGTGATATAAATAAGGAGTCACTGGATTTCTTCTTTTCATAGTTATAGTTCCAATAAGTTTCATAGATTTCACTTACACCTGCAACTCTAAGTCAGTAGAAAATATTTTAGATTATACAGTAAAATATTTTCTGGAAACCATGCCTTTTCCATAGTCACAAAACCCACTGCCCCAATAATCTCTATGATATTACATAATGTTTTGAAACATGGCAAATCCCACAAATACATATATAACTCCAATGTAAGGGTATGATTCCTTACAAAATTCCTTTAAAGTGTTGCTTTCACAATTGACTAATTCATTTGCCTATGTCTTTCTAGTTTAATGAAGCCTACATGGCTTTAGGCAGTGAAAATCATGTAGTTTCAGAATCAATCAATTTAAAATAATTTAGTCCTTTAAAAAGTGAATATTCTAGAAATCTGGCAAAAATCTTAAGATTTATATAAATAATTTTATCCACGTAAAATTTTTATAATTATTATTTTCATTCTGGATTTAAAACAAAGGTGGAGGGCATGTTTTCACATTTTAAGACTTGTACATACAGAACTTACCAATTCCATTTTTTCATCTTTCATGCTTCAGTTGTTGCAAAACTCAACACAGCATCACATATCTATCCTAAATAATGAAAGGCTTCCACTCCTATTGAAAATTTGTCTGAAATGCCAAGGGGTGCCTATATTTAATTTATTGAATCTCACACTACCGATTAGATTGAACTGAATGTGTTGAATACAATGTGAATTTAGACAACAAAGGGGTTAAACATAGGCATTTTTATTATTTTAGATGCCATGACGTACATGATACCGCCACAAAAGAGCTAGCAGATGTAGCACAAGGAAATATGGGAAACTTGCATCTGTCTGGACTCACTACAGGAGACCAGGCAGGTTACCACAGTGTATCTCAAATGACACCAGACAACTGTATTTTGATAAGAACAGAGCCTCTACATATAGGAATGAAATCCAGCTTGTATGCAAAAATTTTATTCACGTGTGTCCTCTGTTGTTTCATTGCTTCTGTATTTATGGCCATAAGGGTAATCTCTACTTCCAGCTTGCAGAAGATTGTGGATTTTTCGGTGTCAGCTAACTAAGGACTGTTAAACAACTGACACTGTTGAGTTCGCTTCTTTGTCACATTGATTCCAAATTGATTCTGAGTCAAAAGACTCAAACTCAGATGGACTTTAGTAGACTTTATCTTTAATGTGTGGACATATTAATTCCAAATGTTTTTCTCATTTCTCTATTGGGAAGAAACAGGACAACCATTTATTCATCCCTTCAGTCTTCCCCAAAGGCTTTCGTGGTTATCACAAGTATTATCAAAGAGAATAGAAACTTTGAAAAAAATCTTTGTTTTAGGAATCTTTGGTAACTAGTCTAAGCATGTTTCATCTACTGAAAAGTGAAAATTAAACAAGCTGAAATCCACAGATAGCTAAACCCTGGTGCAAGGGAACTTACAGGAAGGTTTATGGAAAGGAAAAGGTTTACATTTCCATGTTTCTTCCCAGCGGACTGACTATGAAGATGAGAGGATCAATTACCTTTTCTAGTCTGCTTCTGTATGATCAGCTGCCTCTTGAGAAAGGAATAGAGCAGGAAAGATCTCTTCCATTCAGTAGTGAGATAAACACATTTCTTGGAAGGCTACACATTGCGAGATCCCTATTAACATGAACTGAATGTACATTCTTTATTTTCAGGTTTTTTACAATCTATTATTTTTTATTGCATATTAAAATCATTATTAGAAAAACTACTCTTGATTGACTTCCTTAGTCAATCAATACTTCTGCACTTGTCAGTGATGAGAAAGTAAACGAAGTTGCACAAAGCCGCGATATTTGGAGCTTGTGAAGTAATACAATTTATGTAGACTCTTATTAGGGTGTAAATACAGGGGTGATTAAGTTGCAATGCTTTCCTTTACTTTTTTCAGGAAATGTTCATCTTAATGTGGTTGGTTTGCTGAGAATGAGTAAAAGCACACTGCAGATCAGAGCTGTAAACATAGCTTTGTTTAAATAATATAATCATTCTAAATTTTGTGGCAATGTGGGTTCATGGAAACCCTGAAAACACTCTGTACAAGTTTAACATAATTTGTAAGAAAGCTCTGTGGAAAGCAATGGCCACAAACAATTTCTTAACAGAAGTATTCATTCCAAGTCAATTTATTTACAAGGTTGATAATGACAGGTCTGAGAACTGAATATTTTAGGAAAGCCAGGAACAAACCAGAAGAATAGCAAATTGACTCCTCTCTATCTGGTGGACCGTTACTCTTCATCCACATGTTTCAGATGAAAAAATGATTTGCTGCTGTCTTTGGTTAATTTAGTTTTGTTATTTTATCCCCTTCTAATATTTCTTAATCCCTTTAATTCCTTCTTTTGTTTCTTTACACATATGACTGATTTATAGAGAGTGGGAATAAGTGGAAAAATTTGTCATATGCTTTAAATTCTAGCAAAACTTTGCACCTTCATTTGCAGACTTCAGGACAAGATGATATAGGGTCATATAGTTTATGGCATCACAGACCACTGCATGTCAGAAAGTTTGTACCTTGACACTCATGCGTCAATTGCTTGAGAAAGCAATTACAGAGGCCTGACAAGTTAAGAGCTTCAAGAAGCAACAGGAGACATTGCAGGTTTTTGTTAATCCAATATGCAACTTCAACTGTGTAACAGCCTAGTACCATCTGTTAAGGAAACAGAAACCAACGTCACAAATTTATAACCAAATTTCTGAACAAACTGATATAAGCCATATTCCTTGGGGTGAACTTGCACTGAGCAATCCCATGCATACATCTGGTACAGACAGAACCACTGGCAACCACACGATGAATGCCCTGCCATGTATGACAGATGTCGTTAAGTGGGGCTGGTATGCCTACATATGCTGCTCAGGGGCTGAATCCCATGCATATGAGACAGCTGCAGATGATAAGCTGGAATACTTTTCTAAAACTTGCCCTGGAAATTAAAACTCAGCCAAACAATTGAGCTGAGGGTATTCTTTTCTAAGACACTTCACTCTGCTTTAAGACTAACTCAAAAGCGATGTTGCAGGTACTTATGGTAATAGGAGTCTCATATGATTCATCTTAATCTCTTCCTTCCTAATACTGAATTGAGAAGTACACTCTGGGACCTACTGCATGGAAAGCATATAGTCATGCCTAAATAAGCAGATATCTGTATGAAGACTTTTAATGACTACTGTTGAGCTTTAAGGGAAGTAAAGAACACATCAGGAGGAAAGGCTGAATGCAGATCAGTCTGTAAGGGTAAATTTGTCTGAAAGTTCCTAAGGTTGTTTCACGGACTACAAAATCTAAAATAACTCTTCACAGCCACGTATAAGAAAAAATATATTCCCATTTAAAAAAAAAAAATCTTCATGAAATCAATTGTCTTGCTGGTACTCAAAATGGTCTGCCCCAAAGTT
>JAOXJM010000001.1:159919188-159929883 GCA_026413425.1 Tringa solitaria
TTACTTCTTCCATTTAAAAATGCAGTAGACAAGTACAGTCATTGATTGAAATTCTGAATGTTTAGCTGCTCTAAGTAAAGCACAATTTTTAAATGGAAATAATTAATTAATAATATTTTAAAGACTGAATTATATTTATATTAAAAGAGTGCATCTTAAAAACATGTTTAAACAAAGAGAAATACTGTTAGCACATTTTATTTCAATGGAAACTGAGATTTAAGAAGTGATGTCAGTTACATGAAGTTGCCCACAGCATTCTATGTTTCTTTGGCTTAGTCTCTCCTAAACTCTCCCAGTTGTCCCTCTGTGTGAAGTACTGGCCAGAGACCTACACAGAGACTAACAGCAGGACAAGTGAACCTGGAACTTTGAACTCTACCACTGGCCACACAACTTCCAGCACACACAACTCCCCATTCTGTGCAGCACAGCTGGCTTTGTCTTCTGTTTACACCTTCAGAAAAGAACATACTGGAAAAAAGAAAAAAACTACTGGGCTATCTATAATAACTAACAGCAAAAAGACAAAAACACACTGCTTACTCCTCTGGCTTTTTAAAATTAATTTCCTTTTCTAGTACTATTCCCTTACCTCTATTGCTTTCCACTTTTTTGCTGTCCCAACTACACTGTTAATTTTAATCAATTTTCAATTAAGGCTTACCAGGTCATTGTGTTAAATATATATTAAAATATATATTCAATTCAAAATAAATATATTTAAAGTATATATTCAATTTTTCCCCCTTAATCTTGCTTGAAGCTTTCCTATGGCATCTACTTTTTAATCATATATACCTTACTCAAGTCCTACATCATCATCTTTGTTGTGTTTGCAAGTAGTTCTCAAGCTGCCTTCTTGTCCTGTGTTCACAGGAGTGTCTAAGGGCCTTTCTGTTCCTATGTTTTGCCCAAAGGTCAGCACATTGCCAATTTTCCTTACCATTATTGTTCTGCATATCTTCCCTGTTGGAACACTGTATATTCTTCATTTGAAGTGTGAAGAAATCGTGCTGGGAATACTACATAAAGCTAGGATGCTGGATTGAATTCCCTTTGTGATATCATCTCCTATGAACCGCACTATTTTATTGGTTCAGACTCTTCGCTTCCCCAAGCCAATAGAGAATATAGGCTGTTGCCATGTTTCATTCCAATAAATTAAGTTCTTGCACCTTGTGAAAGGCGGATTACATGAAAAGAGTCCTTTCTAAACGTATTTTTATTTCATTTCTACCCAATAGCTGGTTCCTAGCAGTAGATTTAAATGTCACATTTTCACAGGAAGACTGACCAATCAAACTTAAATGACGACATACAAAAGAGATGGGAAATCCAGAAATCCTAAAAAAGTCAAAAGAGTGAGGAAAATAAGAAAAAGTTGAATATGAACAGTGATTTAGTCTACGTGCTCATCTGCTAGCCTGAGAAAATATTTATTCTAGTATCTTTTACTATCTAAAAAGAAATGAAACTATCATGACATATTTGTACATATCTGCCAAAATATGTGGACTTTCATTTACACTATAGATATAGCTAAAGAGTGTGTGCCACACTGAGTATTGCAGAACAGCACATTAAAGAATAGCATATTAACGTGTCTGGCACCTCCTGAGGTAGTAACAGAGAAGTTATGAGTACTGGTTCTTTTACAAGCAAAAAAATTATTTCTTTAAGTATTTGCACTATAATATGTAGTCTGGCTGAAGGAACATGATTATTCTGTTTCAGGTTCCTGTGAGATGGAACCTGCCAAGTAACCTTTGGACCAGAGCTGTGCTGCTTACAGTTGTTTATGCAAAAAGAGAAACAGAAGCACAGTTAAAATGGAAAGTCTCACTTGAAGAGTAAGAGATGCCTAAAACTCACAATCAGAGTTTTACCTAAAAGAAGAGTCTAGAATTTTATTCATTTGCTTAAAGACTGTTGTGTGCCATAAGTGTAATGAAATATTTTTCTGAAAACTTTGTCACAGTCCATGTTCCCCACTTTGCCTCATATGCGATCCTAGCATGTAACCATAAATCAGTATATTCATGCTCAAGTACCACTCTGAGGAAGAATACAAAGGTGCAAAACCAAAGCTTGGACATTCCACACTTGATTTGAACAAGTAGAACTGTTAATAACATGAGATACACATCCCCCAAAAAGGAAGAGTTTAAAAGAAAAAAAAAAAAAAGAAAGAGCACTCACTTCCAAGAGCTAATAAAAAGATCCATATGTTAAGAAATCTTGCCTAGAGATCCTATTAATTACATTCTGATGCTATCAAAGATCTCATCTCTGTCTACTGTTCACACTTTCTGGAGAGACATAACACTTTGCAAATATTTTTTTTCCAAACATGCCAACATAAAAAATAAGAATAAAAAATAGAGATCAGTTGAAAAAGCAAAATGTTCTGGTTTAGGTATGGTAAAGAAGTACATGTGAAATTCAGAAAACTTCCAATTCTTTAGAGACTTTCTACTGGAGATATTAATTGATAAGTGCACGGTCTTGAGTAAAAAAATGAAAAAAACAAACCAAAAATTTCCACTCTAACAAAAAAACCAACCATCCCAATCAGTCCAAAACAAAACCACAAAACTCTTTTTAATGGAGTATTAAGAAAGGCTAAAAGGGAAATGAACTCTTCATATTGATCTCAAATAGAATCTTCCCCATTTTCATGTGCTGCCTTACAGATGGAGGAAATAGTAAGATATAGAAGGAAATCTCAGATAGATTATACACAACAAACCAGGAACAATAGGGGAAATCCATGCACACCTGTACTGTGGACATGCTGTAGATTCTTCTTCCAGAAAGTGCAATCTAAGGACTGAACTGAAGAAGTTTTTTTCCAGAGGTAGAGTTTTGTGCTTATTTGAAAAATGAATATATAAAGGACACCAGAGAAACTCCAGGGATGTAAAGACTATACACAAAAAAAATGTTGAACGCTGATGTTTAAAGGCAAACAAATTTAAAAGACTGAGTTTTTGCATTTGTGCATTGCAGTGTCAAGAATGCACAACTTTCAAAAGAGCAGTATGGCTGATGAAATTTCTTTTTGAAGTTTTTCCAGGGTTTCTCTTCAGACCCGTGATAGGATATAGACTCTGTTTTGACTTTCCTTTTTCTTTGGTAACTAGAATCGTACAGAGAGAACAGAGAACAAGGTCCAGCATAGCAGCTCTTGTTGGCTTCTCTGTCACTTGGAGAAGAATGTTATTATAGATGCATTCCAGGAATCTACAGGATTACTTGTGCCTGGCTGTGTTGTCCCTCCTACAGGTATCAGGGTGGTTAAAGTCCCCCATGAGGACCAGGGCTTTTGAACATGAGGCTGCTATCTGTCTATAGAGGTCCTCATCCGCTTGGTTTTGCTCATTAGGTGGCCTGTAGCAGACCCCCACTGCAATGTCACCTGCCTCTGCTGCCCCTTTAAGCCCGACCCATAAGCTCTCTGTAGGCTCCTCATCCATTCCCAGGTGAAGCACCATGCACTCCAGCTGGTCATTGTCATAGAGGACAACACCCCCTCCTCATCTTCCCTACCTGTGTTTCTTGTACGAGGCTTGATAATCTCTTGGTGACATCGCTGACACGAGCCCCCAGTAAGCAGCACACCTCTAGAGAGTGCATCAGGTTGGCAAACCTGTGCCTCTGTACCTTGAAGAAGAAACTGTCCTACTACTATCACCCATCAACTTTTCTTTGTTGTGCTGGTTGCTATATGGGGAGCAGATCTGGCTGCCTTACTGAGCTTCAGTGATTCTCCTGATGCAATAGGTCTTTCCCATTCATTCTGCAGAGCAGTGAAGCAGTTCTGCAAGAGCATGTCAGGTTTTGGGGAAGCCTTTTCCTCCTGCCAGTCCTTACCATTGCAAGCTTCCATTCTTTTGTATTATTGGCTCCCTTCCTTTCTATGTGTGCTAGAGGCTGTCTTAGGTTTGCATTGCAACCTCTCCCTTCAGCAGCTGTGTCTGGGTGGAGGTATCAGCCACCAATGGGGGAGATGGTGCAGGCCCCCCCCTAGCTGGAGCTGCAGCCCTTTCTCTTAGATGAATGCCCACCATTTTGCCTTGAGGGTCAAGTAGGATGAGTGCCCTTGACCTAGTCACAAAATGGTGCCCGTTTGCTGGGTTATGTGTACCTCAAGTCTCCCACGAGGCCAGTGGAATGCCCTTCTTTAGAAGAGGCCCCTCCCTGTGCAAACTGTCACATAAACTGTCACGTGATGTTCTGGCTGACAGGCCATACCCTATTTTCCTGCTCTGGCTGCAGCACTCCTGGTGTCTCACACTCCCCAGGCTGCTTTTTATAGGCATGTGGAGGTACATGGCTGCTCTGGCAATGCCCAAGCCTCATCAGCCTCTCCCATGAGAGCTGCTGGCTCCTGGTAGGTCTCTCTGCTGACCCAGTGTTTCCTTACCTGAATAAGTCCCCCTGTGCTCTGAGATCCGCCTCTCTGCTGTAGGTCAGGCCAGCTCCAGAGCAGCTCCCCTCAGCAACTGATCAATTTATAGAATATTAATTTGTATTTTGTATTTTACCATTAAAAAACCCCCCAACATTACTAGCTAACCTATGATTAATGTAAGCTTTCCTAATTCTGGTGTTTCCTCTGAGGGCAACATCTGTGTTAATATGTAAAATAGGCCAGGACATGCTCTTTAACTCTAAAGTCAAGATGTTCAGCTTGACATAAGTATCTATTGTAAAAATACAGCATGTGCAAAACAGTGGCTTTGTCGCAAGCAAATATTAGTTGACATTCATCCTTTCATGGATCCCATCCTGCAATGCTTCTTGAGCACATCGCACTTGCCATGCTTTCACTTCAACTACCTCACTCATGGCTGGTCCACAGGCACAAAGACATACATCTATACATCATACACCAAGTCAAGCTCAGAACACGGTTTTTGTTACCATCCTTCCACTAATATCTCACACCCATACCTGCTGTCACCCCTACAACTTTTGGTTATTTCTGTCTCCTCTGCTGCCAGCACAAACTTGTATTTACACAAGTATAGCTCTTAAATTTTACTAGAAAATAAACTGTATGTTGAAGAAAACTGACAAGGCAGATGAGCTAAAAAAGCCACACAAATGACCCAGAAACTATTAAATCAATCAATCATTCAATCAATCAGTCTGTGAAGTGTTGAATGACTTAATGAACATTTACCAAATGACTGATTTCTGAACTCCAAAGGATCTCTGACTATCACCAGGATGAGGCTTTTGTTTGTGCTAGCATGATAGTAGGAGGGAACTGCTGGAGCTCAAATATGAGAGGCAGGACTGGTTCCTCCTTCTAGTTCTGCTGGATGTGAGCTGGCTTCTATTCTTCTTCCCTAGGTCCAGCCTGCAGTGAGACTGATCACAAATCTGCCATCACTACATGCTTTCTTTACAAACGTGGCCAGCCACCAGCAGGGTGAGAAACAGCAGCAGGAGAGCTGAACCTTTATGAGAAACGTACACACACGGAGGGAACGCTCACATGCACATGAGCAATAAGAATGGCCTAATCCTATTCTAAACACCTGTTCAGTCTCAAAGTTTGCTAGCAGAACAAACTCACATATATATACACACACATACAAGTCTCTCTCATAGCTGATTCAGTCCTATGGTCTCCCCAGTAGCTGACCCTCTGCTTATGCTATTTGACGATACATTCACTAAAACTTAAACTGCACTACCACCTCACAGAGGGAGCATGCAGACACAAAAGTAGTTAGGAAAGTAGTTTAAGGAGAAGGTAGAACAGACTATGGTGATTAGGTGCAGGGCTCAGCAAGACCTATGTATTTGCCAGCTCCCTGCTTGAATGCTACTGGCCCATTTTATCCTCCCTTCTCTCCAATTTACCATGCTTATTCCTATGTGATCTACTTTGGTTCCTCTTTTGACCCTTCCTATAAACATTTTTTAATTATATTTGTATCTCTCTCCAATAATCTTAAAACATTGTAGAATTTTTATACAATCTCTCAAGCCCCTTCAAATGTCTTGAAGAGAATTTTTCCTTTCTGTGAGACCCATGATAATCTTATCAGTTGCAAAGTTCTGCCTGAACAACTCCAAGCTGTTTTTCTTTGTATTTTGGTTATTTTGAAGTCTAAATCTGTCCCCCAGTGTTATTCATTATGTACACAAATAGATTAAGAATATTAAGGCAGACAAAAAAATCAAGCATGTTTAACTTAACTATTCAAAAATGTTTCCAACTAGTCTAATATGTTGAAATCTGCACATATGACAAGCATATTCTCTACTTTATTATAGACAAAATTAATGAAGTAATTGAACAGTACTCAGTGCAAGACAAGTCCTTGCTGGACTCTTGCTGTACTACTTGTGTCTCCCCAAACTGACAATAAATAATTTCATAACTATTCTTTGAGTATTTCTGTTCCTTTTGTTTAGTTTTATACCTTCACAGTAATTTCCTAACTTATTTCTTAATGCTTATGAGAATGTTAAATGAAATTGACACAAAGTTCTGTACCAGTCATCTTAAATAAAACTAAATTCACCAGTATTTGGGGTAAATTTTGGAAATAACATTATTGTATATCCCCAAACTCTGATGTCTTGCCTTCATTTTGGTACTGACAATCCTATGATTGTTCTTAAATAGAGGTTTTATACTACATTGTAATTAGAGATCAGTTAATAGTGTTCGGTGAACTAGGGAACTTCCCAATATATTGAAAATTATTTATGATTCTTTTTTTTTTTTTGTTACGTGGCACAAATTATTTGTGAAGTGTTTTGGAATGCAAGTCTGAAGAAAAAGTAGAACTGAAATCAGTCTGAAAATGCTATACAATTTTAAACTTATGATGTCCACATTTTGAAAATTAGCATTTTAATACCTTAGTATTCTTTGCAAGCAGCCAGTGTTTAATGAAATGAAATAACTTGGAAGCACTTAATAATCTCTGAAAAAAAGTATATCTAGTGCCCTTTTTCTGATTTCTTTCTTATCACTCTTTTCAAGGGTTTTGAAAGAAAAACACTTGAACAGATAAATAGAGTTTTCAAATCTTGTTTCAACACCGAAGGTGGACAATTTTGTACAATTCATAAGGGAGATATGGCCTGGGAAAAAGCCTCAAGATTTCATCTTCACATCAGGCAAAGATTCCTGTCAGGTTAAAGTGATTAATTTACCCCCTTATTATCTCTCCTATTTCCAACAAGATACACTGGTTTATGCTCATATCAGCCTGACTGAATGACAGAAATATTGTATAATGCTGCTACTGGTACCCAGTTAATGGAGGGTAATGGAGCAGAAAATATGTTCATTACTGAAAAGACGGAGAAGAGATGCTTTTATATTGTTAGCCTTGCAAATCCCAAATGACTAGAAGTATTTGTAGAGTTCAGGAAACATTAGTATTTTGGCATTACACAATGACTCACTTAAAAATGCCCTTTCCCCTTTTACTTGTCCTCTCTCTACCTGGCTTAAAGTTTTATAATAATTACATTTTGTACTTCCTTTTGTGAAGATTTTAACCATTCCACCCTGGAGAAAAACTTATTCTTGTTTTAGACTTTCTAGAGTACCATGGCTAACATTGGCATTTATTATAATTATGATCAAATTGAAAAGCTAATATTAAATTTAAGTTTCCCTTCTGTTGTTCTGTCTATGCTCTTTCACTTGCACAGGAAACTGAAAAAAAGCCTTTGAATACTATCAACGTCACCTTGCAACAAGGAAAACAATATGCATTATTGACATTCCTTTCATACCGGGTCCAGCAGAGGGCCATGAAGATGATCAGAGAGCTGGAGCACTTCTCCTATGAAGGCAGGCTGAGAGAGTTGAGTTGTTCAGACTGCAGAAGAGAAGGCTCTGGGGAGACCTTATAGCAGCCCTCCAGTACCTAAAGGGGGCCTACAGGAAACATGGGGACGGACACTTTGTCAGGGAGTGTAGTAACCGGACAAGGGGTAATGGTTTTAAACTGAAAAAGGGTATATTTAGATAATCTATTAGGAAGAAAATCTTTACTGTGAGGGTGGTGAGAGTGTGGAAGAGGTTTCCCAGAGAAGTTGTGGATGCCCCATGCCTGGAAGTGTTCAAAGCCGGGCTGGATGGGGATTTGACCAACCTAGTCTAGTGGAAGGTGTCCCGGAACATGCCCATTGAAAACAGATGATCTTTAATGTCCCTTGCTTCTGTAACCATTCTCTGATTCTAATCTATAATTCTAACCACAACTGGATATTAGGAAGACCATTCTCAGAATTTTATGGCTAATCATCTGATTTAACTTAAGCTATGTAATAATAACTTCATTTTGCTAAGCTCTGTAAATGTTCTTGTGGGCGAGAGAGAAAGACACATCCATGCATCTGACTGCTGCAATACCACGATACCAGTAGTCAAGGTTCAGTTTCTGTTATTCAACGAGAGGCAATCTGTCTCTTTTGTGTATGCCTGTCAATTAATTTGTATGAATTTCCAGCCTCGATGAAACTTATTACTTTTCAGTTGGGTGTCCCAGTTAATTTTCTCTTTTCATATTAGAATATTCAGTGAATTCCTTGTTCCTGGCTGTCAATCATACTTTATCTACAGATGAATAAAGGCAGCATTTTACGTAACATGATAAGCATTTATTTTTTTCTTCTGAATTCAGGAAAGTACGAATAATGTATTTGACAAGAATATTTCCTACCCTTAATGGTAACCAGTATCTCATAGTACTCATTAAAATTTATAAAGTGTCTTATACGTGCAAAGAAAAATAATTCTTTTTGTCACCACAGGACATGAACAAGCCCCAGAAAATTTCAGTTATAAGCAGTTACAATTAAACACAAGCAACGACTTTCTCTAGGAATCTCTTGTTACACATTATATCTTGTCTGGAGTAAGGATGGTAACTGAAAGCTCCTTCTGAGAGTTCTGGGAGTAATGCACAAAGTCATGCAAGTATCATGCTTTGAAGAACACACAGTTTGTAATAGAAGTGAGAACATGTGAAAAAAACAAGCAAAAATATAATTTATTTTTACCTTCTGCATTGGACTGGTAACTTTTACTATTTATTCTTTTACAACTGAGTAAAGGCTACATATACATTTGAACAAACCTTAATTAAAGGAGCTGCAATTGACTCAACTCCTAACCTGCTGTGCTTTAACTGCCCAGTGCCCTTATGAAGAGATGTTATCTTCGTATAGTTTGTGTTTCAGTACTTACTGAAACCATTTTAAGAGCCTGTCTTTTAGGAATTTATAAAATAAGATTAATTTAATGAACCTATTTTTTTGCTTTCTATATATGTAAATTATATATGTATAAATCACTACTAAGCTGATATGTAAAGTTGTACAGATCATTACAAATTTTTTCCACAATAGGGAACAGGAGGGAGAGACAAAAGAAGTAGCAAACAAATGAAAATGGAGTTGTTTAGAAAATATTTTTCTTTGGAAAATTTGAAAAAATATTTCGGACTAAACTTTGCTTTTGGGTTTTAAAACAATTTTAAGACCTATATTATCTGATTGCAGGCAATTTCACAGAAAAAGTTTCAAAACAGGAAAAAAGAAATTTTTAGAATAGAAAATTTTGGAATTTTTTTCCTTTATTTTTCAGTGCTTAATGTCCTGTCTCTAAAATCTACATCTAACACTGTTCATTCAAAAGTATGTATGTTGACCTTGTTTTGCTGACAAGATTTTTGCCACATATCATCTGTACTGTCTGGAAGAACTGTATAAACTAAATATGATAGTTTTTTTCTTCTAAGGTAATAAAAGCATGCTAGGCAGATATCAGGGTTATTTATGTTTCTATGACATGATGTGCTGGTTTTGACTGAGACAGTTAATTTTTTTTCCATAGTATCTTGTATAGGTCTGTGTTTTGGGTTTGTGCTGAAAATAATGTTGATAATACAGGGAAGCTTTTGCTATTGTTGAGCAGGGCTTACACAGAATCAAGGTCTTTTCTGCTTCTCACACCACCCCACCTGCAAGCAGTCTGGGGGTGCATAAGAAATTGGGAGGGTATAGAGCTGACCCCATTGACCATAGAGATATTCCATATCATATGACATCATGCTCAACTTATAAAGCTGAAGGAAGAAGAAGGAAGGGGGGACATTTGGAGTTATGGTGTTTTGTCTTCCCATTAACCGTTACACGTGACGGAGCTCTGCTTTCCTGGAGATGGCTGAACACCTGCCTGCCAATGGGAAGTAGTGAATGATTTCCTTGTTTTGCTCTGCTTGCATGTGCAGCCTCTGGTGTTCTTTTGTTGAGTGGTTGAAGTCACAAGATGACTAGATAAATTAAGACAGTTGTCTAAATATTAATAAGGGCAGGCAACCAACTCAGAAACTCCAGTAAATATTTTAGAATTGGGTTGCTTGGTATTGGCTTGCTCCTGAGAGTCTGGGAGCCAGCTGATGGTTGTGATACCCTGGTTGAATGATGCCATCCATTGAGTTACATTCTTCAGAAAAGAGAACTGTGCCATAATCAGTGCAAAAAGGATAATATCCCCAGAACAGAGCATTTAGACTCACCAATATTCATGAATATCAGAAAAACAAGGGAAAATTCTATGCAGTTCCGTGAGGTAAAAGTTAAAGAATTCCTTTTGATACAATGGATATTTTTTTCATGCTTTTCATATTCATTTCAAGTATC
>JAOXJM010000001.1:159934641-159952377 GCA_026413425.1 Tringa solitaria
TGATAATGTTACAAGTTATATGAGTATAAAGCAATTGTGATTTAGCTAATTACAGTAAATGAAATAATATCCCGAAATTATTTTGACATATTCCTACACATGTATATTAGACAATTATTTTTTTAAGCACAATACTCTCTCCCAGTTCATTTAAACAGACTTAAAATAATTAACTCAATAAAGAATATGCAAGGAACTCTGAAACTCTGGTTTAATTTTTTTCCTACTTGGCAAAAATAAGCATCTTAAATGATGTTGGGCAAATCAATTTTTTCCATTCCCCATTAATACATTTGGTAAACTGACTATTTATACTCTTCACAGCTGTTTTGACCCTAAGCTTCTAGAGAGTACTTCTTACTTAAATTTTAAAAGAAGTTCATTCAACCAAATTCCTCTTGGAATTTTACAATATTATGCAAAATAAAATAGTATGAATATATATAAACAGATTCATATATTATATTTTGGCCTAAATTTTAATTTAAATTTTAATATCATTTTTACAAAAGTAGCTAGTATTTTCAAATAAAATAAAACAAACAAACAATATTATCCATTATTGATGGATAATATGAAACAGAGAGGGTTTGGTGTCCCCTTCAGGCATGTAAATACAAACCTTTGAAAAATGGTAAGTAGAAGTATGCATTAGGGCATTTCTGAAAACAGTAGGAGTTTTTAAGCCAACATAGTATTTTGGTAAAAATCCTATAAGTAATAGGACTATCAGCTTCATACTTTCTGCTCAGTTACTTTACATTTTAATTAAAAAAAAATGTAAATAAAAGGCAAATTATGGTTTATCTAGTACATTTGAATTATAGATAGAAGACAGAGAAATGTAAAAAACTCAAAAAAACCCCAATGTAACAAAGAAAAAGGAAGAGGAGAGATAAAACCAAATTCTAGTCATAAGGTTTCCATTTGAAAGACATAGAGTTCACAGGACATTGATCAGAGGGTAGAGATCTTAGCATGGTATATGCTTGCCGGCATCTCAGAGATGAGGATTCAAGTTCATTTAATGACTCAACAAATAGAATTAATATCTTGCAGATAATTCTGGTTGAAACAGAAAGCCACTATAAATCTTCAAAGATAGTACTAATAAGCTGTCTCTTAACACTGAAGGCTAAAAGATGAACTGAGGAGTTTTGGACATGCTGTAATCTGGAGATAACTGTACTTGGCAGACTTGGCAAAGATAATTACAATAATCTGTTCTTGCAGCTAATAAAACATGAAATACATGAATAAAATGAACCAAAAAATATGACGTAAAATAGTAAAAGGTGTAGTAGCCCTCATAAAATCTGGAATAGAAAGACTCAAGATCAAAAACATTTATTGCAGAGAATCAAACTCCTTTTCATATGCTGCTTTATTTTGTGTTGTCCAGTGAAAAATTTGGCACCAGACCTAACTGAATTTATTAAGGTCTTTTTATGGAATATCTGTGAGATATACTCTGACAGTAATGTATGACGCTAATATTCTATCTGTATATAATCCCAGGCAAAATCAAGGCTTTGTTTTACACTGATTATATAGTATTTAATGATAGATTTTTATTTGTTTGTTTCTGAAACAACTTACTGAGTTAGAATAAAAATCAAGTAAGTCTATTTTACACAAACAACTTGGATACTAATTAACCATTTCAGATCACATCTCACCTTTCCAAAATTTTGGAAGGTGCTGAATTATTTCACTCACCTTTTCTAATAAAAAATTGCTTATGTGGTATGGCAGATTTTTTTCCTTTTATATCTTTTTGAGTCTCATACACTAGGATGGCAAATGAATCATATTTCTGGAATTATATATGTTTTACCAGAAACTTAGAAAAATAGGTTTTATTTGTTTATTACAAAATTTCCAATTTTGGTATTTTTTTAACAATTTCATGGACTTTCTTTTCCTTGGATAAACTTAACTGAGGAGAGCGAGACATGCTGGGGTTTTATCACCAACTGATGTAACTGCTATTTGCTTGATGATGTGTGCTGTCATAAGTAAGATGAAACAGAAAGTGGAACCTAAAAGGCCCTTGCTGAGCCAAGAACAAGGTGGTGAAAGATTTTTTAAATTACTTTGTTTTTTGCTTTGGTTGTTGTTCTAAGACAGTCTTGCCTCTCTTTACCAAGCATTTGTTGACTCTGTCACCAAACTTATGCTAGAGTCCCTTACCTGCCACCAAGATGTAAGTAAGTAGGAGACAGAAAAAATCACATAACTCTCTCTTGTCGGGCCTAAACAGACAGGAAAAGTTTTTATTACTGTACGGGGAAGTAGTAGAGAAAGAATTCATTAACAGGACAGTCTTACCCATCAAAGAATAGTGATGAGACATTTCTGCCTCTCCAACACTCAAAAATCAAATTATTTTCACACTAACTTTAAGCTTTCAGCCACAGCTGATCCCTTTACCTGAATAAACGCCCTGCCCTGCCGTGTCTCCAATCCTGAGGTTACACGAGAGTGTTTGAACATGATAGTGAGTCCTCTTTTTATCTGGGCATGGCCTGCTTTAAGAAGGCCATTCCTGGGGATGAATTTGAAAGTTTTCTAAAAAACCTCTTTGATAAATACTACCGAAGTTCCCAAATCATTTGAGAGAAACAGAAGATTGGATACACAAAAGATTTTTCAGGGTTATCTATTAATGTTAGCATTTATGAAGATGCTGAGATATGTTTTGGATAAAGTTCTTCAGCCTGGATGAGTCAAGATCAGTAAGTGGTTGTATTCAAGTCTATTTCAGCTTTTCACTCAGTCACCTTTTGCTTCTTCTCCTTCCTTCTCATGACCGATTTCTCTCCTACTTTTTTGAAGGCAGACGGATGTACTCTTTATGGACCTCAACAGTGCCAACAGTGGTCATTTATTGCTGCAAGAGAAACCTAGCATGTTCCTGTCTAGATAGAATAAACTAAATATTCAAAACTCCAATCATGCTGGTCATTTCACAGTGATATAACTACTACTACACAGGTAGAGCAAGACAAACACCAAATTGGAAAAGAATGTATAAGCACATATATATTTCTTGTCCGTTGCTAGTACACAGCTTTACAGAATAATATTATGATATACAGTAAAATATTTTTATTTAAGTGTGCTTTATCATCAAATGTTATGAAGTACAAGAAAACATTTAATAAATTTTCACTTACTGAAAAAAGTCTTAAGTAGGCATCTAAAAGTCTTGATAAATTACCCTCTGGAGATGTCCATTTCTCTCTATTGACTACAAAGAAGTCCAGGCTAATTCTGGTTTAGAAGTCTCATTGATGTACAAAGTAAGAGAGCTGAATCTCACCTCTCACCCTCATCTTTTTGTGTTACATACTTATTTAGGCTTGCATACATGTACATCCTCACAGATGCACAAAGAAAAATAAATAAAAGAAGAAATTAAGGACATTTAAAGGGTGTGGGAGAGTAACGGAAGATTGGCAAGGAGAATTGTAAATATGCTCAAGTGACTCACACCTGGGGTGCTGGAAAACACATATATCACACTAATTGCTGTTTAGTCTTAAGCCTGTGAGCAGAACATCCGCAGTGAGGTAACATATGCCTGTGATGGACTAAGGGACATCTTCTCTTGCTGCTTGAGATTCCTGCCCTGTTGTTGGAGAAGATCAAAACACAACGGAGAACTGTGCCTGCTCAAACTCTTGAAATACCAGCTAAAGCAGGGAGGAAGGCCCCCTTTGCTTCTGCACGCTCTGGCTGCCAAGGACTCTGGCTGCTAAGGACTCTGGCTAACAAGGACTCTCACTGGCTTTGCGGTACCTGCGTCCCCTGCTTGCTTGCCTCCACCCGGGTATTGCTTCGGAGACCCTCTGAGTTGTGAGGTATTGAGATTAAAATTGTTCTGTTTATTTGTGGTCTCCTGGTTGATCTTATATCCTGCCAGCATCGGCTCACACAAAGGGCACCTTCAAAAACTAATTTGCAGCTTATTAAAAATATTTCTGCCTTGGGTTTTTGAGGATTTTTTTCTCACAGCTTCTATTTCTAAGCATATCTTAACATGTTGCATCCTGATACATGCTCAGAGCAGATGCAGAATTCCTTTGCCTTTGTTCCAAATCTGCCAGAAACTTATGCAAACCCATTAGTGTGTCATTAAGCCTATGATAATATGCTTTAGTTCTTAGCACTTAAATGGTTTTTTTGCCTTCGGATACTGCCTTCAGAACAAAAGTTGGGAACTGGCATCCCTGAAGCTCTGAGACAAAATCTTGAGGTCTTTTGAATCTCTGTTGACTTTATTATGGGTCTAGATTCTCTTTCATACTTCAAAAACTGTTAAGAAGCATATATACTTGAGACAAAAACTACAATTATTTCTGAAATGCAGAGGAGGGTGTTTAAATGAAGAAAAATGCAGCACTCATAATTTTGGTTTCTTCTAAAACATGTAATATTAGAGGTAACACATATCATAGGATAGCTTTGTTTGGAAGAGACTTAAGATCATCAAATCTAATGGTTAACCTAGCACTCCCAAGTTACCACTAAACCATGTCCTTCAGCACTACATCTACATGTATTTTAAACACCTCCAGAGATGGCAACTCATTCATCTACTTCCTGGGCAGCCTGTTCCTTGCTACTCCTTTCAGGTAGTTGTAGAGAGTGTCCCCTCGGCCTCCTTTTCTCCAGGCTAAACAAATCCAGTTGCCTCAGCCTCTCTTCATAAGACTTTTTCTCTAGACCCCTCACCAGCTTGTAGCATTGCATGGGGTTGTTGTGACCCAAGCGCAGGATCCAGCTCTTGACCTTATTGAACCTCATACCATTGGCCTGAGTCCATCTATCCAACCTGTCCAGATCCCGCTGTAGACCCTTTCTACCCTCAAGCAGATCAACACTCCTGCCCAACTTGGTGTCATTTGCAAACTTATTGAGGGTGCACTTGATCCCCTTGTCCAGATCATTGATAAAGATATTAAAGTGAACCGAATACTGAGCCCTGGGGAACATGACCTGTGCCAACTGGATTGTTATGCAAATTCAAGCCAAGTGTTTATTCCTGACATACAGCTAGATTTTTAATACCATATGCAAAAGAGAAATATCAAATACTATGAGGAATTAAACTGTTAAAGCACCCCACACTGAAAAATAAAAAAAGAAAAAAGAAAAAGAGAGAAAAGCAAAACAGAATCATAAATAGAAAAGAAGGTACAAAGGTTTTCACCACTAAATTCTGTGCTAAAGATAAAATAAACAGATTTTTCTTTCTGAATGTAAAGTAATCATAAAATACACTTGAAGAGCAAAAATTCTGCTAGAAGATAGATGCCAAAATATAAGTCATCATAAAATCTTGGTATAGAAAGATATTATAATTTCAACACTTTATTATTAATAGACCAGTTACTGGAATTCAGAATGATAAACACAAATGTCAAATAAAACGTGTGTTAGTTTTGGTTAATACAGGATACTGAATAAGGGCTTCAATTGTATTTTCTTGTTTGTTTTGTTTTCTTATATATTTCTGAATAAATATAGCATTTCAAGTACAGTAATTTACTAATTATTTAATAATTCGTGGTGTTATGAATCACTAACCCAACTTCCATCCTAGCACCAGTGTCTGAGAAGTAATTGAAATCAGAATCCTACAGGGGTGTCTTAATACCCATGATTTTTAATTATTCTGGCCTTTTAGAGGCATTTAGGTCTGATTTTGGGGAAACATGCACAGGCATGAGGATTCTGGTTCTCATTGGGGTAGACAGCTTTGGAAAGGTATGGAAATGTACACTCAAAATTCAAAAAGAAAGGAAGGGAAGGGCATTTCCTCAAGAATCTTAGCAAGATTAGCTCATATGCAAGTATCTTACTCCTAAACTGCAATGTGAATGGAACACTTCAGACTACAGAAACAGAAGAGAAATAAAAAAGTAAAGGTTATGCATCTGCTTCTTCATTTGCAATATCCTGATTCTGGGGAAGAGGGAGGGGAAACAGAGTTTTTGGTTCTCAGAGATGAGCTCTATAGTCTTGGCATATGAAATTGGATTCTGGACAATCTCTATGTGTGTGTCTGGTTTATCTCTCCTAAAAATGCTGGTAGTCTGTTGTAAATTACTAAAGAAGAAGTGAGAAGAGAGTTTTCTTTCATGAATGGATAGAGACAATAAAAAGGTACTTGAGTGCCTGTAATAAAGAAGCCAAAAACTATCAATTTCTGGGCTGAAAATTTGTGATGAATAAGGTGTGTAAGTGAACTAATGCATATTTCATATTGTTAACAATAAGAACTACAGAAGGCCAAAGAAATATTGAAAGGGTTGGAAAGGAAATAAGGGTAGAATTACATATAGAGAAAAATAGGGGAAAGGGAAGAACTTAGTGGACATCAGCGGATATCTTTGCACACTGAATATGAAACAATCTGTATTTCTATATTATTTCTCCTTTAGAAATGTTGCAAATATGGCATTTGAATTTAACATAGGTTAATTGAATCTTATTCAAAATTGCTATTTAAAACAATTTCTGGGATGTGGAGTGAGAGGTTTCTTTTTGTGCGGTTTATGCTTGTTTGTCTACAGCTCCATTGAGTGCTGGAATATCTGTTAAAAAGTGGAAGGTAAAACATTAGTCTATTTAAGCAAAATTCAAAGTGGATGTTAGATATTCTTTGACATACAAAATATCCACTAAAAGAGAATGTTTGCAACCTGGGGTTTTGGGTTCTTTTTCCCCCTTTGTTGCAAAATAAGCAGGTATCAAAATAACCTCTTGGTAGAGTGACAAAACTTCGGGCTTCTTTTTTTTTCATTTGGAAATTTCATTTTGTGGTGAAGTGCTCCTTGAAAACATGTTTGCATTACTTGTGGGAAAATATCAAGACCCTCCCTAAAACACAGACTAAATGTTTTTTTCTTTTCAGAAATATTGAAAAGATATAGTAGGATTAATATTTCTTTAAACTGATTTTCCAGTATTACAATATATTTCTAGTTTATTCTTTAGACAACAGAGTACAGTAGACTGCAGTGACTTTCACAGTGACAAGAGCAGATGTAGTTTCATTCTGCTCGAACACTATGAGGACAGCAGATAGACAGGAAAGGCTTGATGACTAGCATTTGTAGACAATTTCAGATCACTGATTATTTCTTGCACCATGGCCATCTGACTTCTCAAACAATCTTTTCTCATGTCTGTCAGATTGCTACCAGTAGGATTTGTCTTGCTGAGGCTGTGAATTAGATGATGTGTAATGATTTTCAAGTACTCAGTGATAACTCCCACAAAACTCAATATTTAAATTATTAGAATAGGTTTCATCTCAGTTCTTAAGAAGGTCCATAATGTCTGCTTTGAAATAACTGTTCCACTGAGTAAGAGAGTGTAATGATTATCACTATTTTCTTGCCATTTCACAGACAAATGGAAAGTAAAAGGCTCCTGTTTTGTGGTCAAAGGGAAAAGCAGAGAGATAAAGGCTGTGGAAAGATAAAGATTAAAGGAAAAAATATATGGAGGCTAAGAACTGGCTTTGAGAAAGTTAGGGTGGGGAAAACAGTGAATGGAAGCATGGAAACGGTCTCAGAATCAGAAGAGAAAGTAGGGCATAGGTAAAATAAAGGTCAAAATCTCTTGGAAGAAGGAAAGATGATAAAAGTAAAGACAAGGACATCAGCATGTATTTAGGCAGGATCTAAGGAAGAGAGGAAAGAATTCAACATCACCTGACTCTACAAGAATCCAGCATTTCTGGACCACAAAACCAATTTCAAGTTGATTCTCCAGAATATGTGGTGTTGTGGTATACACCTTTATTCTATTTTTTTTTTTTTATGTGTGATAATTTTCTTACAACAGGGGGGAAGTAAAAGTAGAATTAGCATTCTTCAGGGCAGCTTTAAATAGGGTAACTCAGGAGACTTTTCTGTCTGTTCCTACAGATCCCTGCCTCAGGCAATACAAGCCTTTAACATTCTCCCCCTTCTTAAAAGAGAGATCGTCCTACATCTAATAACTTTGTTCAGTACACTGATTTAATGTATTTTAATAATTATTTCATAATGAGATGGTCTTTAAGAAAATGTAACTATATAATTAACTGTTTTCTGCACTTTAGGATACTGAAGAAATGAAAAAGTATTTATGGACCTGCTATTCATATCATGAAAACATTTGGAAATATATGCTAAAGACTGAAGAAGTTCAGTTTCTGTAGTTTTCAGAATAATATTTACAGAATTTGGTGATCATGTATGCTTATTAAAGGAACCAAAATTGTAGGAGATTCTACACTCTAAGAGCAAGATATTGCAAGATTCAATGGCTGGAAGTTGAAGCAGGAAAAATTTAAACTGTTAAAAAAATCACAACCTTACAGTGAGAGTAAATAATAATTGAAACAAATTGTAGTGAGCTTTTTTAAAATGTAACCTAACATTTTCAAAAATTGAACTAAGTTTATAAATCATAATGCTTATGTGTCACTGTAATATTGGGTGTACAAAAATTCTTAGGTTTGAACTGTTTTTTTAGCATAAATTCTCACTATTTTTTCAAACATCTTCTCCTTGTGAGTGCACAAGAGTAAGTCCAAAAAGTAGCAGAGGTATTTAAGATCCATAAAACAAACAAACAAAAAACCAAACAAAACCCACCCAAAAACCTAAAACATACAAACAACCAAATACTTATGTTTCCTTAATGTTTTCTAACCCACAGCCATAGGTACTCTGCCAAGGGCTGTGTTGTGGCAGGAAAATGTAATAGAGCATTTCCACCCTGGTGGTCAGAGAAACGTTGGACGAGCTTGGTGCCATTTATTGCTAAAGTACAAAGATTCTCACCTGCCAGCTTTGTAACATGGATAAATGTCTTTTATTGCTCCATTTCTATCTGGCTACTTGTGCAATCTCTCTGCATGCATTTTCTTATAGGAGGCAGTATTGTATCAAAAAATGTATTTCTGTTCTTACTGTAAGGTACTCCTGTGATCTGAGATTCTTGCTAACCTTATGTCTTGTCTGCTCTGCACTTTTGTTCTTTTATTATTGTCTATTATCTTCCCTGAGTTTCATTTCGATATCTGTCCTGCTTTTCAGTCCTTGTCAAAAGCAATACTGTTTCAAATATTTTATTACCAGAACTTTTTAAAACAGGTGCAGTTGACTTCACAATGAAATTTTCTCCTTTGTTACCAGAGATACTGTATTACTTGAGACTGATACTGTCCTGCTTCACCTCATGTTAAGAACAACATACTGGCTTTGGTTGTTTTTAAGGAAGAACTTTGTATCTGGACAATTTCCTGGTCTCCTTTTTAGTTTTAGTAACATTTGCAAAGAATCATCCACATGACAGTGTTGACAACTCTGATGGACTAAATTTATGCACACAAACCAATATGAATTACATCTTTCATTAGAGACATGTAAATGTCATATTCCCACAATAGTAGGGGAGTGTCGAGTGTACTTTACAGGTTAAAAAACCAGTATCAATTAAAAAAAATCCACATTTCTTTTTTTATTATTTATATAGATATGACAATTCCCTGTGTAAATGCATGGTTTTGGTGATCTGATTGAGAATATAAAAAGCAAATGGTCTTCAATACATATAGATCTTGGGATTGTATGACTATTTATGCTTAAGATCATTTTCAGGCAACCGAAGCTTATAGGTAATTTTTTTTTCAGATTCTACTTCAATAACAGCCAATTGAAAAATAAATATTGTAGAATAATTTGCTTTATTGAAGACATTTTTCTGCCTATCCATCAATATTCCCCTAAAGATGTATTGCTGAAAGTTTGTAGAGTGTTCAGAGATAGAATTGGGTTGATCAAACCCAGTTAAGTCAAGTCTCAAGTCCTGTGTTAGATATGGTTATGATTAATGAAAGGAAAAACTCATTTTTCTTAAGAATAATTCCCATTGATAGAAGCAGTTTGGTTTTATAACCTTATATCTTTTTGAGAAAGGGCAAAGGGAATGAGTCTCCTTGGTACAGGAAATGAGACAGAAAGATTAAGTCATATATCTGTTTCCTTTGATTTCTTGCTTGTGAGACTGCTCAGAAAGATTGGATAAGGAACTACAGCTTGTAAAAGGAGGAGTCAATGCTCCTCTAGTTAGTATGAATAAAATAATTACCTTTTATTTCCTTTTGCCATTTCAATTTTAAATTTTTCCTTTCAATTTTACTAACACAGCGAAAATTACAAAATAATACATAGAAGTCTATAGTACAGATATAAGCTAGACTCCTGAAGCATTAAATAAAACTTTCCAGGAATCAATTCCCACACCTCCAAAGTAAATTGAAAACTACTCTGAGTCAAAACTTATAACTGCTAATTGTGGATTTCATACTGTTCCCGATTTCCTTTGTCTCAGGGATGAAAACAATGAATGAAATAAGGCAGTTAATAAATTTTTCATAACATAATTTTGACTTTCAAATGTGGCTATGATTGAGCCTTTATCCTAAGCTTTTAGTTTAGCACAGATGAACGCAAAGAAAATCATAAAGTTAACCATAAGATGAGATTCAAATTTTTCCTTATCAATGAAACGATACAGATTTCTGTTGTGACTGAGAGGAAAAATTAACTGTAAACCAAAAAGAAAAAGAATTGTTATTTAATAAAAATAAACTATTTTTAGAGATTTTCTTGCTGTTGTTTGATTGTTTGTTTTAGTTCCAAAATTAGAAGAAAGATTATGTCACCAAATTCACATATTTTGGAGCAATTTTGCTCTGAACACTACCCATCCATCTTTCTTGTATTCACAGTACTAGCTAATAGTTAATGAATTGATGTATTTAGTAAAGAAATATTCTACTATTAGTCAAATAGACAGGGGGAAGAAACAGCCCAATAAAAGTTTGATTTCATATTTTTATGAATTTTCAGGGGGAAAAAAAAGGAAAAAACTTACAAGAACAATTCTGACTCCCTTTTCTGGGGGGAGGAAGGAACAAAACCCAAACAAATAAAAAAAAAAAAAACACAACAAAAACCATGAAAAAACCCACCCCCAGCCCCGTTAGAAATTAAGTAAGCCTAGTTTATCCCTCAAAATATCAAGATATTACATAAAACCTACTGTATTTTGAATTACAGGTTTTAAAATTAGGAGGCGATTTAATCTGGCATGAATAGGGATGATATTCCCTTTTTACTTTGTCAACCAAGTATCCTGCTTATTGTTTATTTAGGAGAAGAAACCATTGTTTGTTTAGGGGAAGAAATTGAAAGAGTAGGTTACTTACAAACACTTTTGCCACTTCTAGTCAGTTTTCCTCTCACCACAGCCTTTTTGTACCGATTCAAATTATTTAAGCTTTGTTCAGAAAGTTTTCTCTGTCCTTTTACTTTTTTCATATCACTCCATTGTCACCAAATTTACACAGCAGCATGGGGACTTCAAAGCTGAAAAAGTTCATTTCCAGCCATGTTAAACATTACTTGGCACAGAAAAAAATACAAAAAACGCAGAAAAGTGCTGACACGTGGCCTGAGGAGGTATACAGTCTGTGGACCCTACAGGATACTTTTGGAGAATGGTAAGTGAATTTCGGATGCCATACATAAGGCTCAAGATACCCCCATTGCCTGTAAGAGTGTGGCCTACCTATGCACAGGTATTCAGGGCTTACTCGTGGTATGACCTGGTCGACAGAGTCCAGGAATATTCAAATATGACAACAGTAAATAAAATCAAGATGAAATTAAAGATACTCCTGCATCTTATCACAGATTTTCTCTTTAAAGTCCTCTTCCCCATGATAAATATGGTTAAATCCATCTGGCAGCTTCTAAAGGTATAATAGCAGAGTGAAGCACAGAGATACACTGAAAGATTAAATGAAGACATTAGTCTTGTTGGCTAAAAGTTGGTCATAAATAATTATATTCTGTAGAATATCATCTAAAGCACATTGTCTACATGCTTTCTGGGATTTATTTTGCAGCCAGAAAACTAAAATATTTAATTTCAGACCATATTTGACAAGAGAAGGATCCTTCATACTTCCATTGCCAAAATACAATAAGATAGTTTGACAATTGCAAATTTTCTGGCTATTGTCGTACTTTAATGTGATGACATGGATGAAGATATATGAACATTTTAGTTACTATTCAAGGCAGCAATATTTTTTCCATTTTTCAATTAAATATAATTGCGAAATGTAATCCATTCGAATATTTTAAGAATCTAACTTGCTTAAAAGAAAACTTGGATTAAATGGGTTTAAATTACAGAATGGCATTGTATATATTAAAATACTAAGCCTGTTTAAGTGGAACTATCTCATTAAGTCATAACCATGCATTTAGAATACAGTTTTATTTGTCCTGAGTGTACGCATCCTCTTTTTTTTTTTTTTCCCTTAATAATCCATGGCTCTTCCCTCTGCATTGCTTGCTTAAAAATCCAAAGGTCTTTCCTGTTCAGACTAAAGATCAATAGTCCTTCTCAGTTTCACAGTATTCAAACAGAAAAGGACAAAGAAATCCCCAAAGAAGTTACTAGCAGATTGTGCTTTCCTTTGGGAAGTAATTATTTTGTCCTTAGAGCTTTTAGTATACTGTCTTTTTCTTCCCCTACAATATTACTTGTAGTTCAATGTTTCTGTAAATGTCATAAACGAGTACTGGCCAATTGTCACAATCTTAACAATATTTACTATTTGAGATAGATCAAGATATATTTATAGTTTAAAAGTTTGTAGCTGGCTATAATATATATAGACGATGAAGATATATGGTCATCAATATTAATGAGCACAATTAGGGGCATTCAAAGCCCCAGAAATTAAGCTACTAATATTAATCGTATTTAAGCATTGTTTGGAGACACTCTAGTTACAGGGATAGAGTAGTTCCCATCTCCATATTAAGTGGGACCTCACAGTGATAGTTGCCTCCCATATTTTGATTTCCATAGGATAATTCCATAGGGAATTATCCAGATCCAGATGCACTGAAGGGCACAACAGCTATAAACTCAGAATCAGAGACATAAGTCAGAGACTTATGTCTCTGACTAGATGTTATCTGAAATGCCTAAACTGGGGAGTAGCAAGTAGAAAATGGAAGCTAAGCTATGAATGCAATCATTGATGAGAAATATTTAGAGCTGAAGTAACACTTAACATTTCTGAAACACTGTCTAGAGGTGTCTATCTTTCCACTAACACTGTAATGTGTTAAAGCTAAATTAGCTCCTAAATTAGGTGATCAAACTAAGCTTAGGAATCATAGACTTGCCATAGTGTGGTAGTTTTCTGAAATGTGCAAAAATTTGGGCAAATATCCATAAATGAAACAGTGAAAGGACAATCAATAAGGACTGAGACTGTTTTTTTAATCTTTTCACTATTTGTAAGAAAGATTGGAATAATGGAGAATGACCTGTGATTTTCAGAGACATAATTACTCCTCTATAAACCTGGTTTGACATGTTATTTTTTCTATATTTTCTATCGTGCACCATGAAAAGGTGAGTATTCAAACCTCATTTATTCATTTTATAGCTGCAAAGGAACAGTATGAAAGCATTTCAATTACTTTAAAATAGATATTGAGAATTTGATATTTAATTCATAACTAAATTTTAATTTGCTTTTCTAAATCAGGAGATTATAGAGGTATTTGCTTTTTTCAAATTAATTGGATATGGCATCTCTATTTCTAAAGAAATTTCTGCTACATTTCTAAAGAAAAACCTCTGTGAAACCATAAAACAGAAAGAGAGGAAAAAGAATGAGAAATTTAAAAAAAAAAAGAGATAGTATGTCAAATGGTTTTTTGGTCAATAAAGGATAAGGTAGTTAAATTGATAATAAGAAGTCATAAACATTTGAATGAATACTGAATCTGAATTTCAGAGAAAATGTATGATACAGTTAAGGGTAGTTTATCATTAAAGCTATCATAAACAGAAGCATACATTCAGCTTAAGACTGAATGGGCAAAACCTCAAATTGTGTAAATGTCAGAGGTTAACAGACCGTAGCGGAGGAATGGTAATGTAAACCAAGCAACGGTCAGCCTCCAAATCTCTATGTGACTTTTGTGACACCTTTTGAAAGCTTTTGTCACTATATGCCACCCATCTCATGGTATTTTGCATGGAGAGAGAGCACAGATATATTACTTAATTGCTTTACTATTTCTTTTGATGAGATCACAAAGGAAGATTGTGAGTGGGTAATATCCTTGCAGCATCACTTTGGGGTATTAGAGAATCAGTCCCCTCATTTATACAATAAGATATTCAATGTATGAATGATTGCTGACATAAGCTCAATACAAATCTTCAGCTGATTTTGCTTGCCTAGCAAATGCAACTTCTATACTGTCTGCAGGGAATAGTCATCTAGTTGAAAAGCAACAGTTGAAAAGTCCAGCACCAGATGAGACAAATATTTGATGGACTGGAAGAAGCACTAAGGATGAGATATCAGACAATTGCTAACAAAAATAACTATATTTATAGGTAATTAAGAAAATACAGATCTTTTTTTTCTCTGTTTCATGTTGTATAGCAGAAGCTTATACCTTTAGAGAATTCAAGAAATATTTTTATCTGCTCAGGTATTTTTTTGCCTTTAAGTCTTCTTATGTCCAAAACATTCTGTATAGGGATGGGCAAGAAGTTGCTAGGGATTTTTTACTCCAATTTAGAATTCCTCTCCCTCTTTGTTTCTGAGCCTCTGCTATATTACGATGAGACCTAAATTTGTATCTTTGACAACTACAACTCATCTTTCCCTTTGTCATTGGTCAGGCCAGGTTGGCCAGTGACAATACAATAGGTGCTTTCCCCCACCTCTCATTCCAAGAACAGAAAGAAGACAGATAAAGAGATTTATGAGTTTAGGAAAAAACTCATCTATTTTAATGAAATATTAATAATAGAATAGAAAGTAAGCAATGAAATAGATACTATGTATAAATATATATGCAAAACCATATCAAGCTCCCAGGGTGATGTCACCAACAGGCACCAGGAACGTCCCAGCTCCGTGACAAATGGGAACCTGAATCCAGAACACTCTGAGGAGGATCAAAGGTAGATGGATTGACAGGGTAATTGTTACTGAAGGAGAACCCTTGAAGAGGAACCAAAGAAGAAGAGCCAGCCTGACCCTCTTTTATCCCTCAGCTTACAGACTGAACATGGCAAATGGGATGGAATATCCTATTGGTCAGTTTGGGTCACTGACCTGTCCACGCTTGCCTACAGGTGCAACCCCTCCACAGAGTAAACAGCAAAGTCAGCTGACCCTGGTTGCTACAGCAACAAATATAAGCAAGAGCATCTCTCACTGAGCAGAAATTGCCTCTGCTCTACCTCAAACTAGGACACTCCTCCTGTTCTGTCTTTCCTTATTATAGTTTAAAAGCCTATTTCATTCACTCGGGTCTTAGCTAGTTCATGCCTTTTCCATAATACGGTTTGTTTACATACTTAAACAGGGTACTTAAAAATAATCTACAATATTAGCTTTACTCTATCTGCTCCCTCTTCTGCTTTCACTCACCCTTTTTGCCAGTGGGATTGCCTGCCATACCGATGTCACAGCTCAAACAGCCTATGCTGGAGGCCAGCTTCAGGCTCTGCAGCTGGGTTTGCATCTCTGTTCACATTACCTGAGGGCACAGTAACACAAACACAACACATGTTTTTTAAAACTCATTGAAGCCAGTAGCATCTTTTTTGTTTGGAAAAAAACATATCCAACTGTTTCAGTGAGTATTGTGCATTGGCTTGGTGAGTTTTTAAATATGATTATCTTTTAAGCTGAAGCTCTTCTCTCCAGAGGCCATCTACCATCCAGAAATGTGTTGAAATATTTCCTACAGCTATAACATAGTAGGACCATTGCAGAAATTCTCTTGTTTAAGTAATCGACAGTTCTTCTGTCATGTTGATGGTGTTTTGTACTTGTAAAGAGGCTGAAAATTTGTTCCAAACCAATCTCCTTCAACGGGCTAAGATCAAAATTATGAACGACAGAGAGATGTTCAGGAACCCTGCTAGTTCAAAATATATACCATTTTGGAACTAAAGTTCTATGCTAGCATATTTCAACCCTGTGTAAATATTTTATTACAAAACATTATTCTTCATTTCATATTATCTTATCTGTCAGTGAGGGTTGTTCAGAGACTTAACTTTAAGTGAAAAGAAAGAAGGAAAGAAGTTTTAGTCATTATTACTATATTCACAAGATATTTAGAAAGAATTTGTTGATCAAATCCATGTTTTCAAGTATTTTTCTCCCTTTTATATTCTTAATCTATCTCAGTGCACAAACATTAGTCAGGGAATACAAAAACTGCAGTCAAGGTTGAAAAGGTATTGTTCACAGTGTTTTTGAGACATTAGAATCTCTCAAGAGCCTAGTGATCTCTCATGAGATCTGAAGGTCATAAAGAGATAGTACTGTAGCAAGTTCACAGCTGGATGAACTCAGTTGCTTAAAAGAAAAGCATGGACATTTAGATCCCCAGGAAAAAAAAAAACAACAACACAGCATAAAAACCTACTAAACTTACAATGAATCACTCAATAGCATTCACTGGTGTCGTTGCATTTCAGCTCATGGAGAAATAATTTGGAAATTTTGTACAGAAGAAAATGTAGTATTCTTATCAGATAAGGCTCTAAAGCCTTTTCTCATGTTCTCTAGCAACTGGCAAACTACTGAAAAAAATGTTAAATTAATAAAATAATTGTATCAAGAGAGAAAATTCATACAAGTTCTATTTCAGCTTTTTCATTTTTATTACTTTTACTATCATATTTATGTTTATAAACAAAATGACACAGTTATGAAAACAGTGGGTTTGCAAAGTGTTATATAGTTACATCTTAGGTGTTTAAGACTGACCTAGAATTCTTAGGGTGACTTCACAGGCATACATACTTTGATTTAGCAGTTCTGCTTCTGTTTTATATAACTGTCTGAACAGGAGGTGAATTATACATGTGTGATGCCTCTTTCGTTTGGAAACAAAAGGATCTCGATTTAGTAGCTCAGATCCAGAATTTAGGAAAGGATTGGCAACCCAAAATGCAGGTATCTAGTGATTTTTATTGGTCCTTATGGTATCTGTGACACACAGAGAGCACTGGAAGGTAAGATGCAGAACTTGTGGGATATCGGCACTCATTTAGAGAGATAGATTAAAGCCCAAATGAATATCCTCTGTTTTCTGAGAAAGCATCACACACTTCGTTACAGCCCCTTTTTGGGTTAGTTTGTTGGGGCACCTTTAGCCAAGCACAGAAATAAAGGTGAGTAGGATATGCACAACTTGCAGGTACAATGCAATTATTCATTGATTATCTCAGACAAAAGCGAGCTGTCAGGCTGAGCACCAGTATGCTTACCACCCCAGTGAGGTGCCCCTAGAGCATACCTAGTTATTAGAAGAATTGCAAAATACACAAATCTAGTTCTGAGTTATACTACATTATCTTAATAGAGTGAGAAAGTTTTGAGTACATCCAGGATAAAATATGTGTGTTTTTCTTGCAGTCTGTAGGCAACACATATTTGATGTTCTCTGCATGGACTCACAAAATCACAGAATCACATCGGGTTGGAAGGGACCTCTGAAGATCATCTAGTCCAACCCCCCTGCCAGAGCAGATCCACCTAGAGCAGGTTGCACAGGAATGTGTCCAGGCGGGTTTTGAATGTCTCCA
>JAOXJM010000001.1:159990373-160004212 GCA_026413425.1 Tringa solitaria
ATTTTTTAGATATCAATACAGTTTGCAACTGTTGTAATTAGGCAACATCTTCTCTATTAAAATGCAAAAAAAAAGTAAAAAGGATTATTCTTGAATTTAGAATCACATCATAGATGTAAATATTATTCTGAAATAAAGATATTTTTAAAAATACCTACATTAATTAACTGCAAATATGCTACAGAAAAATCAAACAGCACTGTTATAAGGTCTATTATATTATAAATCAGGTAAGCATTTGACGCTTTCTTCGTTAGGTAAAAGTATGTTTTCAAACCCTAGTAATCTTAGCAACACAGGCTAATAACCAGACAGAGTTATGGTAGATACTTTATCTACTAGAATAGTACCTGAGGGGTAAATTTCAGGTCCACAGAATTGATTCAAGTTTTTAGTAATCACATCAATGAAGCAAGATTTTCCTTTTAATGTATGAATATAGCTTAAAAAAACCCCAACAAAATCTCAAGGAAAACATGAAATCCCATTTGTAAGCATAGCTGCCATGCTCTGTTGTTTTGTTAATTCATTTAGTCTTTGTTAGTGACCTGCATCTTTTTGTAAATCTAAATGTGATACCATGACTCAAAACCACCATTTGTTTATATTCTGTCCTATTTATGTACATTATACATTAGCAGAAACTCAGACTATGAATGTGTGCATAATCCTTGCAATAAAAAAAATTCAAATCTTAGTGCTATAAGATAAAGATAAAATGCTTTTCAACCAATCTCCTATGTAGTCAAAATCCTTTGCAGTTACTTTGAAGATCTGCTAGAAGAAGGAGGGAATCTAACTCTACCCAGCAATTCTGAGAGGTTTCTGATAAAGGTCCTTTTCTGGAAAATGACTTTGCCTGCAACTCCTCTCCAAGCTGAAGAGGCCTTAGATACAAAGTCTGTGCTGCCTGAAGGAGTACAATAAATAAGAGATACTTCAGAAGAATGGTTGTAAGTGCCCTCAGGAGACTGCCCATTGTTCTGAATTCATGGAGAGAGACACCTGCTCTCCAGATTCGTCCTCCCGCTACATGTGCTCGTGGTTTTCTCTCTCCTGCTCTGAACTTCTCTACATTACTCCTGCAAGAACAGTGAATTGCACTACTAGGTGCTGAGGACTCCTGGACAAGCAGAAGTACTCTTTGCAGGCATCTACCACCACCAATTGGTACTACCTAGACCCACAAATTGAACTTTCGGATTCAAGTTGCTTGAGCAAAGAACCTATGTTTAAGACATTTAAAACCCCTAATGACCATAGTAAGAAGGTATGCTTGCCACTTTTTATATTTGCAGGCCAGTTTGCAAATCCTTGCAGGCCATAAATTAAAATTCTATATTAGGACATTTTTTTAGACTCATAGAATGGCTTGGGTTGGAAGGGACCTTAAAGATCATCAAGTTCCAACTCCCCTGCCATAGGCAGGGACACCTCCCACTAGACCAGGTTGATCAAACCCTCATTGAGCCTGGCGTTAAAGACTTCCAGGGATGGGGCATCCACAGCTTCTCTGGGCAACCTGTTCTAGTGTCTCATCACCCTCAGTAAACAGTAAAGAGTTTCTTCCTAATACCTAGTCTAAATCTCCTCTCTTTCATTTTAAAACCATTACCCCTCATCCTATCATTCCACTGCCTGATAAAAAGTCCCTCCGTGTATCTACTATAGGCCCCGTTTAGGTACTGGAAGGCTGCTATAAGGTCTCCTTGGAGTCTTCTCTTCTTCAATCTGAACAACGCCAATTCTCTCAGCCTGTCCTTGTAGCATAGGTGCTCCAGCCCTTTGATCATCTTCGTGGCTCTCCGCTGTACCCGTTCCAACAGGTCCTGTTTCTCCCTGTGCTGAGGACTCCAGCTCTGGATTCAATAATGATGATTTCCCTGATGATGCTAGAAAACTTCTGTCCTCAGTAGTCAATATCAATATGTATAAAAGGATCAGGAGCTCTTTTTGTGAAACACTTCAGCAAACATTAATATGGTTATAAACACACAAGGACCTACAGGTTTACATTACTTATATCAACATAGATGTAGCAGTTTAACATTAAAACAACAAAATTGAGTAGTTAGAAATAGACAATAAAGATTCTGTATTTTCTACAACATTAAGTGGATTTAATTTAACATGCTTCATTTTGCTCTATTTTCCTTATTAAAAACAAACCAGCATAAAAAATTATTTAATAGATCCCTCTTCAGCAAAGTCCCATTTACACAAAAGCTTAAAGACATGCTTATTTCACAAAATATTTAAGCAAATAGTAATACATCCCTGCTATAGGGTAAGTGTTAATGCTATTTACCCTATGGATTTACTGTAAAGGACACTATATTAATTATTCTGCTATATAATGTCTGCTACACTTTCATATTAACTTTCATATTAGCATTACGTTAAATGCAGCATTTTTAATTGTGTGTTGAACCTCTTTGTCTCTGAATTGGAGACAAATTGGCTACATCCTGTTTAGGAAAGACAGGCGAGCAAGGAGAGATGGAGTTGCTCTTCATGTGAGAGAGCAAGTGGAATCTATTGAGCTCTGCCTAGGCATGAAGAATGACTCAAGAGCTTATGGGTAATAATTAAGGGGCACGTTAATATGGCTGACACTGTTGTGGGTGTTTACTACAGGCCACCTGATCAGAAAGACGAAGTTGTTGAAGTCTTCTACACACTGCTGAAAGTAGCTTCAACCCGGTCCCGGTTTTCATGGGGGATTTCAACCACCCTGATATCTGCTGGAAAGGAAACGCAGCCAGGCACACAGAGTCCAGGAGGTTTCTGTAGAACACTGATGATAACTTTTTGATGCAGGTTCCACAAACTTGAACACAGGAAATTCCATCTTCATACATTTATAGAGAATACATTTGAATTCATAGTACATATTGTATTAATTAAATTTGTAAAGTATAAATACTTTAGACAATCTTCGTCCCAGTACATAAGAAGGTGGTTATTCTACTGCATTTCTTTTAAGCAGGACTAGGCTTTTCTACTTTTATTGTTTGTCTATTTTATTGTTTGTCTGAAAATCCCTATAACTCCTTAGCTACTAAATTGGTTGTTAGCATTCCTGTTAGCCGTCTAATACTAAAACCTGGTAAATGTACACTGTTATACCAAGATTCTTGATATAAATTTATTATTATATTAACTATTAGGAGAGCACTAGGGTGAATACTTCAAGAATGATTGTTGCTTCTGACTGCATGTCCCCGTGGAGAAGTAAGCAGAAGGAGAATCTGGCTGTGATTTTGGCTTTAAACCACTTTAGTGACAGAGGTCATGGCATTGGCATGAAGGCAAACTGATAAATCACTCCTTGCCTTTCCCTTTGCTTGCTTCTTCAAGGCAACATGTACTTATAGCTAGACATTCATCTTGGGATTCATTCATACTTATAGCTAGACATTCATCTTGGTTTTACAGGAGGAAGGAGGTAGGCTTAGGTGAGAAGCTGAGGACTGCAAGATTATTTTTCCTGTGGGTATCTCACTGTCACATTTGCATTTTACTTGACTATAGACACGTTATTATCAGAATTATTACTGTTCCTGACTCACACTGGAATGCTGTTGTATAGGTAGCTGTAAAAAAATGAAACATTGCCATTTCCCTTATATTTGACACAATATTCAGATTTGGATTTTAAAACAACCAACCAACAAAAGTCAAAAGCTAAAATTGAAAAAAAAAAAAACACACACAAAAAAAACCCCAAAAAACCCCTTTCAAACCTTCACAAAATCCACAAAACTCAAAAAAGCATACCAAACAAACATTGAGTTTATTTCTGGAGAGAGGGAGAATTGAGAGGTAATTTAGAAATTAAAGAAGGTGGAAATGATAATAAAAACCCAAAGGTCAACAGAACATTAACATGAAATCAATTAATAAAATCTTAGGAAGTTTCCCAATTCATACACACCTTCATCCCTGTGACTATATAGTGAGCTCATCTGTTATTACTTCTTTGATGATCCACTTCTTTACAGAATGTCAGTTTAGTTTTCTGGTATCACAGTTTTGCCAGGGCTTTGTATGGGTCATCAGCTCCCTGGAGCTGGATGCTGGAAGCAGCAGGGTCTCCTCATGGGGCCATAATGTTGGGGCCATAATGTCAGGGCCATGTGGCCAAGGCCTGTCCTGTTGCCCCAGCCCTCCAAGGGGACAGGTCAAGGATGCAATGGGACCTTGGCCCACAGATAGCTGCCAGGGTCTGTGTCCAGACCAATGGGGTCCTTGGCCAGACATAAGCACCGCTGTGACACTGCAGCTCAGGTGGGCACCAAAGGTGAGACCTCTGCTTAAAAGCAATTCCCCAGAGGAGCGGCCATTGCTCATGTATCTTCTAAGTTTCTTCATGAAAGCTTTTCTCACCAAAGGAGCTGAGTTTGGACTCAGCTAACAAACTTGTGGAAGATGGGAGTGGGTTTGGGGTCCTGGCAAATTTTGATCTTGACATTTTCTGTGGAAGCCGGTTTAAAAATCTTATTATTCTTATTTTTCTACAGTATTTTATTTTTACAAAAGAGCACATTAATATACAAAGACACTTTCAGGAAAGTTAGAAGACAACACTTTGCACAAAACCAGGGAAGAAATAAAATGTAAAGTAAATTCAAAATATTTTAAAAACCTTAGTCCTAAAAACTTAATTCATGGTTCTCCTGTGTATAATTTACTTATCTTGGGAATAAAAGAATAAAATTTATTTGTAGGAGTCAAATGCACATATTCAACTGAATTTAATGGGCAGACAACTTGATATGCGCTTATACTACCTGTCTATTTTAAAGGCATTTTTCAGTGTTGCATACAGCTGTTTCCTGTTTGCTCACATGCATATTTTAATATGGTTGGAGGATCTTTTGTTTCTCCATTAGAAGACTATGTCCAACAAATTTGTTCTTTTATTCAAAAAATGTGGATATTCATTTCAAAATATGTGAGTATTTCTACTATTCCTCATTCTCTAAGAGTTTTCTCTTTTCAGTCTAACAAAAAAAAAAGAGTGGCTAAGACCATAAATACATTAGGAAGTTAAACACCATTAATGTCCTGTGTATGTTTTTCAATCGTGTTAGCTCGGGCAAAAATTAGCCAGCCACAAAGGACTGTGGTGTGCTGACCTGGTGACTTCAGTCCACCTAACTGCTCTCTAACTCTCCCTCCCCAACAAGACAGGGCAGGAGGGATAAGGTGGAAAAAATCATGGATCAAGATAAAGACAGGGAAATCACTTACCGATTACCATCATGGGAAAAACAGACTTGCCTTGGGACACTTGGATGCCTGGATCCCCAGAGGTGGTGGGAGTACTGTGGGTCTCCCAAATTCCCTGGTTTCCAGGTCGCTTGGGTTCCCAGGTGTAGTCAGGGTGGGACAGGTAGGTCCAGATGTCTGAATGCCCCCATAGTTGCTGGTGTCTGAAACGGGGCAGCCATGGCCTCATCTCACAGAGGTCACCTCTGCAGCCCCCTGCTGCCACCACCTGGACACCTACATCCAATGTAATTTCAAATGTAGATTAGGACTCTGACGTCTAATACTCAACAAAGTGCAGCCCTTCTTCAGCCTTTCTGTTGTGTAAGTAGTGCCAGAAAAAGCCAGTTTTCAAACAGGGTTGATTAGTTTATACAGATAATTGTGAAATAATACTGCTTGTGTCAGAATCAGCTGTACCATATTACAAAGTATTTTTAAAATGTCTTCAAAAATTCTCTGGTTGGCAAGAGCATTAAAATATAACTGCCATGTTACTCCACAGGAGTGCAGACAAAACACAAGACACAGACAAAAAACTCAGGGCACAGACAGAAAGATAGATTAGATTAAAAAACAGGTAATGCTTGCAATTCTAAATAATTGCTTTTAGTTCCTTCCTTTGTGCAGTCACAAAACCCAGAATATTAAGTACAAGATCATACCTTTTACTTTCTGTATATGAATCAGCATATTTATCAGTAGGAATGATAAAGATTTTCTTAAGTGTCATTCACTTTGATACCAAAAAAAATAATTGGAAAATGTTCATAACAACCCGTATCACATAAAATCGTATTGTACTTTACTGAACAATATGAAGTATCATTTGTACAATATACTTCTCTGTAGAGTTGTCTGAAAATCAGGGTTTATGCTGTGTGAAGTTTTCTGGTTGGTTTATGTACATACTTATGATCTGAATCAAACCAAGAAATAACTCCCAAGAAATAGAAGATTCTCACACCTCAGGGGAACCTTCTTTCTTATCAACCTCATCTCATGCTAGTTGCATCCATGGAATTCTAAGCTATGTGGACTATTTAGATGATTAAAAAAAAAAAAAAATTACCATGAGGAAGTCAAACAAACAGTTACCCAAAGAGGTGGTGAGATCTCCATGCTCACAGCTGTTCAGGACTCAAGTAAAGAAGGTCCTGAACAAACTGATCTTTTGAGGAGGTAGGACTAGTTGGGTTCTGGAGATCCATTGCAAAAAGAATATCAACTAAGGAATTACTTATTTTAATGACCATAAAAATGTCATGCAAGGGACTCCACATTAAGTATCTGGGACATGTTGCAGTATAAAAACTGAAATTATGAATATCAGTGTGACTGTTTGTCCATTATTGTACTATCCTCATGGAAGAATGTAGGTGAATATTAAGCTCAACTACCAATAAAATGTTTCTGTACATCTACAGCAACGGCTTCTATGACTTTCTTAGTCACAGTAAAAGGTTTCCCAGAAACAGCTATCTGCTTTTCTCTGCTGAATAGAGAAGGATAGCTGTTCTGTCTAATCGTCTTTTGTATCACTCATTTCTTTGCTTAAATACTGTCAAAAGTTGTGTTGCAACACTTTACTGTTGTAAAGTTACATTATCTATGACAATAGCAGGTCATTTTGTAATTTTTTCATTCAGCGCTCTTAATTCCTGTACTTTGCATCATGTTGCTATAATCTGTGAGTTGTGCTAGGCTTTTTCCTTTTCATAGAAAACCACAATTAACATTAACTTTTCAAATGCTCACATACTTAAATTGCAAGCAAGCTCTCGTGACAGCTGTCTCTTTCATCTAAAACCACTATAAAACAATTTCTTTCAGAGCTCCAGATTTTTGCACTTCTTCATTTCATATAGAAGGGAAAAAGTTGTTTATTTTTTTTTCCAGTAAAATTTGATTTAAGAAAAATACATTCACACTATAATTGAAACAGTAGCTATCTTCATGGAGTTCCCAGACCCTCACCTTTCTAACCTAATAAAACGTCAATCTATAACAGTTGTCACAGCAAAAGGTCAATTACTACACAATGATGTTGAAATATCTGTTTGCTAACTGAAAGATTGCTCTTTCATGGAGCTATGTGACTTAAATTTCAATTGAGGTTTATTGTTAGTAATACATAATTATTGGCTTATGAAAATTGCAGGACTTTTACCATCACTCTTTTTTAAATTGAGGTTAGTTTTTAATCTAAGTAGAACATTACTGATTCATTTTCCAAAATTTGAATTTGTAGCTCAGACCCTGACTGATGGTCTTATTCGAGACGTAGTGAAACATGCACTTAATTTTGAAGTTGTTGACAATTAAATATATCTTTAAATATATGTAATTTTTAAACACAGCTCTTAATTTGATTTGGAATATTTTAGATTAAATAAAAACAAAGCAAAACAACGAGAAACAGAACATTTTAAAATTCAGCATTGTTCATTCACAATGAATGCAGTATGTGCTAAATTACCCTATTATTCATTAACCTTGGTAAATTTATGTGTGCATTTTAAGTTCCAACACCTGATCACATAGTTTTGAAGTTTGAGGCTATCTACGTACCTACAGCATATAGATATGCTGATTTAGCAGTTAAAGGTCTAAGTTAAGATTACATTCAGAGTATAGGTTATAATTTTGAGAGGTAAATCCTTAGAAATATCTGAAAACTACAAAATACTTTTAAATAAATACAGTCTTAAAAGTATAATTTTTGTAAACTCTCCCCTCTAAAAATTTATAATTAGGTACAGTTACTTATATGGTTTGTATTTCTCATAAATTGTACTAGTGTGCAGACATTTCCAGTGTTTCCCTAGCAGCATCTCAAAAAATACATTATTATCTTCCTATAATTAATAACAAAGAAAAGAAGGAAGAACAAATTTTACTGATGATTAGCTATTAGCACGGTCAGAAGAGGAAATCTTTGAAATCTTTAACAGATATTTAGATACATTTATTCAGTGTATTTCCTATCACAGCACAATTCTTGAGGCAAGTAAAGAATTACAATAGGAATTTTTCCCTCCCCCTCTGTCTTCTCCCTCTCTATAGTTTAAAATCAATTTTGTATATTTCTGCCTATCGTTTAAAAAAGAAGTCATTTTTTTCCCTCCATTTATTTCCAGAATGTAAAGAGATATTAATGACTGTATTCATTGAAAACCAAAGATGTCTTCAATCTCTTGAAATCTCATTTCCTATTCTGTTCTGGTGATTCACATTTTAATGATCCTACATATCTCTTACAGCTTTAAATTTGCCTGAATTTAAGAAATGAAGGGAAAAGATATGTAGCTTTTACTGTCTGAAGGTAGAAACAAGAGAGAACACAATTCACTGTATCTGCTGAAAGGAAAAACAAGAAAGGAATGGCATCCTTCTAAACTCCTCTATGGCTAAAATCTACCCCTACCGAAAGCTGCATAAGATATTCCATTCATTTAACTTCTTCACAGTTTTCCTTATAGCCTTTCAGTGCTCCCTGGAATAAGACAGAAATCTTGCATTGAAATTATTGAGATCTTTCCTGTGAATGAAGGGTGCTTTTGAACAGAATCCAAACACTGTCTTTTTTCTGTGTTCGGTGGAATCAGTTCTGACCAACTAAAGTATTTGAAGCGTAGAAAAGGTCATTTGGTGTCTTACTGAGAACTCTTATACAGTCCTAGTAATCAATAACGAGTGGGGAAACATCTGTAGCATATAGGGAAACGTAGGAAAATGCAGTTTTTGCTTAAAGACACTGTGCTTTTTATTACTTCAAGCATTCAAAAGGAAATAAAAGTACTTATGAAAACCAACTTTTTATCTGCAAACAAATTAATGCTTAACAACAGATTTGATGTTACCTTTCTTGCTTTAAAATTTTAAGGATCCAAGTAGAAGAAACAGCATTTCTATTTAAAAGTCCTTAGGCAATACAGATTAGACAGTTCCAAAAGATCTCTAAATAGTCCTACAAACAAACACCAGACAGCACAGAAAAAATGAACAAGTTATAGGGTTGGCCAAGGGGAACAGTCTGTCCTACAAAATGTCTATCTTTCACACATTTAATTGTGTATTATGTTTGTCTGACCTTTGATGCCATGATATAAATGTCATATAGTAATCACTAGGCAATTCTCATATGGAAACTATAGAGCACATGTACTGCTCTGTCTCTCTCCATTGACTGTAAAGGATTTTGAGGTGACTAGTTCAGCTGTAAACTAATACTGGTTTGAAGTTAGGAGAGATGAGCCCTCAGCCCAGTGAATAACTGAAAACAAAAGCATCCAAAGGAAAAAAAACCCCACCAAACAACCCACATTATAATGTGGCATTGTGCTTACTAAGCAACACCAATAGTCACAAACTATATTTAGGATCCTGCAATTGGCATCCTGTGACATTAATGGCAGTGGGTATTAGATTTGGAATACATAATCATAAACACGTGAATGACTGGAGTTGAATAAATTACAATTCTGGATCATAGAACATTGTTTTGAGTAGGTCCCAGAAATATGAAGTGCAATTTAATGCATTTTTAATTATTGTTTATTTTGCAAATCTCTGAAAACATGATTGCTGTCCTTGAAACACAAACTGGCAATGTTACAAAGTCTCATATTCTACATCTTCCTGCTGTGTTTTGTTTTCCTGTTTTCACTTTAAAATTACGCAGAACGGTGTATGTACAAACTGCCCATTACCTGATAGGATATATGGGTGTGCTTCTCAACTCCTCTCTAGCATACCAAACAATTGATCATAATCAATTATAATCACATGGAGTTTTAAACATCTATGGAAAATTATGTATCTTTATGAAGCTTTCTGTGTATGACACATCATACCTGGCTATGTCAGCACACATTGTTATATTGAACTATTGGATTAATGTGTTTCACTAAATTGAACTGTTTTTCAAGGTTCTTACCACTTTTTTCCCTCCATGCTCTTTTTTAACCTTTGTCCTGGAATGCCTCTAAAAATTTTTATTCTTTCAAGCAATTCAGAAATGCTAGCGTACTTTAATTCTAAGTCATTTTATCCCTTTTCTGTAAGCAACTTTTCCCTTAAATAGATTTAGAAATTTTTCCATGGATTTGCTTTTCTGTTTTGTTAGCCTAACAAGTCTCATAACATTACTGCCAGCAGAATAGAAAAAACAGAAGTATTTTTAGCATAAATACCTCTAGGCATGTTGTTTCACTTCTAAGTCAGGAGCATACACTCCTATTTAGTTGCTGCAGAGAGATAGATACTACTTGAGCACATCTCAGTATCAAAACTCTGGAACAGAATCTCATCTGATCACCCTGAGTAGAGGACTGCTGGAGAATATAACAGTCGCCTCCATATCATGTGCCTGGCCCTTTTTATCCAAAGAAAACTGGATGGAAAGAAGGAGGAGTTTTGCATTCAGGTGTGTGTATGCACCACTGGAATGCATATCTAGATGTGCAACATGGAAACAGATCCCATATTTCATACATCAGAAGTAACTTTAAAAAAAAATTAAAATAAATTTCTAAATTAGATGGCATAAATATATCTAATATGTCCTTCCAGGCACGCAGAGACACATAAATATTTTATCTGTTTCTTCTGTGATTCTGAGAGAGTTTAAAGACCAATCACGCTCACTTTCAGTCTGTACAAGACATATACAAACCTGTACAAAATAGTGAGAGGCTGTACATGTGTACCTGAATCAACTTTTATTACAGTCAAAATTTTCTTATGAGCAAAAAGGGAACACATCTTTTATGCAAACACAAATATTTATTGATCATCTAAGTAATATTTTAACAATCCAATCAAAATACAAGCAGCAGCTATCATTGATCTGATTACAATCAATAGTTTCCATTCAAATTGTTAAATTATTCCCAATTCCCTTAATTTAAAATACTGTGCACACAGATTTTCCAATATCTTTCATGTTCTCCATTGTTGTACTCACCTTTCTAAGCACCCACAGTCAAATGTCAAGGGTCATTTTTCCTGCCATGGGATGCTGTGGTGGGTTGCCAGTATCCAGAGTCATTTGTCAAAAGAAGTATCGTGTCAGCAGTAGTGGTAGTTCACTTTGTTTCCTCTTCAGTCTTGTATGTGAAGTTCTTTTTTGTGTTTCCCAACAGTCTGTTGCCAGCACCTTTTTTTGTCTGATGCACAAATTTAATTTCAATGATTATAAAGTTTTATTAAACTTGCACCACAGGTAGCACAGTTCCTTGCTATGGTTGCATAAAACTAAGCTGAAGCTAGAGGCAAGTTAGAAGACGTTCATCAGATTGTTGGGTAACGTGGTGTTGCAGCTAAAATTACGATAAAACAAAGTCTATTCCAGACAGGTCCATAAAGGTCTGAAAATTCATTAGACCTTTTACTGCTAAGTTAGTAATAGAACTGAGGTGGGCTAACAACTGTGAAAACACTACACTTGCTGTGTTGCAGTGCGATATTAGTGATTGTTCTTATATGTCTTCTGAAGTCTTTCAGAATTTAAGATCTCATCACTTGTACATGGCTTTTGTACCATCTTCTGTTTCATTATTTTGCTTCTTCATTCTAGGTTTTTCTACCTACAGTGAACTTTTCTCTGAAGGTAGTTTTTTGTTTCCCTTCTGCCCACAAATCTTCAATACGGTTACCCAGCTGAATTCTCTGAGTATCTAACATTCTATAAATGTAATTTGTATTCTCTAATTTAGGCTTTAGCAAGTTAGTTTTCTGAGGCTGAGCTACTCATCCAAAGATCTTCTTATAAGCCAGAGATAAACAAGCACACCCATCTAGTACAGGGTTGCAGTTAAGTACATTTGTATCAAAAATATAAATATTTCTTATACATGTAATTTTCTGCTGTTCTTCTGTGCAGTGCATTTAAAAAAATGTCAGGATTGTTTTTCAGTTCAGGAGAATGGTGTTTGTATAGAATGAAATCAAGGATACGTCTTGCCTGTTGGGGATAGCCTTAGGGCACATGAGAATGCTTGAACAGAAAAAAAACCAAACCAGAAGTTGATACGTACATATACACACAAAATAAATCTATGATGTTTTGTTTTGCCAGGTTATTAGATTCTCCATAGCCTAATTCAGTTGAGAGTTACAATATTAATATAAAATACATACTGTATAAGTAGAGCTGTTGAAACTCATTTCCTTTCAGATCTTTCATCTAAAAAAGCCACCAAAACCCCAACCCCCTAATGTCAGTTTTTCTTAATAAGGCTCTGAAGAATCTGAAAACTTCTATTTTTAAATATGAACTTTTAAAAGAGAAATCTATATGTGTTTTCACAGACTCCTAAATGCATATTTCTTCATATATATATGGACACAATGTTAAAATATTCAGCCCCACATATTCTTTTACACTTTGCATTTGAGCATTCCTATCAGTAGTGGTTTCACTGAATTATGCTTTCAAACAGGAAAAATACAATCAAATCTGTTATGTAAATACCTCTCTTTTTCAAAAGTTTTTAATAATTTATAGTCTTTTTCTGTATTTCGTGGTCTTCTGACAGAGGTGAACTAAATCTTTCAGTAGTTTCACACTCCTTTGTGTGACCCAGCTTCTATCTTCAAACTAAATTTTCAGTTGTGAATTATTACTAATTCATCATAATATAGAAGAGGCTTTTCAACAGCTGCCAGTACTGGTCAGTATGTATCCAAACAGCTTCAGTGTAAGCACAATTATAACAAATCTGGTTGTGGCTGTGAAAACAGTACCTGTAAAGTGTTATCACTTTTTTAAAAAAACTGTTAGAAGGAAGCAAGTTGTCTCTACAAAGGTTGTTAAGGAAAGAAGAAATAATCTGAAAACAGAAAAAAATTAAATTTAATAAAATCCAATATAATATTTGAGATTCAAATGGAAAAAAAAAGGAAGATTTACTGGAAAACAGTGAAAAAGTCTTGTGTAGCAACAGTGGGTTTCGTTTGGGGTTTGGTTTGGGTTTTCAGAGTTTTTTTTTCCTTTTCTCTGCCTGATGCAATTATTTATTTGTTTATTTGTTTATTTAGCACAGACTTTGCAATACAAAACCTATTAGTTTTGACAGCAATAATTCAGTGATACTTCACACTTTCATTTGGGGACATATTCATTGAATAGTTACTGGAAGAATTCAGACACCAGCAGTAAAAGTCACTACATTACTAACAGTGATATGTAGCTGAATAATACCCTATTTTTCACTTAGAAAATTACCATACTTTACAACAAAAATTTCACCATGGGTAATTTTATTAGCACTGCTGCATACAAATATCAGTGGCTGCATCCTGAGAGCGCTTGAGTAATGAAAAAGTCAACAAGACACCATCTATGATGTTGGATTTCATATTGCATTACACCATAAGCTCTATTCATAACAAATATGTGCATTGTGACTTTGGGTAACCAGAGATACACTTAAGACTGCAATGGAATTTCCATTATAACTCAACTGTTTTGGTTTTTATTTTACTATCAGAATTACTTCTAAAACAGAGCTTGATTTTTTTTTTCCTCATCAACTTCCTTTTGGGGTATCAAAAATAAAA
>JAOXJM010000001.1:160006566-160025871 GCA_026413425.1 Tringa solitaria
AGAGGAAATGGCCTCAAGTTGCACCAGGGGAAGTTTAGGATGGATATTAGGAAAAGTCTCTTCTCCAAAACGGTTGTCGTGTATTGGAACAGGCTGCCCAGGGAAGTGGTTGAGTGGTTTTATTACTAAAACTGCAAGTACATAGAAACAAAACCTAACCTAACACTTGCAATGGCAGCACGCATGGTCATACAGACATAAAGGATGCTGGCATTCCATGCTTTAACACATTAACTACAGCACCATCACCCACTAAAGAACCAGTGTGACAGTGTGTTATGGTTTGAGAAAACCCATAACAATTTATTGTCATTTAGACAGTTATTCTATCACCTGATCACCCCTCACCACCTGGAAAGGGGAATTGGGTAACACAAAGAAACAAGAGGGATGAAATATAAATAGATTTAATAGAATAAGACTAAATCTTTAACAATAATACTAAAGAACCAGTATTAATCCCAATACTGATATAAGATATACAAGAATCATACTCAGCCAATTCTATCAGTAGAAAGCTGTGCACTCGCAACAATGGACAGCAAATGTTGGACACTGCGAGTGCAACGGCTTTAGGAGGAAAAGAAGGCCTCAGGGGTCTGGCACTGGGGCAAGGAGTTGTCTGGACCACCACCACCAGGGGAGACAGAGTTACGCAGCAAACTTTTCTAATTTATATTGAATGTGACATTCACGGTATGAAACAACCCTGTTGGTGAGCCTGGGTCAAATGCCCAGGCCTTGCTCCTCATTGTCTCTGAACCTGGAAAGGCTCAAAAACACTAAGACCTTGAATCCCACAGAGCCTGTCTGGCTATAAAGTAAATATTTTCATGAATTCAGACACTAGAGTCTTCTAGAAGTGCAGTTTTCCCCAGCATTAGAAGAAAAATTAGTCCTGTTTCACTCAATCCAGGACAGAGTGCAAGGGATATCAGTGTCACTCTGGGAGGGTACTCATGCTGATGGTAGTGGGTACCTGCCACCCACTGAGGTCTGTTCCCTTTCTGATGCTGACCGCAGTGTACACACACAGCACTCTTTTGCTGTGGGTACGTAGCAAAGGCAGGGTCATCTTCTTCCTTTCTCTGCCCTTTGGTCTGGCCAGGGTTGGGTCTCCTCTGGGACGTGTTGAGGAATGTTCTGAAACACAGCCTGCCATGGCTTGTGCTGACTTTGGTGGCCTCATGTGGATCATCTTGCCAGGATTTTATCCAGTTGGTAACCCTTTCTGGCAGTGTGTGCGTTAGTGGTGTTAGCTTCAATGAGCACAGCTCAATAGTTAACTTTCCTTTCTGTACTCATCTTCTTAAAGGTACAGTTTACATATTTATAGCTGTCAGATTTCAGCACCAATGTCAGCCATGCAGACTCCTCCACAACCAGTAAGCATGCAAAAGATGCTTTCCTATGTTCTGAATTTAATTGTTTCTATATAGCTATAAAATAACAATGGGACGCTCAATCTATTTATGCACACTATTTTAAAACACATTTTCCACATTGGAAGGAAAATTTTGAGACTTTTTTTTCCTCCTGTACCCACAACTGAAGTTAATAGAAGTTTTCCTTATGTAAAATAGAGACATTACATTAATTTCAGTACAACTTTTCTAGATTTGTAATGCTGTAATCTACAAGAGAATCTATTGTTTCAAAATTTGCTATAAAATCCATCTAAAATCTTTTGTATTGCAGGATAAGCAGCATAAAACTTATTTTCAAAATCATGACTCCTTTTTTTGGTCAAAATTTTAAGCTTCCACAATCATACTAATTAAACTTTAAAGTACCATTCTACAAGTAGAAATCTGTAAAATTATTCAGATACAGAAAGACTGACAAGAAGACAAGAAAAACATGCAACATAATGGTATATAGAAGATGTACTTGATAAAGAAGCCTTTTGAAAAAGTTGATTCATTTAATCTATGTTTTTTCTAAACTTGTGCTTCTAATTTACTTTATGTGGTGAATGAGCCTTGGCCAACAAACAAATTTCCACCAAGCTGCTTCTTCCCTCCTCCTCCCCAGTGGGAAAAAAAAAAGCAAAAACAAAACCAAGAAAGGTCATGGCTTGAGATAAAGTCAGGGAGATCATTTACCAATCACCATCATGGGCAAAGCAGAAAAGCAGACTCAACATGGGAAAAAATAATTTATTGTCAATGAAGCAAGGGTAGCAAGAAACAAAAAGAAAAATATTAAAGCAGCACCTTTCCTCCCACTCTTCCTAGGATCAGCTTCACACCTTCATACCCAGAGCAGCACGGGAGATGATGGAAAATGCGGATTGTAGTCAGTTCGTAATTCCTCCTCACTGCTGCTCCATCCTCCCGCTTTTCTACAGGGTTGGCTAGGCTCTCCATAGACAGCAGGGAATATCTGCTCCACTGTGGAGCTCCTTCTCTTCTTCAGGCTTTCGTCTTTCATCTGTTTTTTCTCACTCTTTTTTATTCCACCCCCTTTTTATTCATCTTTCCAGCATTTTTACCCTTTTTTAGATATGTTTTCCCTGAGGTGTCACCATTTTGGCTGAAAAGGCTCAGCTATGTCCTGCAGCAGGTCTATTGAAGCTGGGTGGAACTGGCTATGTCCATCATGGGGCAGCCCCAGTATCTCCTCCCAAAGGCCACCTCTGCAGCCCCCTGCTACCAAAATTTTGGGACCTACACCAAATATACTTTAATTCAGCATGTCTTTGCTGATTTCATAAAAGGCAAGACCACCTTCTCCTCTCTTTGCTCTTGTATCTTTTGGTCCTCAGTATTTTTTGTTCAGCCATGTGGTGAATTGGAAACTGGAAATTCATCTGCTAAAGACTGTCCTCTCCACCCCTACACAGAACGAGTGAAGAGAGGAGGGAAGAGATGAGAAGCACTGCATTTAATTGCAGCACAGACTTACTTCAAATGAGAATAATGCAATGCTAAATTTTAATGTTGCACCTCTTCAGCATCAGTAAATAAGGACAGGTAAGAAGTATTCTTTCCTCACAACTGATACCATTCATCATTCACATTGTTTATTTGTTCTGAATTGCTCTGTAGCATGATAATCTTATAAGAACTCTCAATTCACATGTCATGTATCATCTGGCTTGTGGCTCCTTTTCTCTTCCCATAGTACGTAATGAAATCTTACATGCATTTATCAAATATGAAATTTCTAAATGCCAGGGAAACAATTCAGATCCAGTGAAAGAACTTTATGCCATTTACATTTTCCACTGGAAAGAACAACAATGATATATGCTCTGTACCTGTGATTAATATGTAGCAGACAGAAAACCCCGCATCAGAGTATTAAACACAGGAAAGAAATACTGAAAGTTCTAATGAAAGGACTGAAGACAGAGACTCAGAGGCTGATGAATAGAAGATATTTCTAAGATTAATCACCATTTTAAAGAAAAAAGTAGATAATAAAATTACATGATTTTTCATCATAGAATTATCACAATAAAGCTTTTTATCTTCACTAAGCTGACAGTGCTATTAGAACTCAAACCAGGGTATAATGAAGTCATCAGTTTTCTATATGGTAGATTTAGTCCATCTGTCCATAAACCTGCTTGTTGAGTTTGCTATTCATTTTTTTTTCCTTTCATGTGCAACCTCTTTAAAAGCCAAGCCAAAGAAAAATCCTCCCTCTGGGTCTCCACGGTATTTGGTGTCATGCAGACAGAGAACAAAAAGACCAGAAGACAATCTGTAACTAACATATAAAACAAGAAACAACTGAGTGGATTAAAAAAAAGAATGCAAGCAAACCCCAAAACCGTTATTAATCCATAACCTAAACAGCAGTCATAGGACACCAATTGTTCAACTGTTAGCAACTGTTTTGAAGAGATTACAACAGAGGAGTCTCTGGAGGAACATGAAGGAAAATAGTAGGCTACATACCAGCTGATTGGCAAGAGTGCTGCTCACGGGACTGAAAAGTTGTTTGTGTTGTCATTCTCGGTCAGCATTTCTCAAAAAGAAAACAAGTTTTCCTGATACATAATGCTCTTGCAAGACATGTGTCATTACACAAGCCTAAAAGCTTCTGTATTAATGTGAAAGTTTCATAACACTAAGAAATTGGTAAGAGATTTACAATAACAGCAATAGCAATATAGTTTCTAGTTGGCTTGTCATACAAATAAGGTACATTTTGTTGTACTGTTATATAAAGATTTATTCGTGCAAGTTGAACATGGTCACATTGCTCACTCTTGACAAAGCAATAGATTGCTTGTGCAGTTCATCTTATATTAAGCATATAAAATATCTCTCACATTACACATCAAGCATGAAGTAAAAGATACAATAACTTCAGGATATTTGAGAAACAATCTTTATGCATATGAGGTTGATTCTCCTTAATATTTTTTTCAAGAAAGTCTAGTAACAGAAGTGCTTTAAAAAAATGACCTTTTAATCCCCAGATTTAGCTGCCTGCCCTCCCAAACAGAATTAAAAACCTACAGTTGCAAATATGTTATTCATACATGATCCATATGTGAAATTGAACATCTCAGAATAGGATTCAACACAATCTGAATAATATGTGGAGCCACTCAGAGCTAGCTAATAGATCTGTCTTCCTCCTGTGACTTTTTAATAGTTCTCAAGCTTCTTTGCCAACTAACTCAACAGTGAGCGAGAAAAGCTAATTCACCGTGTGGAATGACTTACCTTCAAAGAGAAGTTTATTTCTACATTGACTAAAAAGAAACACAAATGACAACCTACATTAGCTATGAGATGCTGAAGTTGAGTGAGATGAGATGAATCCTACTGTAAGTGGTGAACAGAAATAGAAAGACAAAGTCTATCAGGACTCTAACTTACTTCCTAAGGTTTCTTACAGACTCTATATGGTCAAGCAACTAAATAGATATATATCTAACAACTTTTAAGGTTGAAATATTTGATTTTCACTCAACTCGATATTCTCTTGTGTTCATGCTCATGTTCTTATTCCATATCAGTAATTTTCTTTCAGAAAGACAAATTAATTGAGAATGAAAATATAATCTCAAAAGATCCAGTGACTGGCTACAAACTTTCAGGAATGATCATAGAAATATTATGCTATTAAAAAGTTGTGAATAAGCTTTGCACACCTCAGGAAGGAGTTGTCTGCTGAGAGCATTATCTGCAACAGATGCAAAACATTTGTTATGTGATGTCAAGATTCTCTACATTAGTCTCCAAGAATAATAAGGGTTTAAAATTAAATATTTGGCAACTGCAGGACATCTAACATCAGTTATTTTCCCAAGAAATACAATTTTTAGAATGGAAAAACATCAGATGCCTTTCTTTAGGTAAGAGGGGAATATGACTTTTAACTAATAGGAGGAAGGGTGATTGAGAGACATAAAGGCCAAGTAGAGCATGAGGGATATTGCATGAGGGAAACTTTCTTAAAAATCTTTTTTCATCGTAGGGACTGTCCTACAATATGAGGAAAAAGGGTAAAATTAGCATATGACCCTAACTTCCATATACAAACTTCAGTTCAAATATGTTTTTCCATATTAATACTAACTGTTAATAGCCGGCATGGGAACTATTAATGCACTGCTGAAAAAAAGGTAAGTCATGCCTGAGAAACACTAAGTGTGGTGAGGACAAGAGAATATCTAGCAAAGAGGTTTCAGCTTAAAATTTAAAAACCTGATTGGCAAATAAAATATCAAAGTAGCGTAACAACTATGCTATCAGCAGACCATAACAAAGATTAGCACAAGAACCAAAGTGAAAAAGCTTCTTTCCAAAGCAGTGTTTGCAATGGAAGTGACAGAGCTGCCTGTGTACAGAACTTAGTGTGTTAGGCATTCTAGATCACATTTCCATTCAAATGAAAAGTAAAAGACAACAATCAACATTAATTAACTCCCACATATGGACAAAATGAAATAAAAATGTGCATGAATTTAAGCTCACCTCAGAAATATACAGCAAAATAAGATGGAAAAAATAATAATAAAATACCTTCCAAGACATCCTATTCTGCTTTATGCTGAATCCCTCTTTGTCAAACCCAGTACTCTCATTTACCCATCATTGCTATTACCTAATCATATTATTAGCCATTTTCTTTTCTTGCCCAGTAATGATTAGTAAACTTGGTGGCCTAAATTCTTATTTGAACTTTATATTGTGTCTCCTGGGTTTAAAACCAAATCTTGTGTGAACAGTTTTCTCAATATTTCCAGTTTAGCAGCAGAATATTATTTTATGCAGGACTTTAGCACTTGCATCTGCCATAAGAATCTGGTATTAAGAATATGTATGAAAAATAGAAAAGGGAAGATGGGAAATGTCACAGTTTTTTGAACATACAGAATTTTTCTGTGGAGTTTTGATCAACATAATCTTGTGTGATGCTTTTCTCCTAAGTCTTATACTGCTGACCACTGTTGACCTCAGAACTGAAACAGTCCTATGCAAATTATCAGAGTGCCTCCAAAAACACACCATAAGACTTTTCCTTGTTCAACAGATGTGATATGTGTGTACAACTAGAAGCTGCAGTCCTTGATCTGTTTACACACCTTTTCTTCCTGTTGCATTCTACTATTTGGTCATTTTCACCCTCCGTACACAAAACCTCTGCCACTTGTTGAAAGCACAGCAGATTCTGGACTGATGCATGAACTGTAGCCAACTTCCTCAATGTGCTGTTTGCTCGTGTCTGTTTACTACCTTCTATAAGGATCTTTATATCCTGAAGAATTAAGCACAGTTTCTTCAGACTAAGCAGGATAGCCTAGTTGTTCTCTCATGAATCAAGAATATTCTATGTTGACCCTTTATGTCTCTTGGTCAGTCAATTAGCAAATTTCAAACTTTAGCAGGACTTTATTTTTTTTAGTCATATCTATTAGGTTTCTGTCTGCCAAATTATTTAAGTAAATAAATTATATAAATTATTTAAAATAAAATACTTTACATGAGTTTAATAAGGTGAAGTAAGAAAATAAACAGTGAGATTGTTCATAGTCTCACTACTTTATAAGACACAAGACCATAATCATTTTTTATCAGGAAACTGAGGGAAAGAGGTGCTCGTGAAAATTTTCTAAAATGTAATTTGAACAATATATGTGTTCGGAGCAGGTTTCTAGCAAGGAGAGGATATGTGTCTTCATATAGCCATGCCTGGTTTTTATGCTGATATAGCTGTTTTCTATTGTAGCTTCTGTCATTAGTAAGTCTTCTGCCTGGAAAAAGAAGATCAACGATGAATGCTGAACATAGTTGCAACTAAACTGTAACTATGGTAAACTGTGAACTGTGGTGCTTTTTCCCCTCATTATTCTTTCAGTCATCACTGACTTGTTCTCATTTGTTTCAATGTGCACAATGATTGTCATTGATGTGTGAAAATACATTGTGCAGTTGGAAAGATCTCTTAAAATTCTATGTATGTACAAAATTGATGAGATTGTGTAAATCATGTACCGGAAAACAATCTGATAGAATATAAACCATCTGAAAGTCAGGGGAAAGTAAAATTTATCTTTGCAGAGTACTTTTGTTGAATGAGGAATGAATGAATCTCGGGCCAACCTGGAAAAGTTCATGTAAGTTTTCAATGACCTTCTACCTGAGACTGAATTTTCATCAAGGCCAATATAGTTAACCAGGGAATTTTCCACATGTAGCGCTACGTAGAGGTATAAAGTTGCTAGTATTTGTAGTTTGCTTTTTCATTTGGTTGGTTTTGTCTTTTGCTCCTCCCCCTCTCATGACCTAGGCTAGTTTCCAGACTCCTAAATTAAGATGTCTACAGAGTTGAAGCCACTTAGGGATCTGCCTGGAGAGACAAAACTAAGGGAGATCTAATTTTTCATTTTCAGCTACCTATCTCGGGGAGAGAAGGGAAAGACTAGACTAGAACCTTCTCAGAACCTGCTCCAGTAGGCCCATGTCTTTCCCATGCTAAGGGGTTCAGAGATGCACACAGTACTCCAGGTGGGGTCTCACAAGAGCATTACTATGGGGCAGATTACCTCCCTCAATCTGCTGACTACGCTTCTTTTGATGCAGCCCAGAATATAGTTGACCTCCTGGGCTGCAAGCGCACATTGTTGGCTCATGTCCAGCTTTTCATCCACCAGTACTGCCAACTCCTTCTTGACAGGGCTGCTTTCAATCCCTTCGCTCTGGAGCATATGAATTCTGGAGGTTGTCCCAACCCAGGTGCAAAACCCTGCACTTGACCTTGTTGAACTTCATGAGGTTCACACGTACCCACCTCCCAAGCTTTTCTAGGTCCCTCAGGCATGTTAACTGCACCACTTAGCTTAGTGTCATCCATAAATTTGCTGAAGATGTATTCGATCCCACTGTCTATGTCATTGATGAATATATTAAACAGTACAGGTTCCAATATTGACCCCAGAGGGACACGACTTTTCACCAATCTCCATCTGGACATTAAGCCATTGACCACTGCCTTCTGGATGCAACCATCCTCATCCATAGAACAGTCCACCCATCAAATCCATACTTCTCTAATTTAGAGAGAAAGATATTGTGGGGGACCACCTCAAAGGCCTTACAGGATTCCAGACAGATGACATCTGTAGCTCTTCCCTTTTCCGCTGATGTAGTCACTCCATTGTAGAAGGTGACTGAATGCAGAATCTAAATTCAATAGATAACATTCTTTAAAGAGATGATGATCTTTACGCTGTTTCTACTTCAGGTTCATATAAGTTTCAATTAAAAGTAATTAAACATGCTGGGCTTAATGTTCTTTTTTATTCACCCCAGCTGTTATGTATGTTATTGTTTCATCCTATGTATCTTTGTTTCCTAGCTAAGAGCTTCAAAGGTATCAACATCTACGTTTGCTAATACTCCCCTCAGCTTCTAGAGAGGTTTTTGTTATCATTTTGCTGCTGCAGCTATCATTTGCCTTTGAATAAAACATGTTTGGTGGAAACATTACATTACACTTACCTCTGCCTATGTCTTCTTTGCACAGTTCTTTAATTCCAGCACTTTTTCTCTCTTCGTGCTCTCCCTCCCACACGCCCAAAATATACACTGTTTCTTTCTCTCTTCTCCCTTACTCTACCAAATTCACAACACAGGAAACAGAGATTTCTTTTGTGGTGTTTTGATTTTATTTAGGGCAGAAATTTTTTGCCGCCTCAATCATTTGTAATCATTACTTGGGTTAACTGCTATATCAATTTCAAAATAAATAGTCTCACTAATGCCATTAAAATCTCAGATTTTGGTTTCAGATTTTTAGTTTGGGCTGCATTTTTGGGCATGGTAAGATTTATTTCTAAGCCTATTTATAATTAGTGTGCTCATTAGAAGTTCTGACCTGCTTCCAAATAAAGAGAAGATGTTTACACACTGTCCTGGCAACAATCTCATCATTTATGCAGCTCTAGATAGCTAAACAAACCTCAAAGCATGATATGTGGACTTTACTTAATTTATTTTTCTTTTTTACATGTAATATGATATACAATGAGTTATTTCAAAATATTTTTAAAGATTTTGCTATTTTTATTGGTTACATAAATCGAATCTATTTTTGGTTAAATTTCTAAAATTCTTATTAAAATAAAAGGGAATAGATAGCATTCTTTTTTATTATTGAATGTATTTGGAAAGGATATGTTCATTGACAGTATTAATGGTGTTGCAGTAATGATTAAACTAAAAACATTGCATACTATTACTCTAAGCAATAGTATTTGAGGGAATTGTAATAATAAAATTAATATCTGTACATATATTAATATAATTATACATTAATATATTACCTATATATTAATCTCTACATAAAATATATGTTATATATAATATGTAAAATCTATATATACATATATGTATAAATCTATAAATTTTTCACAGAAAATGGTAATTTTTTCAACCAGCTGTACTGTGCAGTCTTTTAAAATGCTCTCTATAAAACTGAGACAAATCTTGATAATACTATCTTTTTTGTTGTTGTTGTAACTGAAGTTCTTACTTGTAGTAGCATGTAGCTTTTTAAGGAAAAACAATAAACCAGGGATGGCTACGACAAGGACTATAGTGAAATATAAAGGAAATTCTTTCTTTGGAATTTAGAAAAATAAAAAGATAAATGTTTAATGTGTTTGGGTAATCTTTGGTACCTGGCTGCTTCATTGAACTTCAGAATCTTACAGCTATTATTCACAGTCTGTACATTGTGTATAGCACACTTCAGCTGAACAAGTAGGACCAAAAAAGGAGCAGCCTAAGCAGAGACGCACAGCTTAACAACCAAGGAAAATTGAGGCTGTCCTATACCATCCCATATTCAGCTTCTTTAACCCTCATATGGCAGAGCAGAAACATTGAAGTGGGTGAATTGTGACTACCAAGTAACTGTAGGGTATTCAGCTGTGCAGTAAAATGTTAGCCATTAATTGAATAGTTGACCATCATGTCTAGATTTAAACCATGTCTCCAGTGTGCATTATGTTGGATATCTAAGTATTTGTTCAGTTTTAGGCAGAATAGAACATTTGCATAAAGTACAGAGAAGCAGAGAGATATTATTATTCTGTAGTTATCAATAATCTGCAGTTAAGCCATTCATAAAAGTTGACAAACCATCTTCTTTTTATCAGGGTTTACACATACAAACCCAGTTTATTTTAGAACTGATTTCAGCTTAATGTTGCGCTTCAATTTCTGAACATAAGAATACAATAACTAGCAATCACCTGTAGTATAAGAAGACTGTATATTTGTGTTACATTCTTAAAAGAGAAGAATACTTTATATGTTCAATAAAATAATTTCATGTGTAACTGAACTTACGGTGATTTTTAGGGCTTTCAATATCTGTCCCTCTAAAAGAAACACTAGTATTTATAGTACCTACTTGCTGAAAAAATAGACTCTGATACTTGGCTACTGATAACAAAATATTGTACAATCTTTTGCAAAATGTAACGTGTATAAAACAAGCCATATCAAATAATACCAAGATTTTTCCATACAGGCTAACAATCGATACCTAGAGAAAACTGTAAATATATAGTGACTTAATTCCAGAACACTGTTCCAATACTCAGTAATTTATGATTCAGGACAGAATGCCAAATAGATTTTTGTGTAACTCCACCTGCAACCAGCCTTCTTTCATTGATGATATTATTTACTGCTCTTGCTTACTTCTTTCAAAAATATATCTGTTACTTCAAACATTCCCTGTCATCCCATAGGACTTGGGGTTTTTTTCCAAATTTCCTAGTTAGCTGAATTTTCATAGGAGTAATGGAGTTAAGATCAGTTTCAGGACTTTACCACCAGCCAATAAAACCAGTTATTGCCTTAACAGTGCTATTTTTGTGTAGAAGGCATTGAGAACAGACTAGATGGTGGAAAACAATGCAGATGGTCATGAATCTCTGGGGAAATATAGATATTTAGTATGGATATAATTTAGTATACATACTGCTTTTTTATGGAGAAGGGTCAATCCCTATGAATAAGTCTAGAGCTGTTCTTTCACAAGTTCTTTCACTTGTCTAGGTTTTTACATTACTCTTTACATTAATCCTATCTACCTGTTAGCTAAAAAATAGTTGGTTTAGACTTTTAAGATGCATCCTCCTTGCTGTGTATTTGAGCATAGTTAAAGACATCATAACTCAGTGAGGGATTATAATGGAATGCTTTTCTTTCTTCCTGAAACTCAGATAAAAAATTAAATATTCTAAATGCTAGAGTTGATAAACTAAAAGACATTCTTAATTGTTACATGAAAGACTGGAAATCCAAATATTAAATCCTCTATGCTAATTGCGGTTTCAATGATCTATAGCTTTATTGAAAAGGTTTATCAGTCTTCCATTAACATATCCTTATGTTTGTATTTGAACTAATGTAGTCTTTCCTAAATTTTCTATGACAAACAGCTTCTTTTAATAATAATTATCATTTATACCTAGGGCTAACTCCAGAAAGTATCTTCAAACAATTATGCCCACATGCAAAATTTGGTCTTTAAGTACTCTGGAAATTTTTAATACTGGCTACAGCTACAGGATAAACCCTTATAAAATAAGGTTGATAATATACATACTCAAATTCATATCTTGTTTTGAAGCAAGCCAATGACAAGACTCCCTCGTGACCTTCTAAAACGATAAGTTCTCAGATCCATAGAAAGTATAAATTACACACCTTCGGAAAAAGTGTCTTCAGTATTGCATAGTTCTGGATGCAGAAAAGATGCTGAAAGTGAATTGTTAAAGTCTTCAATATGGCATAAAATGCAAGGTCGGGATGTTGACTAATGACACTTGACTTGATGTCAACACAAAGCTCAAATTCAATCATTTCAAAACATATGTGAGTGTTGGCATAGCATAGTTTTAGTGCCATCACTGACTAGTATTGAAGCATAATATCACAAAAATCAGATTTATTTAACTAAGCTTTTAACTGTAGTCAAAATTCATTCCTGCATGTCAACCATGAGATAATATGATATCCATGGAACTACCGTGATGAAGCAGATCAATGGTACTGTGATCAGCATTAGTTTTATGAAGTGACATCATCTAAATTGTTTTGAATAAAGAAAATTGTTAAGTGAAAAAATCTACAGTTCTATTCTTTTTTAATGTATATAAAATAAAATAATTGTTAAGATATTATTTTTGCTCTGCGTAATACGATTTTATAAAAGCAAGGCATTCACCTAAGATTGCTCCAGGATTGAGACAGAATAGTAATGGAAAAAGTTGTGTATTATGTCTTCAATACCTCCCTGTGAATAAAGTGTTTCCTTTAGGACATTTATACCGTCTGTTAACATACAATACCACACAGTGCATTCATATAATAATTTTATACTCATCTCAGTCATGGAAATTTAAATACTGTCATGTCACATTTGGAAATGATCATGTGATGAGACTTTTATTCTTGTTTCACCAGATTGCTAGCCCTAAGGTTCTTACATCATCAAATCTAATTAAATAACCAGATTCCTAGGATGCTTTCATTTTTCATGGTACACATCCATAGGTTTATACAAATGATTTCCATGGTTACATCTTTCAGAAATCTAAACCAACAAAAAAGAGCCCCTTACAATCTTTTTTGTTGTACAGACTTAAGACTACTCTTCCCAGCAAAGTTTTATGCTGCAGGGTCGTGTAATGCCAGCATAAGTAGAGCATATAAAGAACTAGATAATATAAATAATATATATAGTCAATATAATTATATATGTAGCCAATAGAATGGAGAAGAAAGTTGCTGCTAATTTAGCATTTGTAAAATATTTTCAGGTCTAGCAAACATATATGAATTATGATGATGAATAAACACATATAGAGACCAAAACTGATGTTTACTATGAAGGAAACCAGAACTTAGCAGGAAGAGAGGAAAAAAGCTAAGAAGATGGAACAAGAATGACGGAGAGGATGGTGGTATAGTGCATATTCCGATCTCACCCCCAGATCTCATCCACAGCATGGATTAGGAAACCACATCTGTATACAGAAGAACAATTTGAAAAATGATACATAACTCCATGCTTATAAATACAGACAGAAGATTATTTTTTTTAAGTTCATAGTTTAACCAATGTTTGTAAAACAAGGTAATAATTTACCTAGTTGCTCTGATGTAAAGGCAAGTTGAAGTTTTGGGAGCATTTGTTTTTATGAGAGCCAAGGAGGTCAGAATAACAATGAAAATGGGTGAAATTCAAAGAATATACAGAGTGTGAGGGAGGTACTCATATGAAAGAAAAAAAGAATGAGATGAGATGAGAATCAATGAATGTCTTAGACATCTGAGCAATACTTCAGATGTCTAAAATCTTTTTCTGGTACTTAGGAATGCGCTCCTTTTCTTTTATGTTTTCTGTGAATTTCCTACAGTATCTCAGATCTCATTGGAATTATGGAGGCATTTATTTCAGGCAGAGAAAAGTGAAAGAGGGAGAATGAACAGCTAACCTTTATAAAGGTTATACATCCATTTAAAAGCTATTTATGCTGCCAGTTTTACTTAGTCTGAACATGCTTCACCACCCTTGTCATGCTACGCACTTTGTAACCTCCCATTAAATTTTCCAGGCTTTCCTGGTCTGATAGCTACTGGTAGTCACTTGCTTAAATACCTCCCAATTGCTTTCAGTCAAAGAATAGATTTTCTGCATAAAATTATTGTGCAAGTAAATGATCAAGAAAGTAGAAAGGCAAACAAAATTATTACAATGAAAATCAGCCTAAATTTAGGTCTTTTGTGTGGACACTTGAAAAAGACATGTTTATAGTAATGATCAACCTTTGAGTATGTAGATTCAAGCCTGGTCAGGGAAACTAGGATCAGTCACAGCCCCAGGGTGTTCAGGCAGGAGTACAGTGATGAGGCTGTACTGAGGTCAAGACAGGAAAACAGTCCACAGGTCAAGATCAACTGGATCAAGTACTCCTGCAGCTGAGATATAGATGACCGAGACTACAACTCAGCTTAGACATGCTGAAGACCCAGACTGAAATGGGGGTCCTGGGCCCATGTAGGTGAAGGCCCCAGGTGAAGCTTATTCAGGGACAATTAGGTTTATTGTACCTTTAGGACAACCTGCATTTCTTCTTTGTCTCTAACCTAAATCTTAAATTCATAGAATTTCTCAGATGGTATTCTATACACATGGCAATATACACTTATTATTATTATTTTTTAAGAGTAATATAGATTTACCCAAATATCTGGGGGGTGGGGGAGAAGGCAAAAGGTTGATTTTGTAACACGCTTTACCAAAAACTGTGTTAAAGTTGAAGCACTGCCAACAACTTTAAGTACATTTCATTAACATTTCTTTCTAGATAAAAGTTATTTGCTCTGAATTTACAGTCTAATATATAATTTTTCTTACCAAAACTTTATGCCAAATTACAGAAGCCAAATAGGTCTAAAATGAAAATAGGTTTTCATGCAGTCTGCTCCTATTGGCTCTGTCTAGCTGCTAATGCAAGAGGAACAGGAATCAATCCTTAACCTTTGAGAAATGGCTAGCATCTAGTTCTTGTGCTGGCTTGTGTACACACTTCAAAGATTTCCCTTTGCAGAGGATGCTGGCAGTACCCCTATTACCACAACAAGGTCCTGAATCCAAAATGGTTTTACACATAATTATTACTTTTTTGTTTTTCCCAGTTTAGTTTATTGTCTGGGCAGTATAATGCTTAAGAAAGGCTCAGCACTCACCAAGGTGAACAGTTCTGGTGCCAGAACGATCTGCAGTGGGCGGCTCTAGCACAGTGCACAAGGGCGTTTCCCAAACCAGGGAGATCTCAGGGGGAACCGAGACACCTGCCAATATCCTGCAGCTCGTGTGACAGCTGATGAGACCATGTCAGGGCCAGTGGTCAAGTTCCACCCGCAATGTATAAAAGAAGCCCTTAGACAGTGCACTGCTAACAGGGTGGGTAAATGGGGTATGATGCATCAGCAAGGGCATGGCATGCCATGGCATGGCAGTTTGCACAGAAGTTTGTGTGGAAGGTTGTGCAGGAAGAGAGCGAAGGTCTGCTGGATCAATCAGGGAGCAATGGTATCCACCTAGCAGAAGACTATGGCCACTCTAAACTCTGCTCCCACAGCTTCCCAGAAAAAGCTCCAATGGGAACATGCTGTCTACCCCGGTGTCAGGCTGCAGGGTGTGCCCTACTCTCATGCGAGTACCAGCAGCAGTAAGCACACTTGTGGGAGGTGTGCGCAGATAGAGGAACTCCTCTACTTAGTGGCAGAGCTCCAGAAGGAGGTGAACAGGTTGAAGAGTATCAGGGAGTCCAAGAGAGAGACAGACTACTGGAATCGCACCCTGCCTTCCCTGGAAGAGGCTCAACAGGCAGACAGGACACATGACAGGGAGGGTTCCCTATCCTATAGCCACTTGGCTGAACATTGTGACTTAAGGTATAGGAGGCAATGGTGATCAGTTCCTGCCTGGTGCAGCAGACACATCTCCACTGTGACTAACCCACTTTCCCAGGTGCCCCTGGCATAATAGGTACAAGGCTCTGCAAATAGAACCAAACAATAATGAGGACAATGGTTCCTCTAGCTTGGAGGTGTCACTGAGGTTAAGCTGGCCTACGCCCTGCATCAAAACCACTTCCAGAAAGAAAAAAAGTGACAGGTCACTGTCATAGAGGCCTTTTTCCTGAGAGGAACATAAGGCTCAATATGCAAACTGGGTCCACATCTTAGGGAATTCTGCTGCCTCCCTGAGGCCCAGCTTAAAGATGTGAAAAGAAAGCTTCCTACCCTAGTACATCCCTCACACTATTATCTATTGTTGATTCTTCAGGTAGGCAGCAATGAAATCACAACAAGAAGCAGCCACTCGACACAGATGTGATTTGGTGCCTGAATAAATTTACATGAATAAAGTCATGGTTTCCCAAATTTGTTTAACTTTAATGTAAATACATCCTAGCATATCTAGGGAAAATGACAGAGTAGAAGGAATAGCAACAAATGATGTATAATCAATTATTATTGCCCAGAGCCATGTTTTCCATACATGGAAGTTTGTGTGGTAAACTGAAAGAGAAGGTCAGCTTGTTTTTGATCCTCCAAATGCTAGTACCATTTCAGAGTCTAACACTCAGATATAAAATTAAACCCACTATCATTATAGGTATCAGAGGTTAATGGGCTTAAAGCATGAAGGTAACAGTTTGAAACTGACACTTTTCTTTGGGCAAAAGGATTAGATTAGTACGGACTTCATATCAGAAGGCTAATTTTGTTCAGACGCAGTAAATTTTAATGGAACTTCAGATCATATGAGATATCTTTTGTCTTTTTGTGTATTTTTTTTATTGTCCTAAACCTTCCCTAACCTTTTCCTTTCAAAGTTTTTTTCAAACACATAAAAGGTATGCATTTCAAAGGAGTTTTATATGATTTTATCACTCCTTTCTTTTCTCACACAGAATAATAGAAGATTTTGTAGGTAATGACATTAAGTACAAAATCCAAAATTCTTGTGGCATCCTGATTGCACACACAGCCTTATAATTCTACCAGATTAGAATACATATATAAGTTCTTTATAACTATCCCATTTAGACATCGTGTTTTTCTGTCGATTTCTCACACCCATGTATGTGTTTATAATTTCATGTCATAGTAAATAAAATTGGGGAAATCTTCCCTTTCCTTCTTCTCCGAGAGTAGGTATCATTTTATAAAATAAGTGGAATCCCAGATCTAGGCACTTTTCTCCTTTTGAAGTGCAAATGAGTTAGAGTAATATTATTTCAAAGGCCAGTAACATTATTCCTGGGTTTCTGTTTTACATAATTTCATTGAAAGTTTACACAAAGCATAGTTCATTATCAAAATTTTACAACTCATTTCATGCAAATCAAAAAGTATTTTCAATACCAAATAATGTTCTTAACATCATGTATGCTCTTGAGCTATTTTTAACTAATGCTTTTTTTAATCAATACCTTTCTTTGTCAGCACTATTCAAATCAAGTTGCACATTGCACAGACAGTTCTTCTGCAATATATGTCTGATTTTACATTGTGTCTAAGATTATTTACAGTTGCAGTAAATTTTCTAGAATCAAGATTACTTTGATGCAAAACATGTCATTTACATAAAGCTATAGAAGCAAAGGACAGACCACCAGAAGAAAGCATATAGCAACTCTGTCAGTTTAAGAAAAAAATCAGGGTTGCTGCAACAGTTAGTGAAGGCTATACCATAAGCTAGACTACTTTTTATATTATTTAGGATCAGAGCAATTACATCATTGGACCAATTTCATTATCTTATTGCTTTTATAATCTCTTGGTAGCACTGATGGAGGGGGAAAAAAACCCAACAACATAGAAACCATGAAATGCCTTTAATCATGTAACTGTCACTTGCATTCTGAAATACATAAAATAGAAATGTTTGAAACGTCATATGTTGATAATATGTCATTTTTTTGGGTTTAGTTATTTATTTTGAAAGTTGCACAATACATGAAATTCAATAAAATAATTTTCACCAAATGCCAGTCAAAAAAACATTACAAAAGAAGAATCTGTACCAAATCATTAATAGATAAGTCTTTAAACCACATTATCTGCCATGTCACTAAGATGTTCCTCACTAATACCACAAAAACTTTACTTTGCTTGTTAGAAAAGCTTTTTAGTGCTTTCAAGAAAATAGTTTCGTTTTTTTTTGCCATGTCTTATTATACATTAATATGAAACCACTTGAAGACATCTTTACTAATGTAACTTTAAAATAAAATACCACAGATTAGGACAGTACCATACAAAAGCAAACTAAGCATGAGTCCTTTTGACTACCACAACCTAAAAAATGCATGATAGCTGCAATGGTCATTCTAACCTTAACTTACACTGGTTGTAATTAAGTCATTTTTCTTATCTAGGTTTTCCTGTTCTTAACAGAAAACTTATATATCACTGGAGACAGTGTTAGAATGAATACTTTGGTTTCAGCTAATAAAATACTATATTTAAATAGTTGTATAATCTCACTAGAACTGATATAAATTGTGTTAATTTTTAGATTAATGTTGAAGTGAGGCAGTGATGACATATATATACTTCACACTGGATCAGTTTGGAATGTGGTAATGGTTGAACTAAATGTACCCCTCAACTACGATAAAGAAGTTGAGTAAAAACCAAAAGATGGAAATTAAGACAAAATGGGCCCAGAAGTTATTCATGAACAAGCTCAGGGGAAGCTGTGGAAACCAGCTAAATGTAAACCAAGGTATCTAAGAAATGTAAGAGAGGCAGGTTATCTGTGTTGCAGAGTCTAATACTGGTTTTTCCAGTATAATTTAATCTTTATTATCTTAAGAAAGTGCACTAAGGTATTCAATGAAATTTTTAAATGAAGAAAATTCTTTCTAATTTTGGCATTTTAAAATAGATTTAAAGAAAGGTATTTCAGATCTTCATATGTCAGGACTGGAGAAAAAAAAACTTATTTCATGGTGTCTATGTGGTTCAAATGTTGAAACAATTTAGTGTTGGTGCATGACAATGGTATTTTTAAAGACCTCATCTAAGCTTAAAACATTTTTATTTTTTTTCCCTGGTGGAATCGTTTCCACTTAGTGGACATAGAAGCCAGGTCATTTGTAGAGACAAGAAGAATGAAAAGCAAATGCAGATGGACATGGAGTTCTCAGAGTTACTCTGTTGTCATTAATGTGCTATTGCTAGGACACCTTGCAGCAAATTAACAAAGAAAAAGTCATCAATAACTTAAGCT
>JAOXJM010000001.1:160122264-160132529 GCA_026413425.1 Tringa solitaria
CTTTGTTTCAGGAAGCAATATGAGAGAAGTGATAAGATCAATAATTTTTTGTCCCTGTATTTATTTTGAGTACACCTTAACTCTTTATCTAGGTACCTTTGAATTATGAAATTGTTTCTATAGACAATGCTGACAGTGAGTGAACCATTAGGCATGATTTGTTATGATCTCAGTCATGAATAAATCTCACCATTAACATAACGTAGTATGCAATATATCATAAAAAAAACAAAACCAAAGAAAACCAAAACAGTAGCAGCTTCTGATAACAATGGTGTTATAGCAGCATCTCCACATGTTCTAGGAAAATATGTTTTGAAATCTGTTTAGACAACAGAAGTGGACATTTGCTGACTAGCCTTTGGATCAGGCTTAGCAGCTGAGGGGGTCTCTGAATTGCACAGATCTACTTCAGCAATCTTTACTGTTGCTGTACCTTCACACCAGTTTTGTTCAGTGTACAGCTTTCCAGTATTTGTTATGGCATTCTTCATTCCTCCAGAGAACCTGAATATCAAATTTAACTTTTCTGAACAAAGAATATGTCTGGGGAACCTTTTCTTTATAAGAGCTATATTTTTTAAAAAAAATCAGGCCTGTTTGAAACATATTTAGGAAGCAAATATTGTTGAGTTTTCTTCAAAAATTCTAAGATGGAGTGCAATATGTCTATAGACAAGCTTACAGGTAAAACTGGGGAATACTTTTGAAGGAAGGGAGGAAAATCAAGCTATTGTTTTTGTTTGAAAACCAAACAAAATGAAAATCTCAGGTAATGCTATGCAAGTTTTATGAACTGACACATCTGACTTTGGTTAAGAAAATTCACATATTAGAGGTCTTTTATTTTGTAAGCTCCATAGAGGTAAATTGACATTTTAACAGAAAAGGGCAGATTAAAAATCCCATGGCTCCAAGAATACAAATCAAGAAGATTTGTGCTTGATATAACACTACATAAAAATCCAAGACAAAATGTAGTTCTGAAAGAGGGTTTGCTATTTATTTGCATAGGAGAAAGTAAGTTAAAATGAAGTATATTTCATTGCCTAAGCTTATACAAAAGGAAACTTAAGCTACTGCTGACATTTTGCTTCTAGTTGAAAGGCATTTCAGTGAAGGCAGAATTGTGGGACTGAATTGATAAAATGCAAATTCTTTGCACACATTAAAAATTGTAATTATGTTTGGATTACCTGAGTAACATATACTGTAGGACTATTTCTACTTTTACCTTTTTAAGATAGCTTCTCAACTACTTCAGCAGTTTCTATGGTCTCTTTTAAATAGCAAATGAAGAGTAAGTGAAATTGTCTCAAAGTTGAAGAAATGAGTTAACAAACACTTTCAGGCATATAATATCCTTGGCAAAGTGTATGATTTGACAATATTCATATGAATAGTTTCATACTACAAGATGCAGAGAGTTTTGCCTGAGAATCCAGTTTATTAAAGCAAACAAACATTTGTTGAGAATTAATATATGCTTTTCTCCTTTCACCCCACAAACTAGACAAAATATCTGTTTTTTATATTAAGAGATATTCCTCCAGATCATAGCAAATGTATGTGAAAAGCTGTACAACTTTGCATTTTTTCTGCATCTCCAAGTTCCTATGTTAAACAAGAGCTCTTCAGATCTCAGATTCATAAGCTTTCCACGTATAAAATTGCTCATCAATTTCTTTCACCTGAAATCTTTTTTTTCATGTTTTTCCCCCATGCTAATATTAAAATTTTGTCACAGATTGGTAGAAAAAATATGTTAATATCACACTGAAATTGAATAGATCTATGAACATCAGTTCTTTCTCAGTATTCACTCAACTTATGTTCCCACTTAAAATATAATTGAAACTAGTTTCCATCTCCATTTCATTCACTTTATCTTTCTATACTATAAATGTTACAGACATAAACAACACATAGTATGACATAATATTTAATAATATTGTAATGTGTTGTGTAGATTTATAAAGAATCAGTATTTTCACCTGATATGTTAAAAAATTGTTGACTTTTGAAATGATAAAATTATTGTATCTACAGTCCCCCAGTATGTATCTAAACAGCCTCAATATTCTTTCCTTCAATGGCAGAAGTACTGTGTAGCATTTTTCCCTGCTTCTGTGACAGGCATGTGTATATATATATATATTTGTATAATTTTTGAAAAGCTGAATCAAAGTGAAATGTATATTTCAATCAGGAAAAGCAGATTATTTCAGTTATAACTGAAATGACAGTATTTCTTCCTTTAAGATGCAAGCTTTTGGATGCCTTCTGCCTTCAAGCGCTTTGTGTCATCTCCACTATCATACAGCTGCAGAAGTTTCATATACCAGGAACAGTGATGTTCTTGGAATGATATTGTAGGAAGAAGTAAGACAGAACAGAATGCTGACTTATTATGTAGTTAACTATTGCCTGCAAGGTTTCATACATTCACTTAGAAGTTCCATGACAAGACATACAAAAATTCTTGAGTGAAAAAAATAGTTTACCGAGAGACATTATTTCATCTTGCAAGCATTATCCATTGGTCAGTCTTTTCTAGGTTCTTGATCTTGATTATCTTGTCTGTGTTAATTATGTCTGTGTTAATTATGAAGTTTACAACATTTAGTAAAATAAATTATTTTGATTTGATTAAACAAAGTTCTTCATAGAAAAAAAAAGTCATACCAAGTGACATTTTCATTGATATGTTCCATTTTGATGTGTTTGAAGCCTTTGATCTTGTTTTCATCACTGTCATGGTTATGGTTTCTTGATAGCAATGTTTTGTGTGAAAGACTTTTACTGAACACAAAATATGTTTTGAACTCTTTTTAACACTTTATTTCATTACCAGTTCTGACTTTTCAAATTTGTTCTTCCTGAATCAAGATGAAATAAGAAAGAAACTTATGCAGATTTTTTTTGTTCTTTCTGGGAATTTTACTAGGAGAACATTGGTGTACTTATTTGTCTATGGTGAATTATCTTGTTCACTGATACCTGTAGCATGCTCAAGAAGGTCAAGTCAGAAAATATGAGTGTATATGTAACTAACTTGGTATAGCTCTTGTGGGCATTAGGTTAGTTGTGGCATATGAAACAACCAGAGGATAATGGACAGTGAATGGACATTGATTTCTATCTCTTGCTGGGAGTGAAGAAGATAAAGTAAGAAATATATAAGAACAGAAAAAAACTCAGAAGCAGCTTCACTGAAAAAAAGTGGAAAAATACAAACAAGTAGATGATATAAATGGCCTGCTATAAGCTGTAGTGAGAACACGTAAGTTTTTTTTAAGAGTTAGAAAATTTTTGGAGAGGTTCTGTTAGTTATAGTTACTAATCTCTAAAAAGGTGCTGAACTGCAGACCACACAAAAGAAAAATCTTTAGACATCATCAGGACCAGAAATTAGACTACTGCTTCTGTCAGGCTGTTTCAAAAGGAGTAGTTATTCCAACAATTTTCTTAGAGGCAAATGAGCTTGTCAAGCACCAACAGATAGTCAGGAAGAAGACAGTTGTATGATGGTCCATTGTGATTGGTACCTCTTTCAGTAGAAGCTAGTTTACAATGGGTTTTCTCAGAAATTGAGATTATCTGTGGTGAGCAGGAGAAGTTCCCTTCTGTTACATACAGATTCATTCTAGCTTTGCTCTTTTCATTTCAGTGTTTTTTGATCTAAACACACTGTAATCTGCATAATTTTTTTTAATATTAGGTATATATACCATAATATATGAATTTTATATATATATGTTTCATCTTTTGTAATGTTTTATCCTGAGGGGTAAATTCATATAGTGTCATTGACAATGCACATTGAATTACAGAATTGCGTTGAGAAATTAAAATAGGAAGAAACAAGTCTTACCATCACCCACTGGTATAGGGAACATTTCCAGATTTTAGCAGAAGAAAAGACTCTTTGTTCTTTTTTTCCCTCTATCATGAACTTACTCACTTGTTTTGGTACAAATTTTGTAGCATGAATGACTTAATGAGCTATTTTCCAGAAGCAAAATGCTAAAAATTTTTGTTATACACAGAAAATGTCAGTTCAGGATTCATGTGAGATAGAAGGGGTCAATCTAGGGCAAGTCTCTAGTGCATTAGTTTCAAAATAACCATTGAGCTTTAGCCATTTTAAAATGCACTTTATGAACCAGCAATGCTCATGTACACCTCATCAATCAGCCCCGGGGCTCAGAAGTCAAAATTAGTGTTTGCTGTTTACAGAGAATCAAATAAGCAATGTACTTCCTGTACTAAAGGGCTTAACCTAAGCTTCACTATTAAGAAGTCACACTATTTCATATAGCCTGGGGAGACACTAAACTGTAAAATAAATAATATTTGCTTTATAAATGTAATCACTGATGAAAAACAGAAGTATAGCCAGAGTAAATATCATGAAGCAATACACTGTGTATCCTAAAAACAAGGCGTTTGACTTACCTAAAATAGCCAAAATTTAACTGATTGAATGAGTTTCAGAAGATAACGCAATTGTGCATATTAATGATCATTTGGAAGATTTAATAGAATATATGTATAGTATGTATGTATAAAAAAGCAACCAAGATGAGACCCTTGCAGTTAATAATGAAACTGTTACGGCTATGTTGTGGTTTAACCCCTGTAGGCAGCTGAGCACCACACATCTGCTCACTCATTCCCCACCAATGGGATGGGGAAGAGACTCAGAAGTGCAAACATATAAAAAATCATGGCTTGAGATAAAGACAGTTTAATAGCAAATAAAAGTTGCACGTGCATGTAAAGCAAAATAAGAAATTAATTCACTGCTTCCCATCGGCAGGCAGGTGTTTAGCCATTCCAGGAAAGCAGGGCTCCGCTACGCATAGTGGTTACTTGGGAAGACGAATGCCATAACTCTGAACATCCCCACACCCCCTTCCTCCTTCCGTATGGTATGGAATATCCCTTTGGTCTGTTGGTGTCAGTTGTCCCAGCTGTGTCTGCCCACAACTTCTTGTGCACTCCCAGTCTACTTGCTGGTGTGGTAGTGTGAGGAACAGAAAAAGTCTTGATGCTGTATGAGCACTGCTCAACAGTAACTAAACCTTATGTTATCAACACTTGGTCACAAATCTAAAACACAGTGCCGTATAAGCTACTATGAAGAAATGTAACTATATCCCAATCAAAACCAGTACAGACTGGAAAGATATAATTAATCAGAAAAACATGTTGTGTTTACACACATTCAGAATTCACATATACATACTTCACAGTAATTTTCAAGTTGTTTGCTAGCTCCATCTGTATTCTAGTCCAGCTTGAAGTGAGACAGTTCCAAGACAGATGCTGTTCTCTTGCATTACTGGAGCACTGTGACAAATCTAGAACATCTTCAGCTATAGGCTACTTAGTCTGTACCCTGTATCTCATGGCAGAAGCCTCTGCATGCTGGCATGATAGATATTTTCACTGACAAAAGTTCAGTTTAACTTAATTCAAATCCCTTATTGTCTTTGATACATTTTCCTACTTTGCTTTTCATGCTTTTCATGTACATGTTCTCCTGTCTTCTTTCTATGTGCTTCCTTTGTGTTTAGTGTTAGCTTTTTTCTGTAAGCAAATATAGTCTTTCATGCCACTCAGTCTTGAGCATTGTTCTTCAGGTACAGGTGATACAAGCATCTATTTTAAAAAAGAGATGGGATGGCTGTAGATGCACTGAAATAGCAAGAAGCAGTCAGTAATTTTCTCAATTCTGCTTTAGTGCCTCTTACCTTTGCCCTTTTTTTTGGAACCTGATACAGAAGTCCATTACCTTCATTATTCTGTAAATTAATTCTTCCTTTGGTGATTGCCTATTTTAATAGAATTAATTTTGATGAAATGAAAAAAGCCAACTGCAGCACTAGCTTTCTCCCTTGACTAATCTTTATGCCAAGTTCAACCTTTGTTTAGTGTTGTTGATTTCAAATACGTGACAGAAAGAGTGAATTAGGTTTATTATTCTGAATGGCTATTTGAGCCTGGAAAAACTATCACATGACTTTCAAAGCCAGATCTAGAATGATTAAATCATTAAGCAAAATAGAAAGCAATTTCTGTATGTGCATGCAGCAAGGCAGAAAGCTAAAGACCTCTCTTTAGATACCTCTAAGTATAACCTTTAAATATGCTGAGATTGTAAGGTGCAATATTGGATTTACTGTTATGTTCAAAGAAGTTTTGTCTGCATTCCTAAATTTCTCATGCAACAAACTGGTTGGATCAAAGACATGCAAGTATACATCTGAGAACTCTGTCTGATGAATTGGAGGACTTCTCAGGCAGAGAATCCAAATAATAAGTAATATAAATCAATGAAGTATATTCCTGCTCCCTGGCAGGTAAAATCTGCAGCACGAGAGATCCTCTTAATTCAGCATAATGAGGTCTTCTACATGCTACCTACCTTATATTCAGGCTCCGAAAGCCACTTACCTTTTGAACATTTTCTGATACTAACCATCTTATCCAACCAATAAAATCTACTTAAGTCCTCAGTTCCAGAGGAATAAGTCTGTAAGGAGGCTCAGACCCAAAGGAAAAATCAGTCATCTCACAGTTATGTTTCACAGAACTTAGTTTTTAGTTATCCAATACCAAATACAACTTGCTACCCAAAGGTGAGGTCTTGAGGTTCTCTGCACAATATACAGGAATGGTGAATGTCTCAGAGACAGAACATAGTAAAAACTTTATTTGCAGATTGTGGAAACAATCTAGAGCTATCCAAAGGGAAGACCTAAACACAGTGGTATGTCTGTACTCTCATCTTTTTCTAGAGCTCAGGGGCTTGAATTGGGTCTACAAGGAGAGGATATTTGTTCACTTGCACAAAAAATGCAATTAGTAACTGAAGGAGTTAAGCAAGGCAGTTTCTAAAATGTCATTTCTGAAGAAGACAGCAATGCTTTCTTGTTGTAAATCAGCTCATCATTTGAAATGACCATGCTCAAAAGGAGTATATGTAGGTCTCCATGAGCTGAAGAGAAGCACTTTTCCAAGGGAAAATTAGGATGTTTCCTACTCAGGAAAAAGAAGAGAACAACCTCCCCTCAAAACCAACAGCAACAACAAAAAAAAACCCCTCTACCTTCCTTACAGAAAGGTTGTCACTAGAAAAAAAATAATTAAAAGATCAGTAAAAAAAAAATAATAAAGGTAATTATAATTTAGTACACGTAGGTTCAGCTGCAAATTTGAGACACTCATATCTAAATAAAGGCCTAGAATTCAGTTGCCTAGAAGTAGGTTTCACTTGGTAGAGCCTAGGTATGTTGCCTAGACTTCTATTTTCATTTTAGAAAGGCCAGAAGTGTTCCATCGATCCCTGTGACTTCATATGGGTAGGTATCCAAGCTTCCATTACAGTCAACAGAGATCAGGATCATGATCTCTGGTTGATCACTGCACCAGGTTCCTCAGGGAAATGGTAATTGCCTGTCAGAGTTAAGGGGTGTCTGGATGACACTCTTGATCATATGGTTTAGGTTTAAGTAGTCCAGCGTTATGACCACTGAAGTGCCTGGAATATTTCCTGTCCGAAAAGTGTCATGATCTCCTTCTGAGACCTTCTCTCCTAGGTTTCCCTCCTGAGGAATAAAACTGTAAGATAAGGAAAGTCTGATATATTTCTGAGTTGGAAGATACAGATTGGAAGGTAGCAGAAGTAATCCCTTTGACAGAGGAATGTAGATGTTCTCCTACAGTTATTAGTTTAGGCATAGTCTTTCTAATTCATGCTCAATAAATAGTGTCAAATTTCTGGAGAATAGAATAGACTATCTGAAGCATGTTGGTGTTAAGAAGATCCATGAGCACTGGATCTTATAAAGCCTGATCTCCAATTACTTTTATTTGTAGCTCTATGATTTTCGTGTCTAAGAACATATGAAAAACGAATGAAGCTTTTTATTTCTGGAATTCATTTATTGAGTTCCTCACTATGGCAAATGTCATATGTTATTATGTGTAAGAACTTGTTAGGTTTTTTTCACAGCTAGAATATTAACCTAATATGTCCATTTATTCTCCCTCTTGTTTTAATTGTCTTTTATGTTTCTGAAGGCAGCCAGCACTGCATAAGCAAATATAACTTTTTTTTTACAGGAATCCCTGCAAAAAATAAAATAAAATTAGCTGGAGTTGCAGCTGCCTGTTACAATAGGTTAAGATAAGTATGTGGAAATTTTAATAACTGTTGGAATTTCCTTATGATTTGCATGTCTATGCATGGATTTATGTGTGTGCATTAAGACCTTTCTGCATGCCAGAAAGCTTTCAATTTCACTAGCAGTTACTGGAATACTATTCCGTCAGCATGACTTGTCTAATACAAACTCTCTAAGGAAATGTACTGCTTTAGCCTTAGAACATTTGATAGTGTGCTGCAGAGTTAAGGTACTGATTGCTTAAGGTGATCCAAGGACTGATTTACAGTTTTGGCATACTCTTATGAAGAGTAAAATATCATGTTAGCATTAGGGTTGCTGAATCACAAAAAAAAATATATATCAAACTGGATTAAGATACTTTGTATGTATAATGCTTTATTAGTAACACTCAAAATAGTCAACACCAATATAAATACTTGTAAGAGACCAGGGGGCAGAAATGAAAGACAATCTGTATTTACAGGAAATAAGTATTTATCAGATATCTCTCAGTCCTCCATGTTTTAAAGACTTACTGTATTCCTCCTAAGGAGGTAGGAATTGGGATTTTCATCTATATGTCCCAGTTTGAACGATTTGTTAATATTTATCAATAAAATCTTTCATTAGAGACACTTTATTGAAGAGCTGCTGTCAGAGAACACACTCAGGATCACTTCTCAGAGTGCACATTCATGTAGAATTGAATCTGAAATCATTTACTTTCTCCCATTTATTTTTTGGAAGAATCTATTAATTTCTTACAGCTCATACCCCCTTTGATTTCTTCTAAGGAAGTCACAAAATGTAGTCATTCATCTAAAATTTCCTCTGTTCTCCCCTTTTCTTGAAGATAGTTGTACCACTTTCTTAGCTAAAGTTGGCTTACATCTTTAGAAAAGAAAGTGTCTTTTTTATTAGAACAGAAAGTGCAGTTACCTGCACTTAAATGGCTAATAAGTAACTCTGTATTTCAATAACGTGTAAAGCTCTTTTTATTTCCCTTTGGTGACTGCTTGCTGGAATTCATTATGAAATATACCTTGCACTGAACTATGGTGTATAGCAAACTATACTTTTTTGTACAAACAGTAAGTAACATAAATGTTACTACTTCATAACTATCTTTTGACCAGGTCTGTCTATATTACTAAATAAAATGGGGCCAGAGACTGCTCTTTGGCTATAAGTTAAGTGGTACATTCTGGTCACATTTATGCTATCAAAGCTCTGGGTCTTTCCTGCAACTCCTCTGCTGCTTACCAGATCTAATGTGTAGCACTGTTTGATACACTTGTCTTTTTTTGCAACTCAATGTGTATGAGAAAAGTGAAGTTTCTCCTTGCAAGATTCACACAGCATGAAATTTTTGGTGTGTGTTGTATTTCTTCAGGACGTATCATAAATATATGGAGGTGGTAGGAACAGTGAAGAAGCACTGTATGGAGTGCAGTAGCTAAACATGGTGCAGTGTTAGAAATAGCTCCTCTCCAGGTCTAAGGCTGCCCCTCATGAATCTCTGGCCTTGAATGCAAGGGGGAGTGTATGGAGAGAGGAAGTTTTTCCTCCAGTAGAGGAGGACCAGGTTTGGGACCACTTGGCCAAACTGGACATTCATAAGTCCATGGGCCCTGATGGGATGCACCCACGAGTGCTGAGAGAGCTGGCAGATGTTATCGCTGGGCCACTCTCTATCATCTTTGAAATGTCACAGAGAACAGGAGAGGTGCCTGAAGACTGGAGGAAGGCCAATATCAATCCAGTCTTCAAAAAGGGCAAGAAGGAGGACCCTAGGAACTACAGACCAGTTAGTCTCACCTCTGTCCCAGGGAAGGTAATGGAGAGATCATTCTAGATATCATCTCCAAACAAGTAGAAGAGCCGGGGGTTATTGGAACTGGGTAACATGGATTTACCATGTTACTATCATGTTGATAGCTTTCTACGATACTATAACTGGTTGGTTGGATGAGGGGAGGGCAGGAGATGTCATCTACCTTGACTTCAGCAAGACTTTTGACACTATCTCCCACAACATCCTCATTGGGAAACTAAGGAAGTGTGGGCTGGATGAGGGGACAGTGAGGT
>JAOXJM010000001.1:160178625-160200652 GCA_026413425.1 Tringa solitaria
GAAGAGAGGAATAGTACTAAGCAATACTGACATGAACTACTTGGCTTTAGACCTACAAATTGATCTCTCATCCTCTTTTAGTTAGTGCTGAGATATCCTGTATTGTTGTGGTCTTCGGGTTTTTTGATTGTTGTTTTTTGTTGTTTGGGTTTTTTGATTGTTGTTTTTTGTTGTTTGGGGTTTTTTTGCTGGTGGGTTGTTTTTTGTTGTTGTTGGGTTTGTTTGTTTGTTTGTTTTTATAGCCTTTGACCTTTTTTCAGGGAGCCCATTGAAAACAGAAGTGGTAAGTATATCCACCTTTGATTTTGAGCCATTTCAGTGTCTAGAGAACTCTAACAGAGATTATTGACACGTCAATGAAATGGGTTCAAAGTCACTAACTGTCTAATTGCACAGAAGTCAGTAACAAATGTGAGGTAAGAACAGTGCAAAAGCTCAAAAGAGTTGCATGTGTGCTACATCATATCCAAAAAGAGTCTAACCATAAAGGGATTGCATTGTGCCTTATGTCTTCATCATTTACAGGTCCCAAAAGCAAATTTTTAACCCATATATAAAACTGAGTAGCACTACATGATTCAAGAGTATCAGAAACAATAAAAAATGAAAATAGGAAAATTTTCTGCTAGTTTTAGTAAAGAGCAAACATCCAGCATTAGGATTTAAGAAAAAATAAAATCTAAGACAGATGTCTCAGAAATTCTAATTTTAAAATTCTATTGAGTTTACCAGAGGTAGATCATATGGACTAACATGGTATGTTTCTGTGATAAGAAAACTTACTTCTAGTTCCAGGAAGTTTGGCAGATCGCTTCTTCCTTCAAGACAGGGAAATATTTGCTATAGTGTCACATGGGATTGAAAAAGATAAGAATTAGTGGACAGCTTGCAGAGCGATTGATGGCTATCTCACAGAGAGATAGAAACAGGTAATAGTGAAAGGAGAAATATAAGTCTGAAGTGAAATAAGTAGTAAAAATGAACAGGTATGTCCCTGAATTACATTGGCGTAAAACTTGGCTATGTGCTAACGAAATTTGTTTCTGAGACAGACTTGAAACTCATTGACAATACTTCGCAATACAGAAGGCTGAGTAACCACATATAATGAACTTTGTAAAAATGGTGATAGAAATAGGATTAAATGAAACAGTGCAGGTAGTAAAATTGTTGACCAAAGGACTACTAGCAAAAATGTCTCATACAAACTAAGACCTTATTATTAGTTAATTACTGGGATGGAAACTTGTCTAGCTGTAGTAATTTCATCACGATGTGACAAAGACGTCAACTCAGGAATGAGGAAATCATCTGAAATCTGTTTTTCATCCAACAAGGTAGTTTAAACAGAGAACTGGAATTGTTGTCTCTCTTCAAAGTCTTACTGAACCTTTCTGTAGAACACAGTATACAGCTTTAGTCATCCATGGTTCAAGACGGATGAAATCAAGCTTAACTAGTACGGAGGAAGATTAATAGGATGAAATGGAGTATTACAAACAGAAAATAGAATAAACTCCTTTTCAAATGCAGATCTGCAAGTGAATTTTTAAAAAATGGTTATCTGCCACAGCAGATTAGGTCCAATGGCTCAAAATCCTGCTTCAAAGCTAAAGTATTTGATAATACAAAGGACCTGACATAGTAGAGGGACGCTTAAGCAACACTTCAACCATAGGTCATGAGCACCACTAACTTTTTCATATACACTAGTGTTTAATCATTTTGAAATAAATTCATACCTCATATTTGGTTCCTAAGAAAAGCAGTGAGAAAATGAGACTATAAAATACATTTCTGCTTTCCTGACCCTGGACCTGACTTGAAACTATGTCCTTCAATGATTTTCACTGTAATTGACACTGTGAGAAAGCTCCCGTTGCTTTCCACTGGTGAAAATATAGCCATGGGGCTTTAGAAAAACTCATCAGTAATTTTGACTTGGATGAAAATCTGATACATGTACTGAGTTTCTTGCAACCACATTAGATTAAAGACAGTTCTCCACAGTTTAAGAAGCAGCTGAGTGACCAAATCTATGTTTTACAAAAGCATATAGATACAAACCATAATTTTCCCTCAATACATCTTGTTAGTCTGAAGTATTTTTAATCCAAATTCCATAAACATGACACCAATCTTTCATGTGTAGTATTGTATGATAGGAAAACTGTAGGAAAATGTGAAACAGTTGAAATCAACATAAAAATTGAATATCTGAACAGATATATCCATTGCCATGTTAAATGTCTTTTATACCCAAAAATTCTCCTGTGTCTGATAAATATGACACCAGGCACACAGGAGATGAAGTCATTTCTAGAATGGCAGCTGGAGGACAGGTAAGATGAATTAAAGTATCTAATATGGCACAAAGCATCTACATTTAGGTTCTCAAACCGCTTCCCAAATATTATTTCTTTTAAGTAATTTCATCTTTTAAAACATGTAAATTTTTTGTTTTCTTTAGTAGAAGCCTTTCCTCATGTCCTTATGTAAGCAACTGCAAGCCAGTGCAAAATATGAAAAGAATAATAGAAAAAAAAATCTTGACGAAAGAACACTTCCCCAGATAGTAATCACTATAAAGAGTATTATTAACAATATACCATATCATGCTTTATACATAACAACACAGTGAAATTTTAAATAATATATGGTATTATCAATACGAAATAAGTCATTGATTGATGATACATTACATGATTGTATGAGATAGTAATACATGCATGCATATAATAATAGGAAAAAACATAAAACATCAAATTGTTGTGATAGGTTTCACCTACCCTAATTTAAAATGGCTAATCTGGTTATTTACATCTTATTTTGGTGCTGTTGCTTTGTAGTCAGTGAAAGAAAGCAGATACTTTTTGAACTGGACTCGCCTGATGTCCTGACTTGTGCACTTGTCAGATAAATTTCTCTCCATAAAGCTAGTTCATAGATGTCTCAGGTGTTTGAATTGCAGGCTTCTGCATATGCTACCTCTAGCAGTCAGATCATAATTATACTTTGTAAAACAGTTTGTAATTATATTTCTTCTGTGCATTTTGCATTTGTGTACAAATTGTTTTTGCACTCACTGCAGTCAATAAGCATTATTAAGTTCAGTGACACTGGACTGGCATGACTGAAGTTGCAACTTTTTTAAATTCTCCTAAGAGAATTTCCTGCCATGAATTTCCAGTAGTCTGCCTCTTTCAAGTGGATTAATACTGTGGAATTGCAGGTAATGAAAATCTCTCTGCTGAATGACACAAATATTAAAACCAACTGTCTGCACTTCACTAATATCAGCAGGGTCCCCCAGTTTCAATTTTGTTGAACTAATTCATGCCACTTCAAATTTTATTACAACTTGAACTTTCATTCCATAATTAATTACTTGAGCTGCATGAGTATGCCCTGGATACTGAAAGATTAGAGCCTGCCTTTCTACACGTTAGTTCAGACAGAGAGCTTTATTTCTCAGTACCAAGATGTGCTGAAGCCAATACTCCTATCTAGATACAGAGAATTTAGTTTTGAAATTTTAGTTCAAAGCATTTCCAGTACAATATTAAAAAATAATTTATCTTTCTTTCTAGCTGTTTACAATATCAAGAGATGGGAACAAAGGAGACATCCGTGTTGTTCTGGGGCAGCATCTGAAGACTAGGAAAGTTACTCAGGAGTTTTTTGACATGGTATTAGACACCTATATTTAGTTAGCTGAATCACACAGAATCTAAGCTAGCAGTTTGGTTGCTTTTATATCATTAGAAAGAGACAGACACTTGCTAAGAACAATTCATCCCACCTTAAAAGAGAGAGAATGACTTGCAGCTTGGAGGTACCAAACTCTGCATTGACTACAGTGAAAACACAGCTATTAACTTAGACTAGGCAACTGATTTTCACATAGCTAATTTTGGCTGAGGTGTTTGTTAATCAAAAGAGACAAATGTCTGACTCTTAGTGACTGACTAGCAAGAAGAGATATCTCCATAGAGGTCTACTACAACTGAGAGTCATTTGGAGTCCCTCTGCCACAGAGGGCAGAGTTTTGGTACTAGTAAGACAGAGGAATTGTACTCACACAATAATGTAAAAAGTTCTACCTCTGATTTGTAAAAAGGGGGTAATGTGGTTGTCATATTGTAAAAGAAGGCAAAATCAGTCTCTGTGTTCTTCAGAACCTGGTGCTGTATCTATGTCAACAAAAATATGTATGGGATTCTGTGGTGAATAAATTGATGACAGAGTTCTTTTTATTATGGAAATGCTATTATAAATTGTTTCATTAAAATAGATACTCAAATTAAAGTGTTTGATTTGCTAATGCATCTACAAAGAAAGCAATTTTCCATGGTTGAAACAGAATCCAGAAGGAAATCCTGTCCATTAATTTTAGTCTATTTGGGGCCATCCTGACTGTATGAGACATTCAGGTGTGTTCTTTCAGAAAGTGTTTCACCAATCACCAGCAGCATGTGAAAGACTAGATCCTATCCCTCTACTTGGTTTTAAACTCTACTGAGTAGCCTTCATTATTTACTTGTGCTGATGTTGCTCTTTCAGACATCTAATAAGGAAGAAAGATCCACATGTCTTGTGCCACCTTCTTCTCCATTTCTTATTGTAATGGTTTTGGTGGGGATAGAGTTAAATTTCTTCATAGTAACTTGTATGGGCTTATGTTTTGGATTTGTGCTGAAAACAGTGTTGATAAAGCACTGATGTTTTAGTTATTTCTAAGCAGCGCTACACAGTGTCAAAGCCTTTTCCTCTCCTCACATTGTCCTGCTAGCAAGTAGGCAGGGGGTGGGCAAAAGATTCGGAAGGAACACAGTCGGGAGAGCTGACCCGACCTGACCAAAGAGATATGTCATACTGCATAACATCGTGTTCAGCAATAAAAGCTGGGGAGTGGAGGCTAATGGGGGCTGCTGTTGCTCAGGGACTGACTGGTCTTTAAACCCATGGGTTTTCTCACTTTTAGTCATGTGATTCTCCCACCTATACCTCTGTGAGGGAGTGAGTGAGCAGTTTTGTGGGTCTTAGTTGCCAGTCAGGTTAAGCCACAAGACTTATAATGGTGTTGACAAACTGATATTTTATATCTGAACTTCTCATTATTTTTTTAGGCATACTTTGATTTCTGTAATAGTTTCAGCCTCTTTTTCTCTTTGTCAAATGAAAATAGATCTATTTCCCTATTTATTTAAAAAAATTTTTGCCCTTGATCCTGTGAGTTTCCCTGAAATTGTAGAGGTGACATTGCTCCCAGTGTTCCTGAAGTATGACTGACCTTTCAGGTTAGTACAATTTTGTAATACAATCTGTAACTCTACCTTTTACTCCCGGGAAACAATGATAAAACATTTCTGACATAATATCACTCAAATAACAAAGAAAATCTTTAGGTCACCTGAAAGTCACCAAAGAGATGTTTCTGGTAGCTCTAACTACTTTCTGTGCACATTAGAATCACCCATGAAATAGAAAATTAACCATTTGTGCAGTGTACATTTAGCAACATATACAGTATAAATTGCACTAGGCAAGGTCCTCCATGTATAAGACTTTAATAAGTATATTAACATTAGCATTGTAGGGCACCAAAGAAAGAAAACAAATGCACAGTTGAAAAACATCTATGCTCTTGAAATACATAGAGAAAAACAGTTTACTTGGATGGAGTTTTCCAAGCCCTCATTCTTTAGTAAGGATGTACATGGCAGTCACAAAATCCAATTTGAAAGAGAAACGTTCTTATTTTGTTAAGAATATAATAAAAGCACAATTTATTGGTTGGTGTAAAATGTCATTCACTTCAACTGAGACATGAGGGTTTATATAAAGCTGAGTAGGAGACCTTGAAAAAGAGCAATATTCCTTGAGATGGTTTGTTTTCCCTTTAATAGTGTTCATATATTCTGTTCCACAAACTGCTGAAAAATGGCCTTGCATGTTGATAAGCTTTCGATTAATATACCTGAAGGACATACATGAGAATAAAATAATAGATAAGCCTTTTCTGGTATCTCTATATAGTAACAGTCACGTGGAAGAAAAGGAAACAGACTCCTAACTTTTCAATTAAAAATAACTCTATATTAAAACCTTATTTGAAAATATCTATGTTTTGGGACCTTGTGGATTACTAATCTTTTAACATGAAAGGGGATATAGCTGCCCAAAGTTATTTTGTGGAAATCTAGTGACCCGTGCTGATCTGTGAGAACAATGTGGAAGCACTGCATACAACAGTGTTCCAACTTCCCTATACCTCTGAAGATGATGGACAATCTGCTTTGGTGGTGGCAGAAATGACTAAGAATATCCAGTGAACAATGAATTTTTGGGTAGAAGAACTCATCTGCACAACTTCACTCTTGCATACCTAAAAATACCTGAGTGCTTCCAGCAAGATGATGTAGTTCCTAAGTAGAATATAATCTACCACTTAAATCTTCTTTGTATAAGAAAAGAACGGATATGTTAAGCATTTTCTTCCTGTTAGTTTTCAGATTCTACCTTGTTATGGTCACTGGTGTTGAATGCATAGATTATCTTTCCTCAAATTGTAGGCTGCAAATTGTTCCACATCTAGTCTATTTGGTGGATCATGGCATCACTTATGAATTATGTTAATTAAGCCACATCAAATCAATAACCAAGTTCAAATACTGGAGATGGCAGCCTTCTGTTACCCTTTAATAAGTATTCCAAATATTAGGAATTGTATTATTTTTATCGGTCATGTTCCAATGAAATTATTTCCTCTCTATTTTGTTCAATCACTGTATGATGTAACAAAACCCAAACTTATGTAGAAAATAAATGCTGCTTTCACGTCTTTGAGCACATTATCAAATAAAAATATAAACATATCCTATGTGTAAGAACTCTAAAATATTTTTTGTAGAAGAGGAGCACCATTAACTTTAAAAGCATATTTCAATTCTAAGCAATTATAACCTTTACATATTACATGTGATTATTTATTTTTTTTTAAGTTTTACTATGTCAAGCTGTTCATGTTTATGATCAAATTGGGATAAAAGCAAGTAACGCCTTTTTTTTTCTACAAGGTTTCCCTCCATTCATCATTTGTTGGATAACAATGAGGAGGTTCAGAAATGGGAAGTTGTTGGGGGCTCTATTGCCATTTGAGTAATAATGCCTCCCACTGATCCTGTAAATCATATCTATCACTTATTATGTGCTACAAAACTATTGAAAAAACTCCATTCAGAAATTGAAATTGTCTTCTTTGATCTCTTTGAAAGATAACCTTCTCCAAATATAGTCAAGTGCTCAGAACAGAGTGGTAGACCTAAAGGTCTTGCTTGTCAGTAAACTGTTAGCATTAGAACTGATTAACCTTCTGCCTGATGTTCTTTAGAACCACTATCATAATTCTTTAGCAAGAGATGATTACTTTGATATGAGGAACATAAACATCAAATTTTAATGTGATACAGTGTTCCAATTTATTCTATCAGGTTGAGCTAAGAAATTTGTGACAGCTTTTCTCAACCTCCACATTTATAGAATAGATAGGACTGGAAACTAATCACTTAGAAAGCTCTGAGATTTGTGTATCGCTGATGTAAGGCTCTAATATTTGTGATCATATGGAGAATTACTGATATGGCAGGCAGAGAGACTGCAGACAAGACTATTATTTTTTTTCCTTTCAGTTATTGCCTTTGTGGCACTCAAATATTTTGGACATAACTAAAGAAAAAGAGCAGTAGTAGAAGGCATGTGCCACAGGATGTTTACAACTTACAGAACTTTGAGTCGGATTTTACTGTATTTTTTAAAATAATAAACAACCCAAAATATAAAAAGGTGTTTCAATATTGAAAGCCTTTAATAATGAAAGCAATGACACAAAGTAGAACAGAAAGGCTTTTGAGAAAAACAAAACCAAATAACCTCAAAATGAAACCAAACTAAAACCACCAACATTGTAATTTTCTGAAAGAGAAACATTAAAACAATGAGTTTTGGAAACAAATCTCCTTTTTTCTTTCCTAATGGTCTTCCTTCTTGCCAGACTCCATGGCTTCCTTGGTTAAACAAACTGTACACCACTTGTGCTTATAACCCTTTCTAGCTGATGTGTACATGATGTGCACGTGCACCCATATGGATTATACCATGGTGGGTAGTTAAGCGAACACCACCATACAAAATGAGAATAATATAGATTATTTATTATTAATACAAAACTAACAAGACAAGAATGCTTAGTTACATGTTGGAAAAGAGAGGAGAGAAACAAATCTACTATCTTGTAAAGGCTGTTGTAACTTTTTCCTACTTGCCAAATTTTGTTTGTAGACTTGGTTGACATTAGCCTGTCTGTCCCCTTGTGAATAGCCAGCATAGTTCCCACTTTGGACTTTTGTGCCCATGCACAATAAGCTATCCAAACATTTATTTTACCCATTTTTCAACAACAGGAATATACTTCATTCAACCTCTCAGTGAAAAGAAAGGTTGAAACACAGTTATACAGTGATTTCTCATCACTCGACAACAAAATCAGAGTTTAGATGTGGAGCTGGGAATTTGTGCCTTTCTCCTGCACATTGCCTTTCCTGTTCAGTCAAGACTACCACATACCCACCTCTGTAACTTTGGAGAGAGACAAGGGCTATGGCATAGGTACTATACTCTCCCTGCGCTGCTGCACACCTGCTTGCTCCTGTGTCTTGTGAGGCTGGGATGGATGTCCTCATTGCTCAGTGCTGGAGGGAAATAAGGCTCAGGAGACTTTCCCTGAGGGTTGTACAGCGTGGTGTGGATGAACCACAATGGCTCCACAGTAGGAGTCATTTCTGCTTCACATTCTTTGCTAGTCCTGTAAATACAGTAACACTGCTGCTGACCACAGGCCATGGGCTTTTTGCTGAGTTTGCAGGGTATCACAACTAAGGCTTGTCAGGTTTTTTCTGAACTTGACCTGCTGGGGAGTTATTTTCACTTGGTTTATCTGTAACAGCATTTTTTCTAATGGCCAGGTGTCTACACCTGATCAGTTTTATTTATATTTGTATAGTATCACCATAATTTTCACAGTAGAAAGGAGTACTTACTCTGTGTAGAATGAAATCTTTGTAACTAACATACTGATGTAGTAGTATACAAGCACATATGCCTGTTACAATAACAAAAGCCTTCAAAAGTGGGGATGCAAGATGGAGTATGCACATGTAGAGCATGCATGGGCTAACAACTGAGGGGGCAGAGACTGGCACTGAAACTCCCAAAGCTATAAGAACATCTCACTGATGGTCAGTGAACTGCAGCACTGGGAACTGGACAAAATTAGGTTTTTGGTTAACAGAGAAAATGAAGTACAGATTCCTAACATATGTAAACCAGTCACATATAATAAATTCAGACATACTGTGAGTTTCAAACCAATGAAGAAAAAGAAAAGTGTAAAAGGTTAGCAAACATGTAAAAATGACAAGTGCATGTTAGAAAAGGACAAAGAAATCATCACCATGAACCTGATACTCCACCATGACAAAGGACTCAGGATGTTGATGACTCACCATCCCAATATTCAATACATATTAGGACTCCAAGGTGCAATGGAAGCATGGACATAACAGCAGAAATCAGGTAGATATTAGGAAGTATGTTTATATCAAGTTTAACTGTACTGTTGCTGCTGAGACTTTTTTCTGTTTCAATATTCTTTGCTTTGCTTTATTTCTTTTTCTGTAATAATTAGATCTGGGCTAATAATAAGTCTTTAAAAGTTTGTCAATGAGAACAATGGGATTGTTTTATTCTTCATCTTTCCTCTTCATGCTGGATATTTTTATGCTTCTCACTTGTTATCAAAAGGGAGGGGTTCGTTCCAATTCATTCCAATACTGTTTGTTACTGATTTTACCAGCTACCAGCTCCAGCAGAATACCTAACCCATTTGAAGTCCCTTGTTCTTGTTCTTTGTTCTCCATCTTGTAAATTCTGTTACTCCTGTCATACTTTTCCACGCTACTGAAGTGCAACTGCACAAGTCTTTGCTCTTTCATGGTTACATTGCTCACATACTTACCTAAAATGCTTATATGTTGTATAAAGCTATGTCATCACAGTGTTACAAAATATTTATATACTGTTGTCAGTTACACTATTTCGGTATATTTACTTATATTTCCATTCAAGGCATGCGAGTTAATGCAATTGTGTTACAGGCTTCTGTTTGTCTACAAAAACAAACAAAACAAACTAACTAACAAACAAACAGAAAAAGCCTGTATTTCTCATAATCTATGCCTCAGCCTTCTTGGAGAGAGTGTGAGCGTTGTTTTTTATTGTGCGGTTTTGGTTTTTTTCCCTTCATTTTCTTCCTGTTACAAAGTTCAGATGATTGAACGAATTCCAGCTAAGATGTTTTACAGAGAAGGGATATCTCTGGGATTGTATATTTTGTCCTGTTGTTATATACAGAATGCATATTGGTGGATTTGGAAATGTATCTTGATTGCCCCAAGCAGTTTTCAATGACAAAGAAAAAGTTATTGAATTTTGTAACACTACCTATGACGGAGTTGTGATTGATGAGAAGCAGATGTAAGGAGCTTAATGTAAGTCTATTTGATAAATGGGTTCTCATTGCTTTCTCACCCACTGAAATATACAGAATTAAAAAAAAAAATCCTCTGTTGTAAGATATCCAAGATACTTAAATATATAGAAATACTACTCAATCCCTTCTTAAATAAGAGTATTTCATATGCTTAACTAGTGAGGAACCACAGTGTAAAAACTCCAGGTTCATATTGAACTTGCTTACAGAGAAAAATATTTTATATAGGTACTGATATTCTGAAGGGAATTCAATTTAATTTTTCCTTTTAACGTGTTTGTGTAATTTTTCAATCTAGAACCGTAAATCTGCAAATTACTGGAGACAGATAAAAATAACTGGACTCGTCTACTGCCTAAACCGAGCTTGGTTATACAAAGAACAGTATATTTGCACAAAACCCTGTAGCCAGTCATGGAAGCATTTTATGACTCAGATCCCAGTTCCTACTCTTCCTACTCTTTATATCCATACCCTCTTTCTTCAGGGAAAATATTCTGATCCAAATCTTTATCTGCTACATACCTATCAGCAAAGTTGTGCTGACTGGTTCATGCAGATGGAAAATACAGATGGACAAATTTCTTGAAAAGCATCACAGTCTGATTTTTCACATTTTCACATTTACAGAAATGTACATTAATATTCATTAATTAATTAATGTTGTAATAAGGATTTATACAAGAGGAAAGTCATTCTGTATATGACTAAAGACAAACTACTAAAGAGATGAAAAACCAACCTCCCCAAATTCCAAACAGTCTTAAAGTCTGCTTCTTGGTAAATTCTGTGATTGAGGAAGGTGAGAGTTGACTGTTTGCTTACTTGCTTTTTTATTTTCTTCTACTGGCACCTGCTAGTTATTTCATATGAGGGGGGGTTTGTCTGTGGTTTTGTTGTTACCATTTTCCTGTAATATGGCAGAGTATTGTTCTTGTTCTGTGATTATATACTGGTAAATTATTTGAAACATGACTGAAAGCAGAAAAAGAAAAATAAGAATAATAATCTTGCAAGATCTATGTCAGGACTTTATTCTCAAGGGACTGGCAGAAGAGCTGTAAACGAGAAAAAACACGGAGAAGCCCAGGTGTAGAAGAAGAAAACCCTACTGCCAGTGGAATGAGAGGACAAAGAGGAAAAATAGAAGCATTGGAGGGAGGACAAGGTGGAAAGTATAAAATGCTGCCAAATAGAATACCAGGATGCAGCTCTTGTGCCCCATTCTTGTGGAAGATAGAAATGAGAACAGCAGGAACGGCTGTACTGTTAATTTAACTGAATTTCTGATAGTTTAGTTTCTTTGATCATTCTAGAACATTTTCTGGTCCTTCCTTACACCCTTTGAAAATGAAGTACTGAATTTCACACTTTCAGATGTGGTGCATATTCCAGCATACTCTTCACACGTTGACCGTAACAGAGTGCTGAGCTACTATTGTCAAGCTCTGTCTACAATTTAAAGATCTATTATATGATTTATAGATGTTTTCATTAAAATCTATAATTATGTATATAGTTAGTTACTTATAAATGTGGTTGTTTTTTTATTTAAGAACAATAAGTTTTATTTTTATTTCATCAACTCTTTATTCAGAATGTGTGATTTTTCTGCCTCCTTGCCACAGCTCTGTTTTTCACTTTGAATTAATTAATTAATAATTAATCCTTTGAACAATGAAGGAATGCCATCCAGAGGAATCTTGACAGACTCGAAGAGTGCATCCATGTGAACTTCTTGAAGTTCAACAAGACTACATGCAAGTTCCTACACCTGGGTCACAGCAATCCCTACTGTCAATACAGAACGAGGATGAATTGATTGAGAGAAGCCCTGCAGGGAAGGACTTGGGGATACTGGTGGACAAAAGTTTGACATGAGCTGGCAAAGTGTACTTCCAGTCCAGGAAGCAAATCGGATCCTGTTCTGCATCAAAAGAAACATAGCCAACAGGTTGAGGGAGGTGATTCTCATCTACTCTGCTCTTGTGAGACCCCACCTAGATTACTGCATCCAGTTCAGCAAGCCTCAGCCCAAGACAGACCTGGACTTGTTAGAGAGGGTCCAGAGGGGGGCCACAGAAATGGTCAGAGGGCTGGAACACCTGTCTTCTGAAGAAAGACTGAGAGAGTTGGGCTTGTCTAGCCTTGAGAAGAGAAGGCTCTGGGGAGACTTTATCATGGCTTCCCCAGTCTTTCTGGCCATACTATTTCTGATGCAAGCGAGGATGTTATTGGCCTTCTCAGCCACCTGGACACACTTCTGACTCATATTCAGCTGTATGTCCACTGACACATCTTATGAAATTGGATTTCTAAATATTTTCTATGTGACCTTATTCTCTATTTTCTATGTGTGTGCAATCTGCTGGTGCATTTCAAGCTGGGATGCCAATTAATATGAGGAGACCTGCATCTCCAAATACCAGGGGCCCAGGGCCTAGCTTTGGTTAGTAGACGAGCTTAGAGACCCCGGTAATGCTCAAGCAGGGTGGGAGGGAGAAACCTCTGGGGCCCAGAAGTCCACTGGATTTAGCTTCTACTTTACACATTTATGCACTAAAGATGCTTATGAATCAAGGCCCAGGAGTAAACACAAGAACTGAAAAATTTGACAGCGTAGGTATATCTGTTGTGGCAATAAAGCTGCTAATCAAAACCTGACTCTTAGCTTGCAATCTAAGAGCTCAGAAAGAGTACCTACACCCCACTACATTACAGAACACATTCCAGAAAAAAAATGGCACCATATTTTACAGCAATACATCCATCTGTTTCTCCAGAAAAGGAATTGAAATGTGATATCAGTTTCCTAAGGAAAAACTATCCAGATGAAGAAAGCTGCTCATTCTCTTTGAAATAAAAATGCACCAAATCTTGTAGCTATCTTTCTCAAGAATTTACAGTAGTGCTACCCCATTTGAAAACCCTAATAAGAAATTAATCATCTTTAAGATGCAAATCAGTAATGCATTCAAGGACTGTTTTTGACTGAAGCATGTCTTTAGGAGTCCACTGCTAGAATGCCCTGTGGGAACTGATCTCTGCAAGTGTTCCAAATCCACTTGTGTTGGTCTCATTTTTCTTCTTCAAGGCTATGTTTTTTGCTGGTATTTTCTGGTTTCAAGCCTGTAGCCTAAATCCCATTGGGTACAGCTCTAACAGAGCCAGACTGCTTGCTCAGTAGATTACAACAACACTGAATTCTTTTTGATCTGTCCAGGGACAGCATCTTATTTGCACTACTCTTTATTTTGAGGGAAGAACTATGGTAGTATTAATCTGAGAAAAAAAATAACGAAAATCTTATATGTTAAGCTTTCTCTCATGCTACAAAATTCTATTTCTACTCTGTTACATCTCCTTTGTTTCAAATTAATGTGATCCAAGATTCAACGAGTACTGCAAATGCAGTCTATTAACTTAAATAAAGTTTTGGTCTGGATTTGAGAATCAGGAGATGCCTGTAGTGAAATATGTCCCTTTTATAATAAAAAAGCAAACGTTCTTCATTTTCATTATAACTTTAATTTCACGTATCATAAAGTTTTAATGCATTTTTTATTCAAAATTGATATAAAACCAAAAATAAGTTCCCTATTAAAATTATAGTGGAAAGTTTCCTTCTACTCAATTTGTTCAAAATATCTTTACAGCTAGTGTGTATAGCACCCTATATAACAAGTAAACCAAAATCAAATCGGCTTGAAGTTTCTGAAAGGAAAAAGTACTAACTTTTAATCATGGTGGAATTAATGAAAACCACACCTTTATTTTTTCTATTTTAAATCAAATATTCCTATATAAGATGTATTGTAGTAACCTTTTCTGGTCATCGGAAGGATGATCACTGATGAACTGTATTGTTAAATAAGATCTATGTTTGCTGACTTAAGAGAATCTGCTAATATTAAATAAAAATATTAAAATGTCTTTACCATGATATTGAAAATAAAAATCTGTTCCTTGTTGCACTAGCTAGTGATTACAGAGGACTAAACACTGTAAAATGTAAGCATAAGTCAGAACAGATGTTCAAATACATATGAAATTATTTAATAATCCTGATTTTTGAAAGTATCAGTTTATTCTGTTTTCATTAAAGCATTTGATGTTAAGCAAAAAGAGGGCAATAGATACTGTACAAGACTCTTTTGTTGCAGTGTTTGCCCTCTAGGTCCTCTCATAAATTATATCTCTTCTTCAGGCAAGCCAAATATGTAGTTTAGATTTTGACAAAGATTAAATCAAAATGACTAACACATCCTTCTTTAAGAAAGCCCTAAACATAACTCAAAATACAAAAAAATGTTGACTACAGGACAGAAAAAAATAGGTTTACAATGCTAATTGACACTTAATTTCATTTACTTCTGGGACTGATTACATGTTACAGGTCACATCTTGACTAAACACTGTGATATGCTTTATTTCTGTGTTTTTCATTGCTCCATTATAATAAAGTGTTACAATGACCTCTTCATACGAAGGTAATTACTATAAACCTATCATTTCCCTAAAGTCTTACTGTAGTTTCCTAGTTCTGATTAGCCCATTCCTACAAATTGCTTATTTGTCTAGCTCATTTTAAATGACAAATTGACAAACTTTTTGTATCAAAATGAGACAATCTCATGTTTATGTCTCCTGTATTCTCACAATAGAAGATATAACAGAAGTATAAATTTACCAAAATTTTAGGCATGAGACTTCATAGTTCCATTAGTCCACACTGCGGTAGCATTGTTGCTAAATTTGACCATGGCACTATGATTTTGCCATTACTAGTAAAAAACATCAGGCATTATATTGATCGCATAGTGGTAGATAACAGTTGTTTCCCCTTGTTGAAATTAATAAATCATGTAACAAATCTTACACAAAATTAAATAATTTTCCAAGAAATAAAGAAAATAAAAGCTGTACTAGGGCAGTATCTGATTGCAATTTAAGATTTATTGCTAGGAATTAATCTCTTACAGGCATTTAGAACATGTTTCTATTACTGTGAATATCAGATCTGTATACTGCATGGCATTAATGGGATCCGTATGAAATATTAGCAATTGAGCACATTCCTGTCAGTTTGGTCAGATCACACTGTACATAATTAATTCAAGGGATTTTTGTTTGTGTGTTTGGTTTTGGTAATGCTTAAAGTACCCCTACTACATAAATACAGGGTCTGGCATACAGTTTGATTAGAACAGATAATGTCTGATCCAAAATAAGAACTGCTCTTGCAAAGGTATCTTATCAAAATTCGAGCAGACCTGGATCAACAGAGTGAATTTGCACTAAATGTGAGTGTTTGATCATTTGGCCTTGGCCTTATGCCAGGAATGCTAAAGTCTGATTTGGTGTGTTAGTGAACTATGAATATAGGATACTTTTGCACAGCCATTTGTCCTTTGAAAATGAAGATAATATCTTTTTGATTAGCACAAGTAATTAAGCTTCAGAAGTAGTTATGGCTTATAGATACAGATTTCTTAAAGGTGTTCAGAGGATTGTGGCTTTCCATCCCTTAACTCCCCACTTCCTCCTTTAGCCTTCCCATTGCTTCAGGACTTCCTACTGCATCCCACTCATCCCATCCCATCCATCCCTATCTTTACAGTGATGCATCTGGCCTTGGTTTCCAGATTTGTAGCAACAATGAACTATGTATGACAACACAATGACAGCTGACATTACAAACCGGTGTAAAATGCAGTTTAAAGCACTCATCACTTATTGAGCAGGTAGTATGAAAACAAAAATAATGTGGGATAAATTTCTTCATTATGAAAGAGATATGAGGGCCTACCATTCAGTATGGACCTAACAGTTTAGCTTGCATCAGATCAACTATGTCACTTTTAATCTGTTGGCAAACTGGGAACAAAACTCATCAGGTCTACTGTACCTATCTAGATCTCTGCTAGAATCGTATTATAAACAAATACTTGGAAAACCACAAAGCTAGCTATCACTGACTCAGAAGGAGAAATACAGGACTTCACTCTGAAGAGATTTGTAAACCATTAAACTGAAGTCAATACAATAAAATATATGTATTTTAATTAAACATTGCTGTGTGCCATTTGTTCAGTAAAAAGCAAACTGATTTTTGAAACCCCTTATCACCATGTTTCTTGCAAGATGAAGTTTTAAAATTCAATTGAAAAATGGGAGACATTGATTGGACAGAGTGATTAAATGAAAGTTGACAAGAGCATGTATCATGTTAATTGTTTCTCTGTAACTCAGGTTAAATAAATAATTACTTTGAAGCAGTAAAGTTGATACATTATACTTTATATTTGTCATTAATGAATTTTGTGAAGAACCTGCACCTGCTTCATACTGTAGTGCCTTGAGAGGTCATTTGCTGCCATAAGCCATGTTTCCTGTTACTCAAAAGGTTGTTTATAATGCAATTGAGTTTATAATGAAAATTAAAGGGGTTTTAAATCTGGTTATTCTGTAACTGTTTACTCTATATTCTTATATACTATTCAGTATTTCTTCTCTTTAGTCCTGCTGGAGTTTAGTTTTAAACCTCAGTATTGATGGGAAGCCAAAATGTCTCTATTTAGAAAAATAAGGTGACTGCTGAGGCGAGTAGATCTGGTGCTGGCATGATCCGCAGCAGGGCACTCTTAGCACTTTTCACATAGGGGCTTCCTGAAACAGGGAAACCTCGGGGGAGCCAAGAGAGCCACCAGCAGCCTGCTGCTTGGTGACACCTGGGCAGAGCCAGGAGCAATGGCGGCCAAGTCCCTTACACAGCTATAAAAGAAGCCCCTGGGAAGCATGAGCAACCAGGAGTATTGCAAACAGGGCAAACAGACATGGCGTGGTGTGTCAGCAAAGGCATGGTGTGGCAGTTAGCGCAGCAGTTCCCATGGAAAGACATGCAGGAAGGGCACTGAAGCTGTACCAGCCCTGGCAGAGCTCTGGAAGGAGGTGAGTAAGCTGGAGGGTATCAGGGAGTCCAAGAGAGAGATAAACTACTGGAATCGCTGGTGACTTAAGAGACAGGAAGCAATGGTGACCAGTTCCTGCCTGCTGCACCAGGTGCATCTCCTCTGTGACTACCACATCTTCCCAGGTGTCCTGGCATAATATATATGAGGCTCTTCAATTGGAACTGAACAACAATAATGAGGATGATGCTTCACCTAGCTTGGAGGTGTCACTGAACTTAAGTTGGCCTACACCTACTTCCATAAAGAAAAAAAGACAGGTCATTGTCATAGAAGACTCTCTCCTGAAAGAAACAGATGCCTGGCAGAAATGGACCTGAGGGTGTTGCAGAACAGCCGGCTGAATATGAGCCAGCAGTGTGCTCAGGTGGCCAAGAAGGCCAATAGCATCCTGGCTTGTATCAGAAATTGTGTGGCCACAAGGATGAGGGAAGTGATCATCCCCCTGTATTAGGCACTGGTGAAGCCACACCTTGAGTACTGTGTTCAGTTTTGGGCCCTTTACTACAGGAAAAATATTTGAGGTGTTGAAACATTACCAAAGAAGGGCAATGAAGCTGGTGAAGGGTCTAGAGCACGAGTCTTATAAGGAGGGGCTGTGAATACTGAGATTCTTTAGCCTGGAGAAAAGAAGGCCTAGGGGAGACCTTATTATTCCCTAGAACTACCTAGAAAGAGGTTGCAGCGAGGTGGGTGATAGTCACTTTTCCCAGGTAACAAACAATAGGAAGAGAGAATCTGCTTGTCAGAATGTTCTTTGTTGGAAAGGTTTTCAATGCAAAATGCAGTGTAGTTGATGTAGCTAATAAGAGGTGATAGTATAGAAAGGTTCAGCTTATTCTTTTTCATTAATTTTGTCCATGTGCAGTCTGCTCCCATTTTATTAACAATACAATATTAAAAATGCCATCATTTGGTACTGGCAGAGAATTACAAAAATATTAAGTACTGCCCAAACAGGTGCAGAAATGGAGAATGTAAAAGTTAAAATCAAGAAAGCTGTGAAGTACTGCGCTTTTAGGTAGCAATTAAACAGGCACCATGTGTCATAAAATGGCATGCCTAAAACACACTTCCCTTGGCAGATAAATGTAAGGAAAGGCTTCTTAGGATGATAAATTGTTTAACAACTTTTAAGAGCAAGAGCTGTCTCTTCATATGGTACCATCATGATCTTTATTTGGGATCTAACATTATTGTAATATAAATAGAAGAAAAAGAAGAAGAAACAAAACCAAACCAAAACAAGACCAACAAAATCTCCAAACACCTTTCCTAAACTATGCAGAGCCGAATTAATTAATGAGCGATACAGAGAATAAATACCTCATTCTATTGAATTTCAGTGCATCAATTATATTTTTTATCCAAGAAAAGTCTATCTTGATTTTAAATCATCCCATAACTTTTCAGAAGAGAAAGATATTGAAATTGGTAGGAGAGCTCACAGGCAGTACAACAGTAAATAATATTTATTCAGATATGCTCGCAGAAGGATTTCCAAATGATTTATTCTGATGTGGATATAATATGAAAATGGGGCTAAAATAAAGGTTTATTTCTCTTTCTAAAACTCAGAACATTCATTTTTTTCTAATATATATGAAGCTTTCCATGGAATTAGGCTCTTGATTACAGAACTTGCAGATTGCCGAGTTCATTACTTTGTAAGGAAATCAATTCATAATGCTGGTGGGAAACAATACCAAGCATTACTTGAATTAGGCCATCTTTAATCTAATTCAATCTGCAAACATAATTCTGTAGTTGGAAGCATTTACAAATCAGTCAGTTTAACAAAATATAGTGGATAATTTGTTTACGATTAAATCATACATAGCCATAGAATTTTGCTCTTTTTTATTAATGACCTGACATTAAGTTTACAGACTTATGAGACCTGAGTTCAAATAGCTGATGAAAGAATATAAATACCATCATGAAAGTGAAAGTGTACTATACTGATCATTAAAAAGTACAAAAAGTTTGCATATCTTACCATTTTTCATACACAGATATCAGTCAAAAACAACCAAGCAAAAATCTGTCCACATCTCAGCCAATGTTTAATCAAAAAGACTGGGAAGAGACAGGTTTACTATGAAATAGTCTGCATAACTCAATAGTCAAGGTAAGATCCATCTATTTTCTCTAGCTATCTAAACTTTTGCTGTCCTGTCTGAGTTGATCATGTGCACTACATCCTTTGCAATGGATTGCTCCAGAGACAATTATGCCACATATTGTGCAACCTTACTTCAGAATGCAATGAATCTCCTGAATTCTAGACACATTCCAAGTGTATATGTGTCACAGCAATACACAATGTGTTTATTGTCACAGCAGTACCTGAAGCTTGAGATTTGGGCATTCATATAATCTCTTTGAATTCAGTGGGCAGCAGTGCACCAACTAAACTTAACTATGGTTAGAAATGCTTGGAGATACAGAAAAGTAACAGTAAAAAAAGTTTGGGAAGTAACGAACATTAAGGTCCAAACTGTTCCAAGGAGTTTCATAGCATGAGAAAATAGAGCTGGAAGGGACTTTATGTTCAGTCTTCTGCTATTGCAGAAACCAGCCTCTAAATATGTCATTTGGAACTGTTTGCAACATAATTTTTAATATGATGATCCCCATCACAGATAAGAAGACAATTTTAACAAATCAATAACAAACAGAAGTTGTCAGAAAAACTAAAAGCTTCATAATGGGCTTACAAAGTTTTCCAAGTGGAAAACTTTGAGGTGGATTGCCTCCATCTTTTTCTTAATATGAGCACACAAAAGCTACTAAATGGACTTTCCAAGATGTTCTGCTTTCTAGAAAGTTTTTCTTACGAGCATTCTTCATTAGTCTTAAAGGTTCAGTCTTCCTCCTTCCTTTCAGAGGTCTCCTCTTCACCTGATGTGCTGTTGCTCAAACAGTGAAACAGTTTTACAACTTACAGGAGTTTCACAAGAACAAGAGAAAACAGGAGCATCAACAATTGCCTGTATTCCTTTATTATGAAGATGCAGGCTTGGTAAAGTTTATTCTGTTCCCGAGTTTCACAAGCCACAGAGGAAAAATAACTGGTGAAATTTTGATTTTATCACTAAGAATTCAGTAGTACTGAAAACATCAATATATCCTACTCGCATTGCAGAGTTAATTTTGAATTATTCTGAACAACAACAAAAAAATAATTAGATGAAAGTCTAGAATAGTAGAATAAGGGACAGAAGGTTTAGAAGAGAATCTGCTTTAAGTTTTAGAGGTGAGAAAGGAAATTCAATCCGGGTTTGCTTCTGTCTGCATATGCATTCTTGGGGACCCTCTTTAGTTCTTTTCTTCATAATAATCAAAATTGCAACAAATGATCTTCCTGCCAGAGCCCATTAAGTGTACTTTTCTGTCTTTGATGTCCCAAACCCAAGTCCCTGAGTCATTTCTATCAGGATTTACTTATGGGATTTAGTAGATGAAACAGCCAAGGGACTACAAGTAGCCTACTCTATGGAACTTGCTAAAGGCCTATGAGGATGGTAATTTCTAGGCAGTGTCTTAAGAAGTACCCTTGGTTGTTCTTCTAAGTATGTTAAACATGGCTAAATAAAAATATTGTTTTAGTTGGTTGTAGAATCTCCATCCTTGCAGGTACTCAACACTCAAGTAGACACAATCCTGAGCAACCTGCTGTAGTTGACCCGAAGTTGAATCAAAAGATCTCAGAACTCTATTCCCACTCAACCATTTTGTGATTCTATATTTCCCCGTGTAACTGTTTCCCAGTTAAAGAACTCAGTGCAATTAAAAAATTTATGTGCTGAAATCCTGGACCATACTGATCAAGAGTGTTCATTCCTCATGTTTATCCTCCCAGACCCGTCAACAATCTGTTCCCTAATGATTATACTTCACTGGACTTCTACCTCTGACTTCGCAATTAATAGAAATAGCTAATCACAACAGGTTTGCAAAATGAAGCCTGTTTGTTGAGATCAGAGTCAGTACCATGACTTTCTATGCAAATCTTTCAGGACCTGCAAAGATATAATTCACTGAACCACATAGATTACTTTTTTGGAGTTTGGGGGTGGGAGGTAGGGTGGTTTGTTCTCTATATATCTGTATACAGACAAATTTATTCCTTATGGCTATTGCAGCATACCGTGTTCAGCATTGTCATTCTAGACAAACTTATAAACTAAAAAATGTCATTGCCCCTAAAGAATAAGCTGTAATTTTGTGCTCTGGTACACTAATGTGGTCACTTCATGTTTGGGTCACTTCCTCAGCCATACATTATGCTTTACTTTATTGGCTACCATAAAAGTACACAAGCTGCTCCTGAACTCCTAATACTAAATGTGTGGGTTTTGCTGAAGTGAAGCTACTGATGGTGAGGGCCCTGCTCCAAAACCTTGACATAAACAAGTCTATGGGCCCAGATGGGATTCACCCA
>JAOXJM010000001.1:160302084-160319139 GCA_026413425.1 Tringa solitaria
AAATCTAAAAAAAAAAAGAAATAAAAAAAAAGAAAAAAAAAAGAAAGAAAGAAAAAAAAAAAAGAAGAGAAAAGAAAAGCAGCAGCAAAAAAACGACCAACCAACCAACCAGAAACTTGTAACACCTTCTGCTTCATTATACCAATTTAACTGTGGCAGAAAGCCACCTTGCCTTTCGCATCAAAAAGAAATGCATAGCATTATTACATGTCCTTCCACTTCTCTATAGATTCTCCTCCCCCCCCATATAAAAGCGTAAATATTAGGCTTTTTAAAAATCTGCGCAATCTTACATAAACACTTATACACTCACCCTGCCTATATTTTTTTAAATTATGTAAAGCTTACATTTAACTACTTTAAATCATACTGAAAAAATGATATTATGAATATGAAAATGATTTGTGCATTCTTGGGAATAGAGAATTATTTTTTAGATTATTACACATGATTTCATACTATGGTACCTATTAATCTATTGATTATGGACAGCTGGTCTTGCTGGAAACTTGAGTTGCTTTAAACACCAAGGAGTTTTGGATCTCTAAAACTGTATCTTAGTGGAATACCAATAAAAACAAGGTCACTCTAAAAATCATATGTACAGGTAAAACAGAATAAAATTAGCTGCTATCCCTGCTGATCTTTTATTTCCAGCTACGGAATAAATGACCTTTGGGATTTTTGTAATCTCAGCCTCTTTTCACTCTCTTTGAGATATAGCTATGGTTTAATTCCTTGATCTTCTCCAGTGTTGTCTTCTGCTCCACTCATGCTTCAGCTTCTTTGCTCCTGGTATCTTCCTCTCTCTAACTCCCTCATCCTGCACTCCAGAAATTTTTTTCATTGTCTTTTATTTCAGTTAAAGGGCTGGTGATTTCTGTCAACTTTTTTTTATACCAAAGATGAAAGAAACTTACATTAGGAGTCTGTAAATAATTTTTCTTTCTACTGGCCAAATATACTCTTTAATTACAAAATAATATCCACTAAAAATAAACTGTAAGCAAATATATATCTTTTAGTAAAACATGAAAAGAGATATTCATACCTCATATGAATCCATCAGTGGGAAATAGGATTAAAATATTTGACCCGTTATTGACTGCTAGTTGAGATAAGATATGATGACAATCAGGCATGTTAGGATAAGCAGGAAGGTCTGGAGGAACTGCTTGCAAGGAACTCAAAGCTCTCTTAATTTAGCAGCTCTCATGGTTAGGATAGGCTAGAACCAGTTCTGCAATTCTGAGCAGAATACTGGTCAGCCAAATACCTACACTACAGATAAAAAAATGATAATTTAATGCACTAGTGAAATGTTTCAAGATGAAGCACTTCAATTACTTAATAGCATGCAACAACTTTAATTGAGGTATCTAGAGTGCAATTGCTTAAATTGAAATTTAGCCAGGATACAGACATAGAACCCTGGCCCATTTGTATCGTTCCGTTGACTTTTAAATTACTGAAAATGCACAGAACCTCAGTTGCACATGTCTTCAAAACATTGATGTCCTCTAGTAAAAGAAAAAAAAAAAAGAAAAAAAAAGAAGAAAAGAAAAAAGATTCTGATGTAATCCACAGAGTCAATCTTCAAAAAATGAATTTTAATACATTCAATGTATCATCTACACTTCTATGTATATTTCAACCTTAATTTTTCTAATAATATGTATATTTCCTATTTCCTTTTCCCCTTTTTACAAACCCTAAACAAGATAATATTTTTCTATTTTCCAATAAAGATTGAAATAATCCACTTAATTTTATTTCAATTTTCATTTTTCTGTTAGGTCTTAGATATAGTTGTAACTGTTCTTATTGGGCCATTTATTCCTTTGATTTTTTTAATGTAAGTGTCCCTTCATTTAGAGCGAAGTATAGAATTGGCCTCATACCTAGGAAGAGAAAGTTTGCAACAGAGATCAGTGCATGTATTATTCAACATTCTGCACTTGACTGGACAGGAAATTCCTTTTTCAAAGAAGGAATATCTGAGTTGGACAAATGTTTAAAAGCTGCATTCAGAACAGTAAAACTAAATCGAGAAAAAATTAGGCAGCTGAAACTGGAATATTTTAAAGATAGATGAATTTTTATCTTTTTGTTTAGTAACATTCAGGCAAACTATTTAGAGTGAAACTGAAATTTTTAATTGTTATAACTAGACATTTTTTGCATTGTGTCTAGTATCCATAATTTTAGTCTAACTTACTGGGTTTGAATGTCTTTGTTCCTATTGCTCTCAAAGATTCTGCCTGCTTTTCCTTTAAGTCTGAAGAATAAAAGACCAAGAGAAACAATATGCATTGGCTTAATCTAGTCATTGTTTGCTTAAAATTCAGAGGAAAAAAATTAACTGTAAAATAAAAAAAAATTGTAGAAATATCAGCATTGGAATCGTGTTAAGAACAAGAACAGACACAACTGATGTTCATGTCACTGACATGATCCTGTGACGATGGATGACTGATCCTGTGACTGTTACTTGTCTAAAAATAAGAGTCTTGTTTATTTAATATTTCTGTGATATGTAAGAATGTTCTTGTTAACTTCTATTATGTAGCAAAACTTTGATTCCATTTTAATACTAGTAAGGCTGAGAAAATATAAACATTCAAGAAAGTGTCTATTTTTCTACTCTGAAATCAACAAATAAACATTTAAATTCCAGATTTTCTGACATGTACTAGATGCTGATGGCTTTGGACTTACAGTAAGGTATTTTAGTTAAAAGCATGTCCCTTTCAAAATAAAATCATGATCACATTAACTGACATCAGGTGAATATCAGTAAAGGTATATTCCAGAAGCTAGGCAACTGGGTTACACTATCGTGAGATACTGTTGTATGTGAACACAGTTTCACTGAATTTTAGGAAACAGCAATGAATTACATTAAGACATCATAGAATCATCATAATAAATGATCTGTCTGGCTTCCACCTAAATTAAATGCCTGCAAACAAGCTGAGCACAGTGGCACACTGATACTAGGTCAACCATTTCTCCATTTCCCTGTGGTAAATTACGGGTTTAAGAGCTCCTATCCTGTACGCTGAGGTGACTGACACTAGAGATTTTACACAGATTATTGCTGAAGCAAAATAAAAAGTAGGACCTGGTGCTTCCCGGCAACAATTAATTCTGTTATCTGATTGTGTTTTAATAATTATTTTTTAAATGCAGTACTATGAACTATACAAAACCTATACTGGAGATTGATATTAAATGATCTGAGTAGTCCTACACAGTAGCACTACTCCTACATGTAAATGGAGGCTCATACTATAATTTTATTACTCTTCAGTAATGTTTGCATCTTTAATTAAACTTCAATGGAAACTAATGTGTTATGTACAGTTTCAGCTTGATTGGAAGAACTGCTTTTAGTAAAATCCACATCATGGTTTGGCTAAAACATATTTATATAAATATATGAGATATCTATTAATTGTTACTTATCAAATACATCAGTCAATTGTGCCAAAAGAAGTCTTTAAAATGTAACTGTTTTTCTAATAAATGCAGTACTGCAGCTGGACATAAAAAGCAAATATTTGCTTGCACAGTTAAGAGACAGTCTTGAGCACTTGCAAATACCTGATTATTGCATGCAGACAAGGAATGCAAATGTGAGTGTACTTTTCCTCTTACAGATAGTTTTTTGCAGTCTTTTGAGGGAGACATTTTACCCTAACTAGATAAGGTAATGGCAACAACCACTTAGTGTGTAATTTTTAGCAAAAGGAGCATGACTCTGCTTCCTCATTAGTAAAGTGAAGATAATGATACCTAGTAACTATTCTCAAGTTCTTCGCAAAGTCTGGGAGAAAAATTCTCATTTTGTTCTACGTAGTCTGATTGTAATACTGAAATAGTTCATTTTCAATAAAGTACAACAGGAGAACATTGTCAGATAAGAGAAATATTTACAGAAGTGTGACACACTATTTCCTCTTTCTTTTTTAAAAGTCTAAGCAGCCAGGAAGAAACATCTATTTTAACTACAAGTATTCTGCCTATTTTTCAAAAACAATGCAAAGTGTCATTTCTATATTCTGTTTCATATTATAAGGATCGTTAGTCACTTGCAGTGCCCAGATTTCTTATGCTAGTGTCTAACTCCGGCATAGATGCTCCTACTTTACATAGTGTTATATAGTGAAGCAGATGTTGATGTAAATGAAGAAGTGTTAGGTAAATGACTTTTAGAGGCAAGGCAGTGAGTTGTGGCTTGGCAAAAGCGAGACCAATTTTCTTAAATGGTTCCCGAAGCCTGTAGCATTGCATGGGGTTATTGTGACTCAACTGCAGAATCCAACATTTTGCCTTGTTGAAATTCATACCACTGACTTTGGCCCATCAATCCAGCCTGTCCAGACCCCTTTGCAGAACTTTCTTACCCTCGAGCAGATCAGCACTCCTGCCCAACTTGGTGTCTTCTGAAAACTTACTGAGGGTGCACTCTACCCCCTCATCCAGATGGAACTTTGAAATCCTGGAAGAGAAATCCCATTCATTAGCAATTATTCTAAGTATTAGGATAATTTAAATGTTCTTAAATTGAGGAATTGCTAACAGTATTGGTTCAAAAAGAATAGTTATTTTTACTATAGCACTTGATTAGTTATTGTTCTTATGAACCTTTTTTTTAAATCAAGCAACTCTAAGTCCTTTTAAAAAAAGTCTTTGGATAAAATTTAACCAGTTTTCGAATGCCTCTAGATACTACAGTAACTACTGGCAACAATAGAAGGAGGCAAAAGTTGAATAGCCACAGTTCAGTGTTTTGGGTTGGGTTTTTTTGGCTTTGATTTGTTTTCCTTTATTTTTCCATTCACAGAAGTTAAACTTGCTTTATTATCCTTAACTGAAATATAATCAATATAGTAAATAGTACCAATTTTTCCCCATACACAGCAAGTCAATTAAGGTTTCTGTGACTATAGCACTTGATTAGTTATTGTTCTTATTAATCTTTTTTTTAATCAAGCAACTCTAAGTCGTTCTAAAAAAAAATCCTTGGATATAATTTTGCCATTTTTCGGCCTTTTTTTTTTTTTAAAATCACGATTAGTGTGCTTTTTAGAGTTTCTGAGTGTGTTCAGTGATTCTGTAAGTTCAAGATATCCATGATTTCACACAAGACTAAAAGAAGATAAGCTAAGGTCCATTTTAAAAAGTATCGTAGAATAATAAAATGGTTTGGGTTTAAAGTTACCTTAAAAATAACTTAGTTTCAACTCCCCTGCCATGGGCAGGGACATCTTCCACCAGACTAGGTTACTCAAAGCCCCGTCCAGCCTGACCTTGAACACTTCCAGGGAATGGTATCCACAACTACTCTGGGTAACCTGTTCCAGTGTCTTACCACCCTGACAGTAAAGAATTTCTTCCTAATATCTAATCTAAATCTACCCTCTTTCAGTTTAAAATTGTTACCCTTCACCCTATCACTACACCGCCTGATGTAAAGTCCTTCCCCATCTTTCCTGTAGGCCTCCTTTAAGTACTGTAAGGCTGTTATTTGTAGTATGTTTCTGTCTAGAAATATGAAAAGAAAAGAACACCTAGTGATATTATTCAATATATTTACATTGAATAATTCAATATATTTATATTCAATATATATTCAATATATTCAATATATTTATATTAATATCTAATATTCAAATACATTTCTATTGTATTTGGTCTTCATTCTCACTTTTTAGATAGGAGATAATTTCAAGGTTTCTTTAAATATGTAGCAGCTGGGCATTGCCATACCAGTGCTACAAGGTATAATAAGAATTTTAGCTAAGTACAATGTTAATATATTTCACATGCTTTCAATAAGAAAGTTGACTTTGGCAGGTACACCTCCTGAGGAGAATGGATACTTGAAATTACAGTACCAGGGAGTCATCTTACTCAGCTCCCACAAAAGCAAATCTGAACGTCTGTATGAAGATTAGGCAACTGTCTACCTCCATATGCCTGCTGTCATCCAACTTCCTTTCACACAGAGACTTCTTTTATCTAGAAGAAACAAAACACTGAGTCAAAAATTAGGAGCATGTAAATAAACAGAGTTCAGAATGAACTGTCAAAGTGGGTTTATTTCAATGTTTAGGACTAGAGCACAACACTTTCAGATGGGTGCCTCTTAGCAATCCACTGTCTTCTATTAAATTCACATTCCACCTGGAATTTCAAGTATTACAAAGAGCTCAGCTATGAGGTAGGCATGTTCACACTAGCTATTTTTCCCCCTAGCTTTTAGAATACAGATTACATCACTAAGACAGGAACTTAATTTTTCAGCCTGATAAATGCAGAGGGGTAGATTCTTTCAGAAAGTGATTGTTAGGAAATAAGTTAGTAGTTTCATTCTGATTTGGTTAGATGGGAAGCTAAAAGTTATGCTGAATGAATACATCTGTCATATAGGCCCGTTTTATGTTCTTTACTGAGGATTAAGGGAACTCCTTCACTTTTTAACGAAAAAAATAAAAGAAATAAAGGGAAAAGAGCAAGGCAAGAATCTGAATGCTATAGAAAATCCTGGGAAAAAAAAGCAAAATTTACTGTGAGAAGAAAACAGACAGTAACTAATAAGTCCCTGTTTTGACTAAGACTTATGACCCCCTTGGTTTCAGTCAAACTTAAAATTTCTTTGAGAAGCATTTCCAGTGTGCAGATTAGAGAAACAGCTTTTTCACTTAACTCATTAAAATTCTCCAAGCACAGCAGTGAAAAATTATCTCAAAGTCAGAAGCAGCATTAAATATTGTAAATAAATCTTTATGTGCTTTTCATTTTCCAAATGAGAAGCTAAAATGCTTCAATGATCAACCTACTTTTCTGTTATTTATTTAGCATGTATTTTTATTTTATTATTTTTTACAGTTTGGTTGGAAAACTTTTACTTTGTATTCAGTGTCCCTAAAACTCAGTACTAGAAAGGTTTCATGTGTGCACTGGGAGAAACAAAATATGCACTGATTAATCATAGTCTTGTATTGCCTAGAAGAGGTAATATCCTTATTTAGATATAGATGACTCTCGAAATAAACCTGTAGTGTTTTAATGCCAGCTGGTAGCTAAGACTTGCACAATTCTCTGCCCTCAAAGGGGTAGGGAGAAGAGGGAGAAAAGGAGGGGAAAGGGAAAAATAAAAATAAAAAGACAAAACCAAAACCCAAAAAAATCTCATGGGTTGAGGTAAAGAAAGTTTAATAGAACAATAATGGAAAAGGAAAATAACAACAATAATAATGGTAAAAGAATATACAAGATGAAGCAATACAACATAAGTCACTCCTACCACCAGGTAAATTACTTGTCCAGCGATGGCTAAGATTCCTGCCTCCCAGCCATATACCAAGCATGAAACCTATGGTATGGAATATTCCGTTGGCCAGACTGTTATGTCTGTACTCCCTCTTGCCTTCTACGGGAAGCTGAAAAGTCCTTGAATAATATAATCACCTGGCAACAACAATATACATTATCAACATTCCTTTCATACCAAATCTGAAACACAGTAGCTGCTACAAAGAAAATTAACTCCATCCCAACTGCTTGACTCCCCTACCCTCTAATTCCAAGTTCCTGGCCCTCTTATCCTAGCAGCAGAGCAGCCAGCTGACAAAGTTGTCATGTAGTCTAGATTGTCCAGTCTGGAGGGTGATGAGGGAGCAGAAGCCAGTCTCTGTATATTTGCCTCTCCTGATCCTTTCTACCCATTTGGGAGATACAGAGTTGGTCATCTCCTGCGTGAGCATAAAGGATCAGCAGAGCCAGATATCATAGAATCATAGAATGGTTAGAGTTCAAAAGAAACTTAAAGATCCCACGGGCAGGGATACCTCCAAGTAGAGCAGGCTGCTCAAAGCTCCATCCAGCCTGATCTTGAACACTTCCAGGGATGGGGCATCCACAGCTTCTCTGGGAAATCTGTTCCGGTGTCTCATCACCCTCACAGTAAAGAATTTCTTCCGAATATATAATCTATATCTCCTCTCAGTTTAAATCCATTACCCCTATCGCTACACTCCCTGATAAAGGATAAAATCTCTCTGTATAAATATATATATATACATAGGCACACACACATACATCTATGTGTGTGTATATATATTTATTTATAAGTATTGGAGAATTATTCTACCTATTACAATGCACTAAATTTCAGAGCCCAATCATTCTAGACTCCCTTTGTAGTTACCAGAGAAACAAGATGATTAACTAATTAAGTTTTGAATTACCTTTCAGAGGTGCTTACCTCTGTCCAGTTATCATAGAGAGAGCTCCAAATTCTTAATTTAATCCAGCCCTCTAATGCAGAGTTATTAAATAATCACATATGGTGGATAAATCCAGCAATTTGTATTTCTCGTTCTCCTGCTTCTGGTAGAGAAACAGATCTATAAAGGTACAATACAACCCACCTAATTTTAAATATTTAAAAATTAGCAGTATAAATCTGAGCTCCACATTCAAAGGAAAGCAACAAAAACCCACAGAGTTTACAAGACTCCTTAGTATGGAGGAAAAAGCCACTAAGGATACTTTTTAAAATTATTTATTTATTTATTTATTTGTACTGAATATAAAGGAAGCTGAGACTAGGACATCCAGCTGCGGACACCTACAGTAGGATAGGTGAAGCCCACTCTTGGTTTACTTTTTTTCCAAGTGTGAATCTCAGATTTTAGTGTTATCTTAAATAATCTTAAATTTCAATACTATTCCCACAGACAGAGCCATTATTGTTTTTCTTGCTTTCTGATTCTAGTTAATGCCAAGTTTTATGTTGTTCACCACAGAACATATACAACTAAGTGTGCTATGTATGCTAATAGCCTGTATGCTAACGTACTTTGATCCTTTACTTAATAGTAATAAGTAACTCTACAGCTAAGTTAAAACTGACACAGCAATATTTTATTTGTATGGGTCAAAAATGTAAAGCAGCACTGCAGCCCAGTCCCTCAGATCACATTTAGACACAACCATTACACCATCTGTCAAAAGGCAGTTAGTTGTGGCTTGATTGTATTTAGCTTCCAGCTAGCTTCTACAGTTAAACCATTAACATTAAAAATACATCAGGCAAATTAGACAGTACTTATAAGTAGATCCACACAACCCAACCAGCCTATGGAAGTGCAGTTATTTTCATAACTATTTTTACATGATTATTCCAAATTACCTGAATATCAGGTAATCAGTACAATAGTTTGCATTTTATTATTACTTAAGGAAAACAATTAAATAATCATGCTAGCCTATATATAAACAACCATTTTAAGAGGAATTAAGTGCTATGCATAGGACTTTGTTTCAAAGTGTTTATCTTATTCATTACCCACTGAAAGAAAAAGATACGACCTTATTTTTTTAATTGAAAATGGCTCAGAATGGCTTTTACTGTTCCTATATCCACATCAACAACCAGGAATTGAAATTATGGTTCCTTTAAATAAAACAGTAAGTGCCTTGTTGACCTGATCTTTCTGTATTAGCTTGCATTGAATAAGATTTCTGTAACATCGTCTAACAGTATTTCCTGATAATTTTAAGGCACAAACTACTTTAAGACAGAATGAAAATTGAGGACTAAAATTACCTAACTGTAAAACTCTTGTAAAGCCCTTATAATTATCTTCCAAGGAAGCACTGTAAATCCTAAAAAATTAATGTAAATACTAAATTTATAAAATAGTATTGTGAAATTCACAGTTCTCTTCCTCAACAATTCTATTAAAAATGAGAGTTGAAAAAATTTCCCCACAAATAAATTAGAAATGTGACTGTTGAAGGAGCTGTAGCCACAGGAATCAGCTATCTAATTTTCCTCTTGGGTGCCTTCAAGTAAGCTGTTAGGATTAATTTAAACTTTTAACTAGAATTTTCACCATATAACCAGTCTTTTTATATTTGCTAGTCAATATTTGCCATTAAAATCAGCTTGACTGTAGTGATTAACATTCACAGAGTATTTCTGTTAATTCACTTTTGATTATAGCCACTTGATTTACACCTGCAAGAGAATTAAATTATAAAATTTTAATGCTTATCATTCTCTTCATTGACACTACTATACTGTCCATTGACTTCCATCTAAGAGCTCTTATAGAAGTGTCTGTGATACTAGACAATTATTTGGCAAGGTGAAGCAAGATACTTTACTGCAATGAAGTTTCATTCTGTTAGAGTATTTCAGATTGAATTTCAAAATACATTACAGGGAAAAAAATACAAATGTATAATCCTCTGTGCTTTTAAGAAATGCAGACTTTTTCACACCTTTTTTTTTGTGTTGTCTAATCAATGAAACAGTCAGAGGAAATCAGTTTCCCAAGTTCATGTATGAATGAGAATCAAAGTAGAAGCAATCTGTGAGCCATTTATGCTAGTAGTGCTCAAAAAGGCTATTAAAATCAGATTTAGACAGCACCACCTTCCTTCTTTGAATAATTTGACAAACATAAGCTTTTTCATAACACTGGAAAATGAGATAGAAACACTGTGGAAAGGAGCAGTCCATTAAAGGAAGAAAATAAAATGCCAGCATTCCAGTTTACCTGCAAGCATTTTTCTTTTCCTTGTGTTATCTATTTGAATAACATTTAGTAATTAACTCTGAAGAAGAGGTGGAGTAATAATAAAACAATAAAAGCAGCGTTGCAGAGGAGGAAAAGAGTATTAACTACTCTCTAGGGAGGATGTTTTTTCACTGTTTCAAAAAGATAGTGTAAAAGGGTCCATGTGCTAAATCATGGTAGGAGCACAAAAAACTGTATCATAGTGTTCGCTTTCTATAGCTTGTTTACTGGAAGGATTGGAAGGAGTTTCTACAAAAACACTGTTTTCCTTACTTCTCTAAAATTGTGGTGCACCAATGCCTGAAAGCAATGCAATGGTCTTTCATCAACTTTCCAGAAATCATATCCAAATAATTAAAAATTCAGTCCCGTAATTCCATAACAGTTCTGTATCACACTGAATATTTCCTGATTGCACAGAGACCAAAATGAATCTCACAGCTGTCATTGTTATGATTTACTTATTAATTAGAGTGGTATCTAGAGTCTCATTCTTGATTGATACTCATTTGTAAAAACAGAGTGATATCCTACCTCAGATGAAAAAGACACCCCTGTAAGGTAAGGAGATACATAAAGTATTTGCTAAGTGTGTGTTGGCAATTCTGCCATAGTTATAGCTACCTATTGTAAGAACTTCCCCTGGAGGAAAGGGTATTTCCTATTTATGTGAGAAACATAGTCCAATTATGACATGAGTTTTTGATTTAACACCTTATGTCCTCTTCACTGTGATTAAAAAAGTCTAATGCACATAGCAAAGTATATGTAGTAAACTATAATAGTTCCCTTAGTTACACGGCTGATTCTCTTGTGATCTCTATCTTTTCTGTTTATCTTTCCTTTTTTCCACCTTCTTGTAATAGCTACTTTTCAGCACTTTGCACCCTGAGGAGTCCTGGACATTATCCGAACATCATACTGTTGACATCATTGTGGTATAAAATATAGTGCCAAAGCTGATGGCATTCCTCCTCCCTTTTTTTTTTCTTTTTTTTCTTTCCTTCTCAGTTTTTGTTTTACTCTACATAGGTTAATTCATTTTTTCTCAATGTTAATGCCATTTTTTATGGGCAGTGTCTTTTCCTTTGTTGTCTCTGGGAGAATACAGTCTATCCTTTGGTAATGGAATTTTCTCTGCTATTTTTATCTTCCTTTTTTTTTTCCTCAGCTTTACATTTTCACCCCCTATTTCCTTCCTCTGTGCCTACTGTCATTCACAGCTTCAGACTGTATAATGCTGGAAGTTACTACAAATGCCACCTTCTTCCCACCATTGTCCAAAGATCAAAGGTTTTATTTTGATTTATTTGGGTCTTACATTCTGTCTTTTTACTACTTTGCTAACAGAGCAAAAGGCAATAACCACTGTTACAGATCTGTAAGTGCTGTCCCCTCTAGCTATGTGCTTTTCCAGGTATTAATAGGAGTGAGAGAGTAAGGGTGTCTCACAGGACTGAAAAAAAACTAAAAATGGTAGTATCTTATGTTGTTTATTGATTATGACTTCATCAAGCCTCAGTGTTACGTACACCATAGCTATGTCCATACTGCACACAAGGACTAGACCAGGAATGTGCCAGCCTCTTGAAAACCCAGAGAAGGAACCGTCTGGCATATATGCCATTGTACTATAGTGTAACCTAAATCCTGTGTACAACAGAAAGAAAAAAAAAGATCACATTGCTCAGTGATGCTCAGTGACAGTTTAGTGCATCTCCTAGTGAGAAGGTCAGATAACAACAGATAAAGAAGATGCTTGGGATCAAAAGTAAAAGAAACCTGTTGGGTTTTATCCTATTAGAGCAAAGCTACTGTACAGAAAGTTATGTAGACCAAGAAATGTGTAGACCGTAACAGTGGGAAAGGGACAGTTTCTGTACATTTTGAAATATCTTAAAGATCCTTATGTTATTCACATTATTAATTTACCTATACTTAAGATCCTGAAGGACCAATAAATTAGATATCTCAGTGCAAATAAAGAACATCCTCTTTCCTCTAAGTTTTATAACATGTGCAGATTGAGCTTTTTGAAAGTAATGAAACAAAAGAGTGAGATGATTTCTTTTTAATGAATTCTGTTATGGAGCTGGCTTTACGGTTTATAACCATCAGTTATTCCAGGTTGGCTATCTAGAACAGTTCAGTTAATAAATGTGTTTTTTGAATGGCAATTAGAGCAATTCCTGAGACATAACACATACAAATGATTTCTTAAAGTAAAACTTAATAAACCATGTGTGAGTAGCTGTTAAATATGTGCATGAATGTAGAAGGTAGCTAAGTCAAGTCGTTTTCCCAAAGTTTGAACTTTGATGAACAAGACCCTAAAGGCTCTTATAAAATATGCAGATATATTTCTTAGGTCACCTTTTACAATTACAGATGATTTTTTACCTAACTTGCTCTTAAAACAATATTGTAATACTGCCTCTAGTTGGTCAGAATATCTCAGTGGACTAGAAGCATTCTATCATTTCATAAAAGAAAAATCAAACTGACTCCTTCACCAACCTGCCGAGAATTTGCTAAGTGAGACTCCTTAGCTTTCTAAAAGAAAAATCTAACTTCTAAAATAAGCCAGACCACGTCCCATATTGCCAGGAATGGCTGGAGTTGCAAAAAATCCAGTCCCATAGAGAGCTACAGAGATCTTGAATCAGGTGTATATTTATGACTGGGATCCAAAATAACTTAATTTCTTAAAAACTGAAAACCTATCATACTAGATTTATATATCACGTGCTAATTAAAGAAAAGGAAAAAATGAAATTATTGTACATTTTTCTCCATGTATTGCTCAATTTTTCTCTTTCCCTGAAAGTAAGATTGTATTTTAATCCAGCCTCTAAGATATGTAAAAATAACAAATTTTATTGGTAATTAACATTCTGGAGTACAGAAAAGTCATTAAAATCTATATTAGTAAAGACAAATGCAAATTATTAATTTACATATAGCTTTTTACTGATGCCACATAAAGAAGAAAGATATTCTAATTGCCATGTATGTGTTCTAATGCTTACAGGATTTTAGGGATGGGGAGTCATATTTACAGCAAGTTTAACTATCTAATGCTACTCCAGTCTACATATTGAAATGTAAGTGATGTAACATGAGAGTGGACACATATTTAACTGTTATGAATTTCCTCAAATTGCTGATTTGTTTTAACTATTGCCTATAAACTGTCCCAACTACTCTTTTATAGCCGCAGGGAAGCGAGGCATTAGCTCCTATTCCATTTGCTTCTGCACTTTCTCCAAGAAACTGAAGGCAACTCTCCAGCAGGGATTAGGAAACAGGGATTATCTCTCTCTTTTTTCTTCCCTCCTGTGAGGTGCCTTCAGACACATATAATCCTCTCTTTGCAGGTGTTTTTCACAATTACCCATAAATTATATATGTGAAAATAAATGCAAAATAAGACATATCTTTCTTCTGTTTCTCCCCTATTTAACAGATGGAAACTAAAGGAATTAATCTCCAGTAAGGCAAAAAAAGGTGTAGAGAAGGCAATTCTTTCTCTTTCAGTAACTTGAAATATGTGGTTTTCTTCACCAAGAATATAGCCCATTGGTCAACATTTCAAGAGAAATGCTTTAGCAAGGGGGGCTGAACTAGGTGATCTCTGAAGGTCCCTTCCAACCCCTACAATTCTGTGAATCTGTCATCACAGCTTACCACACAATGTTTCCATTAGGGGAGAAACTGAATTTATTAAGATCTGAGGTGTCCACATTAGCAGTGGGGTGCTACACATCAACAGTCCACCACCACCCTTTTTAATAGGTCACGTGTAATACTAGCATATCACCAAGAAAAAAATACCTTGGTATTAAAGAAAAATCCTATGAAGCATCCTGAGCATAGAAAGACCTTATATGCTCATGAGCAGGAAGTCAGCTCATCCTATGGCCATTACCATAACGAAAGGCCACATGAGTAGACTAGTAGGTTTACAGCCCTATCCTGTCCTCAGCTTTTGACTGGTAAAAAACAAAGGCAATTGTCTGACTGTCCCCAACTGTGTTCTAAAAGTAGGTTGCTCTGGAGCTAAAATCTCATTTCTCATTTACCCAGTCACAGCATATGTCTCTACCCAGCAAGGACTATATGCATCTGTAGCACATGTATATAGATAACATCTGCTTGACCTCATCTTTCTTTCTACAAAAATGGAACAGATGCTGGGGTTTACAGAGTGCCAGCCCTGTCTCAGCCAGCTTGTTAGAACATAGCTGCCCAGCATCCACAAAAATCCTTAAGAGTAGTGTTTATTCAGATGTAAAATACTCAGTATTTGTGGCAGATTGTACCACTTTCCCCTTAAGTGTTCTGTCCCAGAAAGTCGATTGATATCCATTGTAGACCTACTAGCATCACATGATGGTTTCTCTTGTCTCTGACTCTCTTGTCAGTCTTTGCAAATTTCATATTAGGTTTATAGAGTCATATGAAATATGGATTGGAAGAGACTTCTGGAGGTCAGCTATCCCAGTTTCCTGCTCAAAGTGGCACTACCTTAGAAGTTGAATTAGATTGCTTAGGGACTTGCCCAGTTAAATTTTAAAAATCTCCACAGACTTTCTGGACTACCAGTTCCAGGGCTCTACCAGTCCTACTGTAATTTTTTCTTTTCTTTTGCCTAAGCAGAATTTCTTTTTCTGCAGTTCATAATTGTAGTCCTTATTCTGGTCTAGAAAATATTGGCATATAGAGGGCATTCTCCATAAAGTAAGCTTCTCAGAAAGCATGGTATAAATTCACGGGTGTTCTGTAATGAGGGAGCTGAGGTGAATAGGGAAACGTTTGACACCACCCCCATGTTGAAAACAGAAATTTGGCTTTGGCTAACAGGGGATTATCCACCATTCTGGTTTTTAGTGGTAGATAGTTTTCACTTTTCTGTCTTCCACAGTTAACTTCAGTGAGAGTATAACTACTTTTGCCTCTTCATTCCTTCTCCTTTTCTATCTCCAGCATAGCAGAGCAGAGAGAAAATTTTACTATGCAAGCAGTAAAAGCACTTGCTGGATAGAAAATTAATCAAGAGAGGCTAGGTACAGAATAAAAAGCTTTCTTGTAATAAGGAGTTGGGGATGTGTACTTTCCAGGAGACTGGTTGTCCTAGGCTGCTCTATGCAGAATTTGTTAAATGCCAATGTATGTGGGATGTGAGGATGGAATTGGAAGGATTCAAAGTGAGTCATGCCTTTCCTTCTGGAAAACACATAATGTGTTTTGCAGACAGGAAAAAAATCTGAGAAACTTCATAAATGTGGGGGGCTCTTTCTAAACCTTTTAAATATTGCAGCCAGAGAAATTTTTCTTGCTGTTTTTTGCCTCTCCTAGGTCTATAAACTCATGGTCTAATGTCTTCTCTTTCATAAAAAATATGCAAAGGTGAGAAAAAATCCAAAATTTTCTGTGCAAAAGCCCATAAATAGATTCCACAGCCTGAGGGAGCTGCGGACCCATTTGTCGGCTATCCATGAAGCTCACTTCTTACCAAAGACCTCTATAACTCTTTCTATTCTGCTAAATAAAAGACGACCAGGGACTGAGTCCTTGTCCCGAGGCCATTTGGCAGCAATTGGCTCACAGCCACACTGCATAAGGCTGGTTCCCTCCACAGCAGAGCTGTTTCTGTGGGCCTACTTATATTCATCAAAAACAGAAGTAGGACATAAATTAACAGCTAAGGTTTTGAACAATCAGAGGTCCTGTGTTTGAGCTCATTCCCCTTAGTAATGTAAATGTACTCAGTGTCACAGGAGATCATAAATGTTTTGAGTGTTATGGACTTATGCTCTGCCAAGGAGTTGTTATGTTTTACAACTCATTTATATAAGCACATAGTGCAGGGCAATAGGAGTCATTGCTTTTTTATATCCACTTTATTGCAATATCCACACTATAAGCTTCACACCAGCCTCTGATCTGCTACTGTAGACTGAATGTCCACACTGCAGTGTGGAACGCAGTTGGTACACGTCTAGAGCATCTTACCCAAAGGGAATCTTGTTCATGTGGTCATGTGGTCAAAGACTGTACCATGATAAGAACCAAAGCCAGACAAATGGGCAATTAGATGATTCACTCCAAATATGTTTTCTTAATCTAAAGTAAATCACATATGAAAAGAAAAAAAAACAAAACCACAGTCAGCAAAACAAAAACACTGCCCACTCCTGCCTCCTGAACCAATATTCTAATCACATTCCAATCTACTCTGTTTCTACACTGAAGTAATGGAAAAGTCCATTGAAACATGGGCTATGTTTCTAGCAGTTGATAGTATTTTGTTAATCAGGCACTACAGACATTGCAACAAACAGGGAACTCAGATCATGATACACAGAAAGATGATGGTACAGAAAAGTACAGAAAAGGACAATTTGTAAGGCTGATTACATCCAACCAGTTAAGCCTCAATCATTAAAAAGAT